>NOXB01000028.1:0-161568 GCA_002901145.1 Cladosporium cladosporioides
GGTAAATTGGTAATGGAAGATGACGGTGCCGGGTACGATTGGGAGGATGAAGGCCTAATCGATTGCGCAGCATAAGCCGATCACGACAAGCGGAAGCAGGAAAGAGGCAGTGAAGCAGTGCAAGGATGCAGGAGGGTAGCATGGACCAACGGCGGAAGGCGTGAGATAGTGCATGAATGCGTACTTGAGTTTTGGTAAATCATCGGTACTTTTCAGATACAGTAGCAACTTCAGTTCGTTAGCCACATCAGTAACAGGCTCGATCAACTGTGTACATTCCGGCTATAAGACAGCTCTCGGGCTTGCTTGCATTACCATTCAATATGAGGGTCGACAGTGAGGCCGCTTGGCTTTGGATCGCCGATCGGCATCACAAATGAGGTATACGACCCAAAGTTCACTAACTTAATTTACATTCTGGTCTCGCCGATACTGTAGTCTTTCGTAGACCTTCAGCATCAAATTTGATCCGACAACCCTCCCCTCAAAGCAAAACCATCGTCAAAATCTGCTTTTCCTGCCAACATCCGACGCCGGTGCGATCGAAAGGGCCTTCATGAAGGGATGGCGTTGTATCAGCCTCGCGATGGTGTAATTGATCTCAAGAGAGCAAGACTTTGGCCCAAACAGTTTCGCGGCCCCATGTTGAATGGTAAATAGCCGTAGCCCACTGCTCAGGCGCCATCCTCCCATCGTTCGGGTCTGAAGTCCTGAGCGTCTTCACCGTAGATGTCTTGCCGGCGGTACAGCACGTACGGGCTGTACGAAACAGCTTCTCCTCTGACCAAGATGGGCGACGCCCATCCATCCCGCCTCCGACAGGCAAAGTTGTCGTCTTGATTGCCGTACGCGAATTGACGGCACAGGAGGGTACAGGCGCATGGACTCCCTGATGACAAGCTCGAGATACTTCATCTTTCTGAGCTGTGCCCGGGAAGGCTGCGGCGCGCCGAGTCCGAGCCCACGACGCTGGCAATCTCAGCTCGGAGTCTCGACAGCACGCGCGGGTGACGGCCAGCAGACGCCTGAAAAGTCAGTTCAAGAATCGCAAAAAAAGTGATACGTCACTCACACCGTCCAGGTGAGGGAGCACGCCGTCGTGTCTCGACTGCGCGCAGAATGTTGATGCACTGTCGCGCAAGATCGCCTTGTCTTTTGTTTGTTCCAGGAAAGTGTCGATGAATGCAGTGTGGCTCTTCTGTTGATCGGGACTAGACGCGCGGTCCAGGGCGTTCTGCACCATGTCTTCCACGCACTTGCGTGTCGTCGCGCATGCTTTGCGAAATATGTAGGTATCCACGAGCCAGTAGAGGCTTCCAAGGCGACTTCTGTACGAGAGATTTTTTGTGCGCTGGTGAAGGCGTCGGCAAAGACCGGCTTTCGGATCTAGGTTTTGACTGATTCAAGTGACGGGACTTTGTCTTCAAAAAGAAGAAATAAGGCGGTCTCTAGCGTGAGGTCGGAAAACAATGGCTGGAGGTCAACCAACCCGTCGGCAGGCAATTTGTCACAGAGTGCTTCCACACTGTCTTTGATCTTCTCGAAATTTGCGCCCTGGTCGGACGCAAAGATCGGTCTCATCGCGTTACGGGAATGCTTCCACCCTGAGGCTGATTGGGTGAAAATGCCGTCACCAAGCAGAGGATCGAAGTGGACGGTCCGAAGGCCAATGTCGAAGTCTACAGTATCAGCCGGGCACCATCAGATACGTAGGAGCTGAGGCTCCTACCTTTGAACTTCTTAAACAGTATCGCCTCCAGGTTGCACGGGTCGGAAGTGCCGAATCCTCGGGCACCGATTTCGCAGGATCGTCAGTGGACCAGTGGGGTGTGCAAGGAGCGCGTGATTTGAGACGCCCACTTGCGGAGTCGTTGTTCATGCGTAGAGCCAGATTGCTCCGAGATGTCGCGGAAGAATTCACAGACGCGTCCCCGCCTTGTGCTCAGGAACACCCGGACCAAGAGGTCGAGGCCGAACGGCAGTCTGGCCGCCCAAGAGCTCGGAGCGGCACAGCCTTCGCTGAGATAGATCCGCTGAGCTTCCTGGCGATCGTCAGCTGATGCGAGGCGTAGCTGTTCCCCTACGGACCTGTTCCACGGCCTTGCGTCGAGTCCAGCCTTTCTCATTGGGAAGAGGGAGGCTACGACGATCAGCAAGAGTGCAGAGAAGGGCCAAAAGGTGCCATAGACCTTAAGCTCCCACGCAGGTGAAGGCATCTCCGGACTTTTGTGCTCGGCCGAGGCAATGCGCGACAGCAGCGTCTGGGACAAGTGCGAAAACGAGATCAATAAGCCAATTCAGAGTCGGTCGAGACTACACTGGCATTCTAGAGTGCTTATAAGTTGCGCCGAGGGCATACTTGCCCTAACTCCACTATGTGACCCACCCATCACGTTCCTCGATGTGACCTCGCCCTCATATCACGAGCAGCCAGCGACGACGATCATCCGCAAGCAGAGATCAGCCAAGACATGCCGGTCGCACCGAACATGGGGTCACCACAGAAATGGTCTACATCGGAGCTCGATCAGATTTTCATTTCTTGCACCTAAGCTAGAAGACTTTGCAGCAGAGTGGCAGCGCACCTGGCTCATGATACTTCTTATATGAACGGGTATTCCCAGCATTCATCCCAGTGGAAGTCCAACCCGAGGAAGCTCCAACCAGTTCTCCTCCGTTCGACGTGACGCAAACAAAAGAACAGAAGCTGTGAAGAAGACTCGCATCGTTGTCGAACGCATGCGCACTACAAAGCGCCTCTGCATTGACCTGACAACGTTTACACTGCAATCTTTCCATCATGGAATCGAACAAAGGCACCGTCGGGCGCTGCACGGCTCTCGAGATCGCTCTATCCGCAAAACTGTCTTCCAAATTGAGGCCCCAGAAGCTGCCACCGGCTTGTCTGACAGTCTTCAGCCCTTGGCACTCTTCCCACCAAGCGACTTCACGTAGTAGATCGAAGTCAGAACGAACCATCAGCCTTTTCGCCGCTCACGTACCGTTCGAAAGATACACAAAGTGCGCCGGCGTCTCCAAGCTTCCGCAGTTTCGGCTCTGGCGTTCGAGTGGGATCCAACGTCACGTGCGATCTCGGCGGGGTGTATGTGATCCCTTTGTCAACGTATCTGTGACCTGCCTCTGGCACTGACCCGCAGAGCACTTCGTGGCAATCACCCACTCTCCAAGCGTGCGATTTCCCAGTCGTCGTCTGCTGCGCATACATACAAACAGCTCCGAAGCCTGTGATGAGACACTGAGCGATCGAAGAGTGCAATTTTAAGACGTCTTGGATGCTGCTTTGCTGCATAGGGTGTTCTGGATGTGCAGTCAGCTGCAGCCGATGTCGTCGGCCCTTGTGCCGTAGACTGCCATGGAGACCCTCACTTCCGAGTGATGGTACCGCTCGTCGGGGAAAGCGTCAGCTGCATCGACTGCACGCGCAGTGCGAGGCTTTTCTTTTGTGCTGGAAACTCGAACTCCGTTCCAATCGAAACCAGATACGCGGCGAACTTCACCAGTAAGAGACGTGAGGGTGAGTGGTGAACCGCCACTCGCTGTCCGCAAGACGCGCAGATGGCCAAAAGAAGCCTGCGGCACGGGAGCCAGTCAGGACCACGTCGCACTCGTGCATCATGTCCCTGAAACGCCCCGGGTCGACGACGAGTTCTGCGAGCAACGGCGTGGGGTTACACCTGCGTTTGACGAGAGTCTCGATCTCAGCGGCGTTGAAGCCCCAAACTCTCGCCAGAGCTCTCATGGTCCCGAGCTTCAAACCGGACATGCTGAAGATTCTATCTACACAGTCAAAGTTCAGCGATACATGTAGGTTGCCATCATCGCCGGGCGGATTGGGTGTGAGCGACGAAACGCTAGACGTGCATTTAGGTCGATGCGTTAGCTCGACTTTGCGCCGAGCAGATGCGCTGCAACTCAAGGCGAACGCTTGTAGAACACTCTCGCGCCAATATCTGGGGACGCGGACTGTCGCAAATTTGCGCTCTGTTTCGAGTACAAAGCTTCGAATTTCTCGATGGCTTCGTCAAAAACATACGCCAGCCCGCGCGAACCGATCGTGGTTACGTCGGGCACTGGAAGGTAAGTTTCGCGTGACTCCGTGGCAGCCTGGATAGCGAAAATGTCTGCAACCTCTTGACGTATCTTGGAGAGATCCGATCCTGCAATATTCAAACCCCACGCCATTAGGTCATGGTCCCATTTGTCGCAATCCTCGACCGCGTAGTGCAGTGCATACCATTCACTCGTTGGCACTTTGGCGACTTCAACATCGTGTAAGAGTGAGGACAGTGAAACCCCAACTTCTGTGGTCCAGATTTTCCTATGGAAATAGGCCTCGACCCGGCGGCTGCCGTCACCTGCTGCGGCGTATCTTCGCCAAGAATGACTGTCGGACATCGTCAGTTCGAAGCAGTTGTAGCTGTAAGTCGGACCACGCCCTCAATCTGGAGCATGCACCGGGATTTTGGGTTTCCTTGTTGGCGGACTCTTCGGGTTCATAGATGACATCCTTTCGTTCGCTCAGATGGAGGTACTTTGGTCTAGGATAGAATTAAAATTGGCGACGAGACGCAAGGGGGCCGTAGGAGGGGAGAGGAACGGGCCCAAGAACGAGTAAAGTGACAGTGAAGATCGAAGGGGGGGGCAGTCGAGATGTATAGCGACGCTAAAGCAGATGTTTGTCAAATTTACGCCACTACCGGGTCCGTGTAAGACTGGATGTTGCTGCCAATCCTCAAGTAGTAGCATTCGCTTGGCCTACTGTAGTTTATAAACAACCCCTTCTTGTTCGATCGCTTTCATCCGCCATCCCGCACCTCAACGAGGGAAAGCTCGCATCATCCACCTCAAGACTCTCCAGATCTCCTTGCGACAGCAACAATGATTACCACTCAGATCATCGACACACACCTGGCCCACGCTGCCAATCGACACTCGATCTCGAAAGTATACGACCGCGGGACGCCAAAGACCACCGGGGATGAAGGAACGGCTTTGGCTAGCTTGCGACGGCTTGTGCTGGATGAGTCACCCGCCGCCATTTTCACCACTACCGCAGCTGAACCAAGAGACGGAAGCTCCAGTCTGCATGAGTATCTGGAATTTTTAAGATTGCAGGGAGGACAGATAGAGATGTACGCGAAACTCAAGTAAACACCTCTACGCAAGAGGCAAGAGATGGGTTAATGTGGCATTTTGGGATGAATAACCCGTCCTTCTCATCCCAACGCTGCTGCACCAGACGGTGTGGCGTCGAAAGACTTTTGCGAGGAGCACGTGGTGGAAAGCACTTCGCGATCGTGCCCTTGTTCTCCGCCGCAGGCGCACATTCTTTTCGGGGGTTTGTCAGCGATATCCATCTCGAATGAAGTCGGTTCGATAGCCTATTGTGCCCAGACCGTGTGGTGTGATATTGTGACGTGGTGTGACACTTAGCCCTAGGCTCCTCTTTTTGCTCATGCCTACACCTTGAACAGGAAGTGTGGTATGTTTGGTGCACAGGAAGCACCTCCACTAGCTCGAAGGCAGGCTTTTCGGAGCATGGTCGACGGCAGTCTGGAGGCTGGCGGCGGGTGCAACATTAACAACACCTTGACATCGCCCCTTAACCTTGGCGTAGCTTATATCTCTACTTCCGCGAGGAGAACGCAACTCCTGACGACGACACCGAACGAACATTGACCTCTTCATGGCATCCCGCCAACGTTACGCAGCGGTCCGTGACTCGCACGCCAATCTTTCCCGTCTTACCTCTCACGGAGTACGGAGACTGCTAGCCTTGCACGAAGTCCACGGGTGGCAGAGAGACAACGAGTACATCTTGTCGGGCTACAGGTACAGTCCCACGCCAGCTGATTCGATAAATGGTCTCTATCGTTGACGTGTTCGAACATATCTGCTTCAGGGTCGTTCTGGACCTCCGCGGCCAGTCTCGCGCAACTGCACAACCAGACGGTCAACGTATATTCGCATCTTCTAGGTGCCACAGTCTTCACTGCCTACCCTTTGCAGATGTATTGGGAGAGCCAAGACACAACCGATCTTGTCGAATGGGAAGACTTTCTCGTCATTTCCCTCTATTGCTATAGCGTGGCGATCTGTCTGGCGCTCTCCAGCCTGTGGGTGCTGTTCTGGGTGGTGGAGCGACCGTGCTGACCTGACCGCAGATTTCACCTTCTGTGCGACCACAGTAAGTCGGTCTCGGAGCTTTGCAACAGGCTCGACTATGCCGGCATCTTGGTTTTGATGTGGGGAGCCAATATTCCCACAATCTACTACTGCTTCACCTGCGACCACGATCTCCGCTTGATCTATTGGACGACTGCAAGTCGACGTACCCGTTGTTGGTCGTGGTGCCAAGATAACGCCAGCTTAGAACAGCCTGTCCGCCTTCAGTTGCTGCCTTTTTACTCTTCATTCGAGTTTTAATCGTTTCGAGTGGAGATGCTGGCGCGCCATATACTACTTTGCCTTTGGTTTGAGCTCGATCTTCTTCGTCAGTCACGGCATCATCCTGCACGGTCTGGAAACACAGACCGCTCGCATGTCGCTCGATTGGATGATGTGGATGCTCGTGACAAATCTCGTGGGCGCCGCGGTCTATGCGGTTCGAATGAGTAGTGTTCCACACGTCTTTTCCGCCTGTCGCTCACTCTTCCAGGTTCCTGAGCGATGGGTTCGCATCTCGTGTGATATCTGCGGCTCGAGTCACCAGATCTTCCACGTGCTTGTCGTTGTCGCTGCGTTGCTGCATCTATGCGGACTTGTGCAGGCTTTGCATGCTGTTCGTGCCTCGGCGGGTAACTGTGGGCTGTGAGGAAGATGGGAGTGCATGGCGTGCGATGTGGACAAAGCGAGAGGAAAAGGTGAGGCAGCTGGAGAGCACGATGCTGACTTTGTCAACACTAAAGGGAAACATGACAGCCATGTTCCCACTCCTCAGAGACCAGATGCAGTCACTTTCTTTGCCGTTTTTAGTTCCTCCGTCTCCAGCTTCAACGCGTGTCTGTCTTTCCTACTCGGCCACATTGTCGCTGGAAAGTGGTATTTGTGATGGGTGCAGAACGCTTAGACAAAGGCACTATTATGGACATTGGTCTCCCGCACTGGTGGTCTAAGTCATACTTGGACTGGCAGTCCTAGTGGTTCTTCCTGGTTGCGTGTAAGTTTGTGTGTGTGTGTGTGTGTGTGTGTGTGTGTGTGTGTGTGTGTGTTGTGTGCGAAATAATAACGCAAAGCATTGGTCATGGGTGTGGAAATGCCGAGAGGTTATCTCACAGACGGAAGGCGTACGATCTCGAAGCCTGACAATTTCCAAAACGATGTGCTGCGTGTGCCAGAAGCCGAGAGTAGTACCGCAATGCTACACTCTTCGCCTCACATGCGCGATGGACTCTGCTTCACATCTAAGATGGACTTCTGGAGACCACTGGGTCGGTGTCGAAAGGTCTGACTGGGCATGTCTCGCTGCTCCAGCGCTGCCAGCTTCGCTGCGAAATCATGGTATGCGTCCATCGCCTTCTCACGAGCGTCGTTCCTCCTCCGCTCCAGAGTCGAAGCAACTCGCTCGCACTCATCGATTGCCCGCACACAGCTCTTCCTGACTTGTCGAAGCTGTCCGACACCACCCTTAATCATCCTTGGCAACGCTCTGAGCTCTATGGTCGTCTTTCCTTGCACGCGGCGACCGCTCCTGTCATCAAGCGATCGGCGCATTCGGGCATACCGGCACACCACGCGCGTATATTTATCAGCTTACTGCGGCTCCTCCCGCTCCTCCAAGACTGGCACTTGGGCGTCGGTCAACTCCAGCAAGAAGCGAACCTCCTCGGTGCAGACTTTCAGACCTGAGGTCGCTGCGCTCAATTTTTCTGCGCCCTCAATTTTCTGCTCAATGGTGGTTTTTTGCGTCCACTCCGAGTCCCGACTTCGCTGTGCTGGCCAGATGGCTCGCCAGCCACTCGCGAGGAGGCTCGCCTTTCGTGATGAAGTACGAGGCCAGAAGTTCACGCCAAAGTCGCGGGGTGACATTCTCAACCGTTCTGCCGTGGAGGAGGTGCAAGGCTACGGCCAAGACGAAAACGCCACAGTTGACGCTGTCGGTCTGACGCACCGATGGAAAGGGTTGCAGTCCATCGCCATCTCTCCTTGCCACAGGCCGTGACGTCTGAGGAAGTCTTGTACGATTTTGGAGGCAGACTCGTTACACTTCTTGGAGCCCATGGGGTCAAATACGAGGCAGTGGTTACGCTTGCGATCGAAGACAGCCAATACCCAGTGCGACATGCTCGACAGGTGCAGCGGGAGCAGTAGCTTCCCCGGCGGGTTGACCAGAAGGTCTTTTCGTTTCGGTGATGCGGTGTCTGCATGCTCTCCCAGCGGCATCAGGTGGGTGGAAGACACGTACCATGCTTTCGGATCGGGGTTGAAGGCTTCCAGCACTGTGTTGATGCAGTCGTCGTTGATCCATTTGCCCTGCGTGAGCAGATCGGCCGCACGTTGCATCGCCTGCTCATCGAGGAAGTAGGACTCTTCCTTGACCGCGCCGTCAGTCGTTTTGTCGCGCTTACGCTTGAGGGGAGTCGAATGCGGGGCTTGTGAATCTGCGTGGATGCGCGGGACGACATCTCACTTCCCGACTCGGACGAAGGAGGGGTTGGCGGCGATTGACTTGGCATGATAGCTGTCGGGAACCCCGACTGCGAGATGTTTGAAGACAAGAGGGTACGGAATGGTCGACCGGCCAAACGCAGGAGTTGGGAGAGTCGCTACCGAGGGCGATGTGATTTTGCGGATGGATTCAGGCTTATAACATAGTCCTGCGTCGGGTACTCACAGCACAGACACCGAGCTGCACGCCCGGATGTCCTACAGCCGTGGATTCATCGATGGCCACGCCCATGCTGTACGCTGCCGTAGCCTCTCGCCGACACAAGAGCCGTCGCCAGTTTCTTGGGCACTTTGAATCTCAGGACCGAGCATTCCAAGTCTTGAAGCTTGCATTCTATGGCGCTAAACTCGTTCGTGGAAAACAACTGTGGGATATCTCGATTGCTCTGTTACGCGTGATGGACGGGAACATAGCTCCCCACGATGATCTCGAAAGGTCCTTCAGTCTACGTGGTACTACAGTACGAGGCAGGGTGCTACCGGTGGATTTCGGCCAAATCTGATACCCAACATCCACGAAACAAGAGAGAAAACCTAACCCTGGCATACATGAAAGAAAGCGACGTTAGTCCGAGGCACGGCGTCTACAGTGACTGTGACAGCGGCAGTCACGTCAGAAGTACTCTACGTGACAGCGCTGTTCGGAGTCGCTGCGTCCTTCCCGAGCATCGTAAGTTTGAGCGATTGTCGTCTGCACGCTTGACTTCGAGCATGACTGCGCTGTACTTGGCATTCTCGATGAAGCTCTGAAGGCGGGAACGCTTCACGATGCCATCGTAAAGCGGTGATAGTCGACGTGCTGACAAAGTGTGGTATCGCAAGCGTGATGGCTTCATTGGTAGTGTCAGTGTCGACTCAGGCTTTGGCATCTAGCTGTAGAGGCTGCAGCTGGTCGAGGAGGAGACGGTGTGGAAATGCATCGGCCAAGAGCTGCGACGAGAAGATCTGGCTCGGTGCCCGTGCGTCGACTGGGCGGGCTGCGGTCGTGAGTCGAGCAACGCAGTGGGGTATGCCTTGGAGCATGTCCTGGATTCTTCTCTTCGGGGACAAACTTTCTTCCTTTCGCGCCACTTACTTCCATTCATCTGCTGCACTAGGTCGACCATCCTGAGGTCCGAACTCGACTTTCAGCTGTCTGGCGGTCCGTCTGCCACAGTGCTCAGGCTTCGTTGTTGTCCATCTCCTGCTGTCGGACATCACTTATGGGTGGCCTCAAAATACCAGTCGACAGAGGGCACAGGCAGCTTCAAGGTCGATGGAGACGCAACGTGGTGCGGCCTGTCGACGATAGCGGTGTCATCCTGCCAAAGCACTCGGGGAGAGGAATGACGTGTATCGCAACAGGGGCGGCTGGAGGCAGTTGTGCGGTAATGGCAGGGCCGCGAGGAGAGGTGCGAGATTCGCATCGGAAGAAAGGTCGCATCGCCGAAGGACTGCGCGCAGACCATTAGTGAGACTGCACGGCGAGCGCAGGGGAGGAGTGTAGTATAGAGAAAGACGATCGCAAGGAGGAATGTGATAAACCCGGAGGTGCCATCGGCCACCGTATTTCGGCAACCGTCGCCTGGTTGAGTTAGCGTCAGCATAACTACCAAATTAGTGCGACAGGGGTTTTGTTGCGGCGCCCGATACCAGCAAATAACTGCGTCCCAGATTGTGGGTTGGTCTCTCTGCGGTCCCGCTCGCAGGTCCCCGCTTGAACTAGTGTAGAGCTAGTCCACGGTCGGACTATTGCCCTGGAGCGATGGCAGGCTCAGTCGACAACGTTCAGAATAAGGGTTAGGCTTGGGTTACGTCAAATTCATCATCTCTTTGTCCAGTCATATGCAGTCCGGCCTGACGCCATACATACATCCTACTAATGGTTCATCCGAAGCAAAACTAGACCCAAGTGGTATAAAAGAATGTGGCCGCGAGAATTTGACGAGAAGGGCAGGCGAGGAGCGGTTTGGGACAATTTGTGTTGTGGCAAACTCCCGCACAAAGCTGCCAATGGTACGATCACTAGAAGGTACCCCGTCTGAACAAGCTTTTTGCTAGAGGGTAGGGTATGGATCAGGTTATATGCTTAACGAACATTATGACACAAGGTAAACCTAGGAATACGTCACCCTGGCGGCTACATGGTGGCGTGTCGTTGTTACGGACGATGGTGACAATCTGGCTGTTACCCTAACCCCTTACCCTGGACTTTCGAGTGACTCCGTTCGGCCGAGAAGTTTGCGAAACGCTCGTGCCATACCAGAACAGCCAACATGCTTATGTGACAGCGACTTTGGTATGCGGTATGCACAGGATTGGGCCTCTTATGGGGTATGCGTGCCATTGGCAAGCTTGGCCCGAGCTAAACAAGCATCTCGGCGACTCGAGGAAGTCGGCGACAGCGCGATATCTACAGCTGAAGTCGGGACATGCTGTGACGGGCGTACACCTCTACAGGATGAAGAAAGTACAAAACGGCCGATGTAGGTGGTGTGGCAGCAGACAACAGAATGTGAGCCACCTCATGTTCACATGTCGCAAATGGAGAAGAGAACGTGAGTCGATGTTGAGCACGATTGCTTTCAAGAAGATCAAGATCTCGGGAAGAATGAATGGGCAGGACTTGAAGACACTCTTCAGGGAGGCAAGCAATGAGACAGTGTTGCAATGTATCGAATCGACGTCGGTAGGCAAGAGAGTAGAGGCGTGTGACGCACGGCGCAGTGACGAGCGGGATATCGAACGACTCGACAGAGACATTGACAAAGACTGGGGAGGATGATCAGGAGGATTGCGGAGAAGAAAGACAGGCTAGTATGAGGGCACTGAGGCCAAAAGCCGTGCGACTTGACCAAGCCGAAATGGCGAGCAGGGCCGTAGGGACAACACCAAGGCGCAAGCATAGACACAAGGCCATGAAGATCATCCAGGAGCTAGCCAGGGCTTGTCATAAGCTTAACAGCTTGTATACAATATGATGACAAAAAAAACGATTGTCGAGAATGCCAACCGATGATCGACATAGTACTTGGGAGGTGAGTCAGCAGCGGCGGCGTCGAGAATGCCAAGCGACGAGCGACATCGCAGTGGGAAGGTAAACTCGCAGCGGCGGTGTCGAAAAAGCCAAGCGACGAACGGCACTCTGGATGGGAGGTAAGCGAGCAGCGGCGGTGTCGAGATTGCCAAGCGACGAGCAACATCGCAGTTGCGAGGTGAGTCAGCGAGGTGAGTCAGCAGCGGCGGTGTCGAGGTTGCCAAGCGACGAGCGGCACCCTAGTTGGGAGGTGAGCGAACAGCGGCGGTGTCGAGAAAGCCAAGCGACGAGCGGTGTCAACGGCTGGTGAGTATGCCGAAGACCATGTCACAGCCCCACGCAGTTCGTAGCTGGCGTGGAATGACGCCACGGTCCCCACGCAATCCATGACTTGGTGGGGCCGTGTCATGTATGCCAGGCGATCGACCTGACTCCAAATCCAATCGAAGGATTTAGGGCTAGAGACATTCTTCGTGCTATTGTGATGTATTCTACTCACATTGATGTCAGGTCTTATGCCCTCCCTGGTCTTCCTCCTGTCCGCTCGTCAAAGTGTCCGCGTCTATGGTCCTCGCCACCTTTCCTATGCATCGCTCCCTATCACCTATGAATAATTGCACACCTGGGTTGCAAGCTGCCGTAGAAATCCGAAGTCATGCAGATGATCCCCGGTCTTTGGGACAGCTACCTCAGTATCCCGAGCTACCCTTCAAGCCCATTCGAGACACTGTTGTCACGTGCTCGAGCTGCGGCATTTGGACTATGGTAGATTCCATTATCAAGAGCAACAACACCTTGACACGGAGGGGGGAAAGCACGATCAGAGTGACAATTTTTGGTGCAGTGGCGAGTTGAAGCATGGGTAAGTTGATGGTAGGGGACGAGGCGCGGCCAGTACCAGCTTAGATCAGCCAGGCGCAACTCAATGTGCACGGACCAAGACCGCTGGCGCCCGTATCGTGCTCGACGCCCGTGCATTGCCCATACCGCTGTCGCCAGCCGAGCGCTGCAAAAGATAGAGGTGAATGTCGGGGTTCTTTCGCGGACGAACTTTACCTTCCTGCTACCGTGACTTGCCTGAATAGGGAACAGTGCGTCGCTCTCATTAGTCCCCTTCCATGCATGTCGTGAGCAAGATGGTCAGTCAGCAAGCGAACAACGAAGGCAGCCGGAATCGGCTTCAACCGAGTGTCGAGTGGTGCTGACGGACGGCGCATCTGGGCTCACAGGCCGGCTACCGTGATTCCGAAGGGAATGTCCGGTTATGCACTTCAGCCCATCAGCATCAATGTTTTATGGGACGGCGAGCCGCGAGTAGATTTTTGCTGCAGTGTCGGCGCTTCGTCGTAGTCACTGGTCTGCACTCTAGTGGCCCACGTTGATGATAGCCTCGAATTCCAGATATATGGCAGGCATGTACAGCTTGCGCCTGACCCTCAAAAAACAGGTGATGTGATGTATTGCATTGTGCCGACAAGCGCGGTGCAATCCTGCTACAGCTACTTGAACCGCAAATGACGACCCTGGCCGCGATACTGCAAGGCGTCGAGAAAAGGGCATAGCATGCCACGGAGCTCCTGGTATACGAAACCAAGGTCCTGGGAAGAGTGTCAGGTTGAGAGAAACGGCATACAGCGTGAAAACGAGGTTACCATATGGAGATGAGTGCTTGCGAGAAGAACGAGAACAGCGTGGGGATTTCGCGGAGGCTACGGAGGTGAATGATCGGGGCTGTCTCGATGGGGTTCTTTGGGTTTGAGCTAGCTCTAGCGCTGAGGTCGCTAGTCCACTCCGTGGCCAGATAGCGGCTCCACTCTTCAACGATACTCTCGGAGCCCCAGCCCCCATAGCCACGAGCATTCTTCACTGCCTCCGTCGAGCAGGCAGGCGCCTTGACATGCACCAATTTACTCAACAGCATTGGCGCTTTCTGGCTGCTGCTTGCGAAAAGCAAGCTCACGATGATCTCAGCTCTGATTGAAAGCACTTCCCACGCCGAAGTAGTTCAACATCAGGATACGCTCAGAAAGCTTCACATGAGTCGACTACGACAACCTAGGCGATTAAAACGTCAACAGAGATGCCAAAAACCTCCCAACGGAAGCTCCGGCCACAGAAAGTACGACTCGGCCAGCTGTGCAGGCTGACCCTATTGCCCTCACGCTAAAAGGACAACGGGATGCCTATGGCTGGCTTCCTTGGCCCTTACCATCAACACTTCGCACGCGACCGAGGCCTGACATTAGCGGTGGCTAGGGATATCCGGCTCACATCGACTTGGCATTCTCGTCAGACACGAGCGACATCGCAGAGCGCGAGCCAGCCGCAGCTCCCTGAAGACTCAGTTCCTGGCTCATGCGTCGGCTGAGAAACTCGGCAGTGAGCCAAGTGGTCGGCACAAAACCTGTTTCCGCTCTTCACAAACAACTCCTCCCTCTCTTCCCACTTAATTCTGCACTCAGGAGAGTTTAGCTCCCAGGTGGCGCGCAACACGACTGTGCTTGCCGACGGCGTCGCCTGTGTCAAGCCGAGCAACTTTTTCTGTCTCAGCCGCACGAGTTCTGCGTGACCACCCGCCTCGCTGGACGATATCAGACGCTGTGTCCGATGACGGTCTCGTCAACCGAGCCGGTATCAGCTGCAAGTTGTCTTTGGACGATGCGGGCAGTCATCTAGCCATCTGGCCGACTTCCTGCGTGGGTTGTGCTTCAGATCGGTTGATGATATTGCAGTCCTACGCATTCTTGACTGCCGTCCTGCCTGAGGTGACGTTGGGATCTTGCTCCCAGCCATCACCAATCCTTCGACAGAGATTCGTCGCATTGCCCGCATGCGAGCTTCCGACTCATTTGCGTTTACTGCTCCTTTCTACAGTGCTTTCAATATTGGATGAGCAAGATAACGAGCTTTGCACGGTGATCACATATGAGGAGGCTTTGGGCCTATGCGGCTTGCAGGAAGCGGTCAACGAAACCTGATGAACGGCGGCCAGCCCCGTGCGAGCGAGCTCGGCCTCTGAGTGTATCCTCGCAGATCATTCCTCGAGATTTCGCGCAAGCGGTCACAGAGACTATAACCCAAGGCTATCGACGAGGTTGGTCGTGGCGGGCTTTTGCTCCATGAGTAGCAACCGACTGCGATTTTCTGGAGATGGAAAGGCCGAGCTAGATACTTTGTGCAACGTTCTGCTGGTTTGCAGTGACGCCATCGTATATTCAGCCATGCTTCCTGACTTTCGATGGCTGAACGCTGTGGGGTCTCAACGTGGGGAAAGAGGAACCGATGGCTTTTGTCCAGTACTGCATTCCACAGTGAGTCCTGCTTCGTGTGGGATCCTATAGACCCTCAACATCATGCTCCCGTACCTGCCCTTGTCCGCACTCGCACATAGAGTTCTCTGCAATGTCGACATTACAAGTTCGAACTAATGCAGATCACTGACCACTCATCGATCTTGCTCGGTGGAGGAAAGACCTGGTCTTGGCCTTGCCGAATCAACTACGCTAAGTAGACCGTCCTCATATAACTGCCCCCGCCGCCTCTTGCATGCTCATCCGACACAGATATCGTCTTACTACACAATGCTTGCCCCTCCCACGATCTCCGTCCGCTTTCCCAAACTTTTCGTTGGTTTCTTGAGCGAGGAGCCGACTCTGAACGAAAATTATGTCAAGATCAGAGTCGAGTCGGAAGATGCTGTCTGTCGGTATCGTAGTCTTCCACACAAGCGGCGAGAGTATATTCTCTGACCATTTACAGCACGTGCGAGCTTTCTCCGGCGCAGGTGGAGGTGATCAAAGCATGTGATTTCGCCTACTTCGCGGCCATCATGGCCCCCTCTGCCAACGAGCGCAAATTTCGCACGATATGCGATTGGGGCAACTGGGTTTTCCCTTACGACGACCTCTTCGATAACGGAGCGATGCGGAACAAGCCCGAACGAGCCATGGTCGCTATGAACATGTTGAAAGCGAGTTTCCTCGAGGGAGGTAAGAGTGAGGAAGAGCTAGCACTGCAATCCGATGCAGAGCCGCTCGCCAAACTCATACGCTTCCACGCCAGCATCTGGCATTCGATTGAGTCGAGTGCTTCGCATGGTACGTAGCGATAAGGACCTGCCCAAAGCCCGATACTGACTAGACAGACATCAAACAGCGCTATACGGTTGCGATGGAGCAATACTGCTCAGGCACTCTCGCTCAAGTCCAGCAAGCCACACTCTCCGACCTCTCAAGTATCCACGAAGTCCTCCTCAGACGCCGCCAATCAGTCTGTGTCTTACCGCTGTTCGCGCTGGTCGAGTTCGCGCACGACATAGACCTACCTGACGAGGTGTACAACGAAAGTACCATGGAAGACATCCGAACACTCGGCATAGATATCACCATGCTGCACAATGACCCTGTCCTATCACAAGGAAGAGTCGGAGGGGGTCCCGCATAACATCGTCGCAGCCTATAGAAGGGATGGCAGGAAGGCCCAAGAAGCTGTCGACCTGGTCAGAGGCGAAATAGAAATGCGATCGTTACTCCTGGAACGAGCGATCGAGCAGGTGGCCAGCTGGGAGACCCCATGGAGGCGGGAGTGCATGCGATACGTGCAAGGCGTCAGAGACGTGATCAAAGCGAACCTTTATTGGAGTTTCCACTCGGACAGATTCCTTTCGGACGATCAGAAGATCCGTCTGCTGACCACCGACATGGTAGACGTGTTGGCATTTCCGTCTGACCGCTACGGCACAAAGGCCACGTCAACCTCACAGTGGCCACCTGACTCGTCTACTGATTCGAAAGCGCATCGGACGACCCTGCAGACGGGCACATTTTCGGACGGCAAGACGGTCGTGCCAAGGGATATGGAAAAGACGACCGTGGGATCCCAAGTGCCGGAGTGGATCGGTACAATGTGATTTAGCACTGAAAGTATGTAACTTAAGTTGGATTGATATCTTGCTCGATTATAGACAGAATTCTAGAGTGGCCACCATCCTGCCCTTGAAAGAGCTGCGAGGCAAGTGGTTGTGAGGCTGCCATCTCACAGGATAGACGCGCTCGCCAGTCACGACCCTTCTATTTGGTACTCCATATCAATCCCCGATATTGCTTGGCCGTCTCACGTTTGCCGTAGCTACATAAACTTTAGCCATCCACGCCCCAACCCGGCACCATTGGTTCTGCAATCTGACTAGTTTCGGGCGTGAAGCCCTTTCGCCGTTGAACTTGAACTTGGCCGTACCGCAATGCCGAGGTCTAGAGCCCGGCGCCTCCTACTTGTTACCCTCGTGGGCACGTCTGCCTTGGTACTTGTGTTGGAGAGAGTGGATGGCAGTAGAACCGGCCGGTTTCACCAATCTCTGTCGTCTTCTCTCGGTTTTCATCATCTTGCGACTTTCTGAGTTGCGAGACAGGTTCCCGCGTGACGTCTCGGCTTCGTTGCCCATGTGTGCTCCTTGCGATCTAGCCACGGGCCGCCTCAAGAGCCGTATTGGGGTGTCTAGCTTGTAGCGATCGAGCTTTGCCTCAAGCCTTTCGATCCTTGAGCGGAGAGCGCGTGTAGAAACGACGCGATCCGGCTTGTCTTGTCGATGTGAAGCATCCGCCTCCTGTCTTGTGGGGTGCGGACCCATTTGTCGAGCTGCGATAGTTCCCGCTGCAAGTAGCACGTTTCACGAGGACTAACATCTTCCCTCCCGACAATTGTGCTCCTTCAATCGGGTGTCTAGCATCAATGGACACCGCCTCAGTATTGACCCAACACGAGGTGGGGTGTACTGGGCTTTTGGCATCGACTTTGTCGAGAACGTAAGGATGGAAGATATCTAGCGAGCAAGTGGGTTTGCGTAGAGTCGACAGAGCTGCAGCGATGGTTACGGCCAGCATTGTTGTTGTTGTCCTGAAGAAACATCTGCCAGAGATCAGTGGTCGCCCGCGCCCGAGAATAAGGAGAAGAATAGTCGGCGAATGAGGGAAGACAAAAGATGGAATTGCTTATGAAAGCCCCGTGGCTAATGACGCGTCTAGATGACGAAGGCCGCGCCGTAAGCATCTGCCGCCAGCCATAATGTATACTCGGAGGCAAGTGGTTCTTGATGGAAGGAGGGGCCTAGATGGGAGGGGCCTAGATGGGAGGTCCTAGATGAGAGAGGGGCTTAGACGAGAGGGGGCAGGGGGGACACAAGTGGAGAATTGAGAGACGGTTCTGCCGGGGGAAAGTCTCCAGCGATTTCCTGCTTCCGGCGTGGCTTGCAATTGTCTCAAGGTGCAGAACGACTCATATGCACTATACTGTACCATTGGCCGCTGTGGGACCTGAAAAATGGTATGGAAAAGAGTTCGCTGACCATCTCGTTCATGTACCGACCGCACCACTATCGATTCGAACACCAGGTCTCTGTCCAACCCTCAATTGAACTGCCTTTCTACCGTACCATGAGTGCCAGTAGCTTGCTCTGAAGAAACAAATCCACGCCATAACTGCCTTCGAAGGCGACTTCAACAATGTCTTTGGACCTCTTCGACAGACTGCGTAGGAGTGAAACCAAGTTTCGAGCCACCAGGCCAGGACCTCAATCTATTTCCGCCATCTGTCCAGCGCTTCTGGCGCCGGACATGGTGCAGCTCTCTATCGCCGACCAGCCTCGAATTGGTGAGCCGTGGTTGCTGGTCTGAGAAGGTGGAAGCGGTAGCAAAAACGCCCAGTAATTCGTTAAGACCTGGACACACTCGGTCGAGCTGTTTGAGGCGGCAAAGTCTCGAATACTTACACAACGAGCGAGATGGTTCTTGCGGTGATGCGGCCTTCACCGATGTATTCGTTCGAGGTCTGAGAGCAACGGATCGGGAATGTGCATCCACCTCTGGGTCTGAGGCGAGCCTGTCCTCGCAGCCACATCCGACTTCGCACACATGGCGTGGCCAGGCTTTTTCCGTCGTCTCCAGCGATATCGTCGCCGCCGAGACTCGCGCAAACTGCGTCAGAAGTTTTGACCAGATGCGCCTGGGCGAGTCGGCAGGGCGTAAATGTGCCACACATGTGACACCAAATCTCAAAAACCGCTTGTACGCGCAAACCAGCCCGGAAAGGTGGGAACGGTGATTGGGAAACGGAGGTTTGCGATAGAGGCCTGCACGGCGACTCCGGTCTCCAGCGTGACAAGCGCGGATCCCGTACGGCCAGTCGAATGCTTCTTCTGATGCGGTTCCGCTATAGCGTCTTCGGCCGTTCTGAGCCCTGTTCTGATGCCGAGATTTGTTCGCGAAAAAACGGGTAGAGACAGACTCCGACTGCAGCAGCTCGGGATCCGCCTCTGCGTACTCCGTTGAAGCAGATGAGATGATCGAGATGCATTCTGGGGCCTGGAAACATATCTTTCGAGATGTGGCGGAGCGCGAAGCGGCACACGGATCAAAGGGCCAGAAGCTGCAGATGCAGCTTTAGGTAGGCACTATTTCCCGTGTGGGGGCGCTCGCAATGATGACATGACATATATGTGTGCATACAGTACAGTTGAACTCTCTGATTATGCGAGCCGATATTGTATGTCAAAGTTGGTCGCCATGAGGGTCCGGACCTACTACCCAATCTCACCCAGCCAGCATGTTTTGTGATCGGCAGATGCTTCTTTCGGCGCGTATTATATGTTCCAGCATCGCTCGCTCTGTCAGAATCATCTATCAAGCCTCGCACAGAACGAAGGCTCATCGATCGACTTTGCAACTTCACCTGCAACGACTCTTCCTTACGACGCCGCCCATTTCCTCTTTGTCATCTCCTGCTACTGAGATTCGAGATGAGCTTTGGAGTTCTAGGATACTGGCTGAGAGCCGTGCTCTCGGGAGAGACTAACATCTCTTTCTACACGTTGCCACTATCGTGGATCATATGCCTGTTACCACGCCTATTCGCAGTCTTCACCTACGCCACTTCCACCGGGAAGCCCATCGAGTTCGGCCACCCCAGAAATCTCGCCCAGGTCGCCGGGTCTGATCCTGCTCTCACGTCTCGCACGCGCGGCCGTATTATCCGTGCTGAAGCCGCTGCAGCAGACACAATCGAGAGCGCGCCATATTTCGCGGCAGCGATACTCGCCGGCACCCAGCTCGGTCTTCCGGTTGGCCTGCTCAACGCTTTGAGCTTGGCGTATCTTGCGACTAGGGTCGCCTATATCAATGCCTACATCTTCAGCGAGACCATCGCCGTGGCAGTGCTGAGAGCGTTGTTTTTTACCATCGGCCACATGATCATATGGTGGTTGTTTATTCTCGCAGGAATGCAGACATGAGTTTTCATGTTTGAATCGCGGCTATATGCACAGGTCACCAGAGAAGTTACGAGGGGCAGAGTGAAGGGCAGGATACCCTGACTAGATTGAGATCGAAGGGACATAACGCACTCTTTTCTTTTCTTTGTTCTTAAAACATGCTACATTGAAGTTATTAAACTTGTGACAGATATGGCTGGATTGCGGACTTCTCTGGCTTCCACCTGTGTTCTTGCTCGAATTTAGCCTTCGTACAGTACTCTTGCTTGCCGATCGAATTCCAATAAGTCGCCATAGCTTTTGGGCTCCGAGCCCTCCTACGAACGATGCCCTATTTCGCCAAATCGGTCGTGCGTCGTATTACCGTCCCCTCTGTACCTGCAAATAGTATACTGGAATCTTCGAGGTCGATTCACGCTCCACGATCACGCCACCTATTCACACGACATGTCCTACACGCAGCAATTTAAGAAACTCCGTGCTATTACGGGGACATGAGTGAGTTATGCTGTAGACGTTCTTGGCTTGACATGACGGCTTCTGTTTTGATAGTGGCAGCTTCCAGTACGATATATGCATAGCCCTGCGGCAAGTTTGTCCCAGACACGAGTCAGGAGGTCGAAAGCGCTAACGTATGCGTTTGAAGAATCGATGACTGCTCTCAATCACACGGCCTCACTACTTAGGCTAGCGCTAAGCTGAAGCAAGACCCGACCGCACATCGTCCGGTCCGCAGTCCGAACGAGCTCGTCGAAAAGATCACCTTGTACAAGGTCAGCGTGTCGTCGTAAAATGTCCGCATTACGTCGCGTTTTGCTCACTCTTCGCCTTCAAAGTCGCTCCAACGTCAGCGCAATCAAAGACGGTCTGCCGCTGGTAGACGCTTTCACGGCGCCCTTCGCCCAGGCGTAAGCACCGCTGGACAAACTCATGCTGTAAAGCAGCTTCGACTGTGATTCGGCTGCACATGTTGAAGGTGAGCAATCGATCTAGTAGATCAAGGGACTCCCCGGAAGCTTTCGGAAAGATGTTCCTCCACGGCGTACGAGCCCTTGAGGGCAGACAAGTCCGGATGTAGTGAATGCTCTTCGAAGAATAGCCTCCCCTTAGGTCGTCGTCCGTTGGCGATCCTAGAACTCTGAAGATAAGGTCCAGTTGGTGTGTATAGTTTTTGCCGGGGAAAAGAACCTTCCCGCCGAGCATCTCGGCGAGGACGCATCCGCTCGACCATAAGTCGGAAGCTTTGCCGTATCTCGAGACCATGATTTCGGGCGCCCGATACCATCGCGTAGCAACGTACTCGGTCATCTTCTGTCTCTTCTTTCCGCCTGCATTCTGCATTCGGGCCAGGCCAAAATCGCAGATTTTCAACTCGCCATTGTGCCCCACCAGCAAATTCTCCGGCTTCACGTCCCGGTGAATAATTCCCGCGCAGTGGACGGCGTTCAGACCAGCCAGCATCTGCAGCGTGAAACACGAAATCTGATGGTCATTCAATTCGTACTTTGCAATGACCTGGCTGAGGTTTTGAGGCATGTACTCTTCGACGAGGCAGGCTTTGGAGAAGCTGTGAAGCTATTCGGCCTGGCCACGTCCAGCAAAGTCACGATGTTGTCGTGCTTCAAGTGCTGTAAAAACTTGATCTCGCGTAGAGTTGAACGACATACCAGCGGATCGTCGAGGTTGCGGATTTCCTTTATGGCAACCAATTTCCCGGAATTCTTTTGCGTGCCTCGATAGACGAACCCATACGTCCCACTGCCGACTTCTGACTTATGTCATAATGCTCCAAAAGATCGTTCTGCCCGTCGCTTCTGTATGCTCGCGGATACGATCGTGGCGTCATGGCCGAAGACATCCGCTTGCCCGTTTGTGGAGCGTCTGGAAGGGGAGAAAATGATACAGGTCAACAGGTCGACGAAGAAGAAAACGTCTGACCCAAGTGCCCTGTGGCGGGATATCGGAGGGGCTCCAGAGTGCCTGCAATCATTTCTCCATCACGCAGAAATACGGACTCCTTGTACTTCCCCAGACCTGTGCGCTAGCGCTAGCGCAGTAGACTCGATCTTGGCACGCATTCCTAATCTAGCTTTTCGAGCGTTTTTCCCTTTAGCGCTGTCACGCGTCACGTAACGCTGGGCTGTCAAGGCCAACCGGTGGAGTTGAGGCTCGCAATGTTCCGAGGGGCCATTTTTCGAGTATATAGGTCGCTCCGGATGCCCCCAACGAAAGTGAGCACCACCACACGACCCTTCGAGTGTTTCAAAACGTCCCTGTTGTTGACTCTACCACCGTGGTCGCGTTTCTCGTGAACAGCCATCATGACCGTCGCGCAAGCTGACATCGAGAACGGTTCTCATGACCACTTCCACAACAAGAGCATCCGAAGCTTCCTGTGGACGGGCGTCACCGTCAAGGTGAAGGACCGACATTCAAAGCAGCACAAGTCCATCCTGTCCAATGTTGACGGTATGGTCAGAGAAGGAGAGCTGATGGCTGTCATGGGACCGTCGTGAGTAGATCGTGCAGGCCGACACGTAGAACAGTGTGCTCACTCGACCGACTCCAGTGGCTCGGGGAAATCAACTCTGCTACATGCGCTCGCGCAGCGTAGTCGCTTTCCAAAATCCGCTGAGGGCCTGCTCTACTTGAACGGCGTGCCAGTTGATACGCGCCACTTCCGTCGAGTATCCGCATACGTGGAGCAGGAAGATGCTTTGATCGGTTCCCTGACCGTTGGCGAGACGCTCGACTTCGCTGCCCGGCTCTCCACGCCATCCGCGAGCAAAGCAGAGCGCCTTACGCGTATCGACAGGCTCCTTGCCGATTTCGGCTTGTCCGGTGTGAGAGACAACCTCATTGGGACGGCCATGAAGAAGGGCGTTTCTGGCGGCCAGAAGCGGCGCGTGAGTGTCGCGGCGCAGCTGGTCACAGGACCTCGCCTGCTCTTCTTGGACGAGCCCACCTCCGGACTGGATTCCGCGGCCGCATTCGAAGTGATCTCCGTCCTCAAGAGCGTCGCCCAGAAGTACCGCGTGAGTCGCCCAGGGCCCGATGGCGCAGACGCTTGCTGACGATGTGACAGCTCATCATCATCGCCTCCATCCATCAGCCTGCGACGTCCACCTTCATGATGTGCGACAGGCTGCCTTTTGCTCTGTCAGGGCCACACCGCTTACAACGGGCCAGTCGATGGAGTGGCCGGACACTTCCTCGCGCGCGGCCTTCCCATACCAGAAATGATGAATCCGGCAGAGTTCGCGCTGGACTTCGTCAACACCGACTTTGCGCCAAGCGAGGAGGAGGTGGAACAGCAGCTCGGCGAGGTCGCGTCTTCGTGGTACTTGTCGGAGCAGAAGAGAGCCGCCGATGGAGAGCTGAGTGACGAACTAGTCTGCAGCTCGATGGGCGTCGAGGTGATTGTCGACGCAGCGTACGCCTCTACGCCGTCGGCCATGCCGCACCGCGACCCTTGTCCATCGGAGCTTCCTCAAATCGTACAGAGACGTCGTCGTGTACGGCATCAGAGTCGCGATGTACCTTGGCTTGGCTCTGCTGATGGGAACGGTCTGGCTACAACTCGAGCCGAGCCAGGGCAACATACCGGCCTTCGTCAGCGCCATCTTCTTCGGCGGCGCCTTCATGTCCTTCATGGCCGTGGCTTACATTCCAGCCTTCCTGGAAGACTTTGACACTTTTCGAGTCGAGCGCGCCAACGCACTTTACGGGCCGGGCCCATTTCTCGTGGCGAACTTCCTGATCAGCGTGCCCTACCTCTTCTTTATCACGCTGGTCTTCTCGCTTGTCGAGTACTGGCTCTCAAATTTTCGGCCCGCCGCGAGCGGCTTCTTCACCTGGATCATGTGGCTCTTTCTGGATCTGGTCGCAGCTGAGTCGCTCGTGGTTTTGGTGGCGTCGATAGTGCCAATTTTCGTCGTGGCACTCGCCGGCACTGCGTTCGCAAACGGGCTCTGGATGTGTGTTGGAGGCTCTCTGCGGCCCATCGACGGCCTCAACGCTTTCTGGCGCTATGCTTTCCACTACATCGACTACCAATCCTACGTATTTCAGGGCATGATGCACAACGAGTTCGATCAGCGAAACTTTACTTGTCGTCGCTGCCCGGGGGCCAGTGCGATTGCGCCTATGACACCGCCCTGAAAGATGAGTGCTTAATCAAAGGCGACGCGGTGCCGGCGAGCTACGGCCTCGGAGATGCGTTCGCAGCGCGTTCCATCCTCGCGATGGTCGCGATCATCGTCGCTTACCGGTTGCTTGCGTGGGGTGTCCTGGTGTGGAAGCGTGAGTGACCGCAGAGTGTTCCCTTGAAGATCTGATGGTAGGCCCTTCGCTGGATGAGCGTGAGCGGGCTTTGGCGTAGGTTATGCCTAGCAACCGTTATCGCTGGAGTTATGTCTAGGTCACGCGCCCGTACTCAAATCATTCAATCGCAAAGCATCCTGTCTATACGGATGAACTTGGCTGCTCTGCCGGCTCAACCATGGGAAGTTGATGTGAGCCTTACAAGCTCATGCTGAGGCGCAGAAGCAAAAGGCCCAGAACATAGGGTTTACACGAGTCGGAGCAGCACGGGGCACAGCCGACTGCCGCACCAAGTCGATATATCGACGAACTCGATGAAAGCGTGGTCGAAGATGCATGGGGGCACAATAAAGTGCCAAAGTCTGCGAGACCACACGGTAAGGAATGCAGCCTCCACGTCTGTCGAGCGTGGAGTGATGGTATGATGCACGCTTCGTCTCTCAAGGACGAATACAGCAACCCAAAATTGCTCCAACTCAAGATGAGATCACCGCCCCGCACCAGCCTCATCGTGACGTTTAGTCCGTGCGAACGCGTCCAGCCACTGGCGTGATGGCCGTTTCGGCCAGTCAGCCTCGATTGCCAAACATTGTTGTGTAAGTCATCAGCGGCCCTAGCGCGAAAGGAGTAAACTCAGCGCAGGCATCTTGTTGCTTGGGCTGTATGCACGACGCGGAGAACGCATATACGTGCTCCGCACAAACACAACTCACGAAAGGAGTTGAGGAAGTGGGTGATGCTATGCATTTCATAGTAACTCAGAAGCCGAGATCCATGCTAGTTTTTTTGCAAAAATACAGTATACACGCGATTCTTTCGTGTCAACGCGGTCTGCAAGTCCAAGCTCCGGCTAGCGCGCCAGGGGCATAGCGCGGCGCGCTAGAACTAAGCGTGTCGTGAAGCGTTTGGAATGGATCTCATCTTAATGTCGCCGTCGTCTAAAGCACCGCTCACGAGCGACATCACTTTTGGGCACACCGCGAAACAAACCCTTCGACGCAGTACATTGCCATATAGTACAGCTTCATGCCAGACTCCAATCAAGCGTGGTTCTTATGATTGATGAAGTATGGTGCACGCCGTGCGATCCTTGCTTGGATGTCTTGCAATAAGTCGAGTTTCGAGGTTCGAGAGAATCTCGAGACGCTGTCAGGGTTGTCTACGGCAACTTCTTCTACCAGCTATAGACAGATCTTCTGCGTGATGATCCTCACGGCACCCAAGGGTTCCAATGGCGGACGTAGACCTCACCTGAGTCTACGGTAGGTGACCTCCATTTCTTCTCATCTAACGATTCAGAACGCTCCACCTCGGCTTCGACCGTGGTAGATCTTTGACCATCAAGTAAGGCATTTTGCAACATACGGAGGAGGCGGAATCTTCTGAACGTATTGTCAGCAACTAATCGTCGCTCTCCATGCATCAGGAGTTTGACGTACAACCTGGAGGGTTGGGAAACATGCGTACCTCACACGCCCTGTTGCCCGGACTGCTGCCGGGCTCATCAACAGAGAAAGAAGTCCACGTCGATCTGTCCTGGTCTGACTCGCTCGGACTGGTGCTGGTGACCGGACTGTCAAGATTTGCGCCAATTGCAGTGTCGGTGGCCAACACGGCTGTCTCGGGATATCCCCGACGTCGAGAACTTGCGTGGGTATCATGTTCGAACGGTCGAGTCAATAAGGTCGCCGGAGGTGGAAGCAGGACGCTGTGCTCTCTATCAGACCTATGGTCGGCCTTCTGCACGGCCAGTCCGCGAGGAAGCAACTCGGTGTCTTCCTCGATGACACCAGCGTGAGTGCTCGGAGCGCTCGGCCATCGGGGTGCGGCGTGATCCGAGGTGATGGGATGCATTGGAGCTCTGCTGCCTGCCCACCAGGAGGACGGTGCGTAAACGCTACTTGGTCGAGGGCGGTCGCCGCGATCCGAATGATGTGACAGTGCTGAGGGGTGTTCAGGCAAGGAGGACTCGCACAGGGATGCGTTCGGCCTATCGCTATCGCGCACGCTTGAGCTGAGACTTGTTGGTCGTCGTGCACTATGACGGTTGGTCACAGACGAACGGTGATCGATCAGGAGTCGGGGCAGACCACCGAGTGGATAGCCGTGGGCGAGGTGTCCGGTGGAAGGGGCGAAGAACAATTGGATGGACGAAGGCTTCACCAGCGATCGATCCAAGCAAATCCTGGTCGCCGGTCTCTCGAAGACGCCATGCTCGATCATTTTGGCGACCCTGCGGCTAGTCAGACTGACCCTGGTTGAGATGTGCGCCGAGTCTGCCACCGGACGAATCTCAAAGTACGGCTCGAAGTTGTCTCTGAAATGACCCTGCAAGATCCGGCCCAGTCCCTTGATCATATCACCGTCTTCTTCAAACCGACAAGCGATATCCGCTGACACATGCGTGTCCTGTCGGCAAGGACGATCTCTGCGGCTTAAGTAGAAAGAAGTCGCCACAAGTCGGTTAGCTGCTCTCCTCACGAACTTCCCGCTCGCTCGGCCTGCTCAGCGTGTCCCGAATCTGAGCTTGCAGTCTCCTAAGGGAGGCAAGGTCGCCTTTACGTGGCGGCTCATACTCGAGGCCGAGATCCGGGTTGAGACGAAGAATCCCGTGACCTTTGGCATGCGGTTGTACTTGCGAAGTCGCGAGCTTGAACTTCTTCCACGCCCGCTCTGCGGTGAGGGTGTCGTCTCGATTGACAGGCCGGCGTCGTGTGAAGAGACGAGGTCGAGCCCACGTCGACATCGTGGCGGACGCATGGTCGGGATTGCCCTTGCCACACCTCACGGCCTCAGTTTGGAGATCCGTCGAGATCTTCTCCAGTTCTGACCCGTGCCCAGGGAGAGGCAAACCATAGAGCTGTGCGCCATGGGCCAGATGCGCAACACTTCCTCGGATGCCACCTTGAAGGGTGCATTTTCACCCTCCTCGTTGCCTGCGAGTCTCCGATCGCCGACCTTCACAGACTTGAAGTTGACGGCGTCTGCCATCGTGGCGCCAACGGCCTGCCAGGTTCGATCTCTGTGTCCGGCTCTGCCGTTGTCAACAGCGTGTACGCCGGCTCTTCTTGCGAAGCCGGTCGCCTGTAGTTGGCTAGGAGGAGCGTCTTCCGTCGGCCTCGTTGGTGGAGGTCACGGCGATTCTAATGTCCGGCGAGAATTGGTCAATCTCTCCAAAAAAGCTGCGGTGGCTTGTGAACGCATCTCGGAGAGCACTGTGGAGGCCCAGCGTTTTGTCCTGCGTTTGTCGGTCGTGAAGCGTGACATCTTCTCCAGAAGCGATTTACTTCCGCTTTCCGTGGCATATGCGTGATCGCACGTGGCTAAGAACAGGTCGAGACACTGCTCGACAGACCGACCCCCAGCCACGAGAGATATGCCGACCAGCCCCCCGGTGCCGGCGCCAACGATCAGATCGAAAACTTGTGCACTGGGACATGGTTTCCAAGAGCTAGCTCGATTTCCCGCAGCATCTCGAGCTGAACGACGCCTCGGACGCCTCCGTCGTCCAGGCTGAGGGTACACGCACCAGCTTCTGGTGGTTTGAGTTTGAGCTTTGTCGGCTTCTCCCAACGACTGTCGGCGCGGTGGAGCGGACAGCATTCTATCGACAGCGATAATCGCCCCGCCGTCCAAAAGCTCTTGCGCATTGTTCGCACAGCACGTGGCCGCAAGGCAAAGCCAGTTGAGGGACTTCTTTCAAGCAGCACAAGCAGGTGGCGTGACTTCGTATCATCGTGGCTGGCGCGCCGATGTCGCCGTAGAAGTCGTTCAAAGAATCCAGGTGCAGGTCCCAGGCGATGCGCCGGTCTGACGTCGACAAACCGGCGCGTTCCCTCCGGTAGCAAAAGTCGATCTCCAGCTGAGACATGGCTTCTTTGAGCTGTTTCGTCCACTGGCTTGCAAAAGCCACACCAAACGGATGGACGAAGTCACCTGATGCTATGACCCCTCGCTGGTCTTGGTGGCCCTTGACACTGTGGCGAGCTTGGACAACATTGCAACGGCGCGCGCCGTCCGAGCTGGAGTATGCGCACCTCACATGAAGGGACAAGTACTCGCCGACGGCGCGCTCGAAAAACTTCTCGTACGGGATCGAAAGAGTTTCCAGCCGCCCTTTGCGATACCGGGTGCAATCGAGCATGACACAGGATGCGACGAAAGAGCCCATACGCTCAAGCAGGCGTCTCGTCCTGTCCTGTTCATCCAGGCACAGCCGTTGAATCGCCAGGCACAAATGCAGGATATGGTCGCCAAAGCTCTGAGGGATGGGGTTGTGTGCGAGAGAGACCTGCATGAAATCGAAGGGAAGGTCCAAGTGGGAAGCGAAGTGGTCGAAACCACTTTGTAGGAATACGCCAAGCTCGACCGCATCGGTTTGCATGCGCGTGCGCTGTTTCGCCTCGGACGACTTATGACAACACTGTTTGATCGCCCGGCGGAGCTGCGAGACCTGCTCTTGCATCCGATTGATCTGGGACCTGTTCGGCAACCGAACGACTCTGAAGAGCTGTAGTAGCAAAATGAGGTCTTCAATCGAGCATACGTCTCTCCCCAGTTTCCGCCAGTGGTCCGCCAACGCTCGGAAGCGCGGAACACCTTCGGTGTAATTGATGGCGCCTCGTACCGAAGATAACAAGGCCTGTGTCGCGTGGTCGCTATCCCACTGCGCGGATCGATGGTGCCTCGCTACAGTTGAGCGCCACGATGCAGTGAGGCAGAGTGGGCTGGTTGACGGATCGCTCCAGAGCGGCTGCCCCCCAATCGATGAGTTTTGTCAACACTGAGGACTGAAAGGTCTTGGGGTTGCGCAGGACAAATACCACGCAGTCGGAGAAGGTGTACAAGATGCGCGGGTAGAGTTTCGTGACCGCGTACTCTCGCCGCCGATATTCTTCAGTCGTCGCCCACTTGATTGAGCGAGCCCGGACTGTGTTCCCGGCTTGCTCTTCTTCCTCTTCAGACGTGGCGTCGCTGTGGTGACGGGCCTGCGATCCGAGGGGAGTCTTTTCACCACCTTCAAAGCCCTCGCAGTCGACATACATGATCGGGTAACAGTCATCGCTGGTGGCTGGGTCCGGGTACATGCTGACGCCGTCGGAGGTTGGGACGCTTTCGTTGGCGATGGCGCCGACAACCGGCGCTGGAAACTCGCCTGACCCATGCTGTGCCTCTGCGAGGAGATCAGCAAATTGACAAGGGCAGATTTCCCAGAATTCGTCACCCCGATGAAAGACACGAGTTGAGGGAATCTAGGTTGGTCACCCCCAGGCCCGCTTGTGCTTTCCGCAGCAAGGCCATCGTACCGTCCGTAGTCTTCCAGGACCGGTCTTCCAAACTTGTCGCGCACGACGCTAAACCACTTCGACCTGCGGTCTTTGCGATGAAGCTTTTCGATGTCGCTGTAGCTTTTGGTCGAGTCAAAAATGCCCTCTATCTTCCGTGCGATGCTCGGATGTGCTTGTTCGTGCGGTACGCCGTCTTTCGACCTCTTACCCGGCTTGTGAGGTATTTGACGAGCCCAACACGTGCTTGAAGAGTGTCAGTTCATCATTGTCGAAATTGCCAAAACCCTGGAGATGTCGAAGTGAGCCTACCCGCAATACGTGCAAGAGCATTTTCCGCAGTACCACAGCGGGCTCAGCGATCCGGTGCAGAATGGATCCTCGCAGACGAAAGCAACGCTCTCGAGGTCGTCCGTGGGATCATCGGTCGAATCGTCTGCCCAAAAGTCCGAAGGGACGGGTTCCATTTCGCTTCGTGAGGGACGAGAAGCCCGCAAGCAGAAATTTTGCTTGACTTCGACTTGAGGTGAGCAAGCTGAGCTATATAAAGCCTTCGAAGGGTGAATTCCACCATTGAAGCTTGCTGTGTGACGATCGTAGGGATGATAAGGAAGGGTGCTCACATAGAGCTACAATTAAAGGTAGCGAAAGCGACATTGGTTGGGGCGGAGTGGATACCATCGCCACCGTCCACATGACTTACTCTCACATCAGTCATCCACGCTGGCCCTTGGGCGCTGGCCCTTCTGAGGGCGAGCGTTCGCGAATGCGGGTGCAAGGTCTTTGAGGGAGAGGAGGGAGGGGCATGTGATACTACAGTGCTACAACGGTTGCAGCGTCTCGCGCGCATTGATCTCTCCAAAGCATGCTCTTTTCGTCTTTTCCGAGGTGCGTCCCTGTTTATCACAGCAGAAACCGCGGTATGATTCTGTCCCACAAAGTATGTTCATCTTTGCTCAATCTGTCCTTTCCCCGTGGTTTTGTCGAGTTCTCGCTTCCTTTCCTGCGTCCTCGTTCTTCTCTTTTAGTCGCCAGAGGCCCAATGATGCGGCCGAACTGTTTTTGCAACGGCGATAGGCCTTGCTGCTTGAGCTGGACATCGTTCAAGACGGAAGATACCTTCGCTGTCCACTCCTGTATTGCGTCGAATTGCTTCCAATCGCTGATACGCCTATATCTGGCATCAGCACTGCTCCAGGCTGTCTTGGGGCCATGACCGACTTTGCGTTACTCTCTACTACTTTTTTGAGCTCTGCATTTTCTGCTCGGAGCCTTCCACTGCGTCAACTCTGATCGATCAAAGAACAGGACTTGGTGGTGGACTCACCGGCACGTGTCATCTTGAGTAACGTTAGGCTGTGTTTTCGGTCACATCGTATGCTACTGGCCCGGTAGTCCATCCCAGCTCGCCGAGGATCCGCTGAGATCGGACATCAGCGGTGTCTCATCGTATGTACTGAAATCAAAGCCATCAGAGAACGACATGTAGCTCTTGCACACTTTGCTGTCCGGTCTCGCTCTCGGTCTGCGCGGACGGAATGCACTATCTGGCCAAAGCCCATAGTCTTGTTCATTGGCAGATACACCGAGGATGGAAGAGAGAGAGGTTGATTGATCCATTTCGTGAAGTTGCAGTCCATCGGCGTTAGTTTGCGATCTGCGGTGCTGTGGTAATCCCATCCGTCTGCAACCTCTATCGTGACATCTATATAGACCTCTGTTCCCTACTATGTCTTCTTTTGTACAGGAATAGCGGCTGTTTCATCTGTTCCCTGTCTTAGCTATTAAAAGGTCGAAGTACTTCTTTCACTGCTTCTGTGTTGTCGGTGTTTCATCTGAGTCTCAGCAGTCGTCTGATGTATTGTTAAACATGATTTGGGTACGTGAGCGAGCTCATTGGGCCGGGAAGAGGGGCAATGGGGGAGCTGAAACATGACTATTATTACCGCTACATGTCCCCCTTGGCAAACAATTAGGTACTGGAACGCATCTCCGGTGGCAATAACGAGTCGTAACTGCGTAGGGTTCCTCATAGCGGTATGTTGATGCCCCCTCTCGACGTGTGCGCTGCGATATATATGCGAGTCGTGATCACCACAATGCAACACGTAGTATATGCAGCATCCACCGAGCGCTCCGTTCTCGTAGGCGTTGCGTCGGTGCGTTGTAAACAGCAACTTCTGGCTTGCACGAACAATGGCAAGCTGTCGGCACACCGACTGGGTCGAGGTCACCCGTGGTGCACGTCACATACGACTATCGGACCCCGGCCGCCTCGATCGTTTGGTGGGAAAACTGAAACGTGCCGCCCACCAATTCCCTCAGATCGTGCTTTGTGTTGGGAAACAAGTCAATCGAAAGCTGGTCACGGAGACCATTTTGGGTGATAGCCCATCACGTGCGATCAGGCGTTCGAGATCGGCAACGGCCCAGTGTAGTGGGCTGACCAGTATATCCTTGGATACATCGCAGCTCGAAGATGAACATCCATATTCTTGGCCGATTTTCAACCGAACGGGCCAATAATAGAGAGCAGACAGTCAAGGTGTCATGAGACGAAGACGAGCCGCAACACCTGGCCCTTGCAGCAACCGGGAGTCCACGATGCCGTCTTGACCCGCCTGCTCTTTCCTTTCTCTGATCTGGTGTGCTTGTTCGCAGAAGACCTTGGTGGAGTGGACGCCGTGTTGGACAAGATTGAGATCTGGTCTTCCGCGGCGCCTGCGACAGACCTTACAGATTTTGCACGACAGGCCCTACCCAGAGTCTGTGTGATCACTCTGGACGCTCAACCCATAGCTCTCAAATCCAGGACGATGTGTGGCGCGCTCGTTTGAGTCAGTTCAGTTATTCCTATCACTTCTCCAGCGTCCAGGTCCTGCGTTTCGACACAGACGATCCTCAGCGTTTCGCGAGGATCCGCTGCTCGCTGCTCAAGGAGCTAGGGGCCTCCCGTTGCTCGAAGCAGAAACATCGCGTCCTTTTCAACGCCAACCACCTCGCCGACTTCTTCTCTCAGGCGACTTCGAACCTCGCGGTCAGTCCGGGTGGGAAGTTTAGTTTCATCGCGGCCTCCGAACCTACCGACCCGTACCGCCGGCCTACCCTGAACAGATTCGTGCCCTCCTCTGCAGTCGAGCAAGGCACGGTATCGCATTCGATGCAGTCGCCACACTCATCGCGTCATGTCTTTTGTTGGATGCATACCCGGATTCTTGCCATGGTAAGTAGGGATGTGTGAGAGTTGACGTTGGCCGCGCGCACAGCTGACTCGAACAGAATTCAGGGCAGGAGATCTGTTCGAAAGACTGTATGCGAACCACGTCGAAGCGGCTCTCGAATCCGGCCATGCAGCTCTGTTGCTGCCGGGGGAGAAGGCCTGCAGAGCTCTGCGGTCAAGGACGGTCGGTTCAAGATCATGGTAAAGTTTATCAAGGTCGCGGCGACGGCGCGCAAGGACGATGGGGCAAAGAATTGGGCTTTGCTGCTACACCAAAAACGCTGAAGGGCTTACAGTATCATCTCGACCCAAAGATCTTGGTATCAGCCGAGATCTGCGTTTCTTGTCTGACAGGACCACCACAGCACGTCCTCGACTGCGGCCACATCTTATGTGAGCCATGTGTGCGAAGGTTTGGAGAACCGGTGGCCGGCGAAGAATCGTGCTACTTCTTGGAAGCCTGCGCCATGTGTGAGACTCGTGCTGACCTCACGATACACCTGAAGCCAGCAACCGCCGGGATTCGTATGCTCAACATTGACGGAGGAGGCGTCCGTGGAGTCGTGCCCCTCGAGTTCTTGTTAAGACTACAGGGAGAGCTGGGACCGACAGCGCGTCTACAGGATTTCTTCGACGTAGCTTTCGGTACAAGCGCAGGTACGTCGCCACTTTGCCACCTTGTTGCTCCTCGTTGCTTCTTTCGTTTCTTCCAGCCCTTCCTCTCGCTTCCTCGCCTCTCTCTTCCTCTCCTCTGAACGCCTGTCCCTCCCCTCACACGCTGTGCTAACGGCCACTAGGTGGTCTCGTGATATTGGGCATGTTCGCGAAGGGCTGGGATTTATCGCAATGTATGGAATCCTTTTGCGATTTCGCACACCGGATTTTCGTGCCTGCTGCTGTGCAGTCGAAGGGACTACTCGGCAAAGCGCACACTCTGGCCCGATGTCTTCTACACGAGGGGCTTTACAATAGCGGACCAGTGATATCCTCGTTCCAGGATAGCTTAGGGATGACTTCACGGATTTTCGACCGACCCGCTGCGAATACATCTCGCTGGAAGTATGGTGTTACCACAACGAAGGTCAACACCACGACCGCGACTGTGTTCTCGAACTACAACCTGACCGACTCGGACGGTCTTCGATGCTCGGCCGAAGAAGTGACCGACAGGACTCAGATCTCAGAGCACTCGCGAAAGCTTCCTCTTGCTTCATATCAGCGGTACGCGAGAGTTCATATGGACGACGAACCATTCTTGTGGGAAATGTGAGTGGAAACATGAGGGCCCACTTCCGTCACACATTCACTGACGAACATGCTTCTAGAGCAAGGGCAACATCGGCTGCGCCACCGTATGTATATCCTTGAACGAAAGTGCTGACGGGCCTGCTCTTGCTATGCTAACAATATTCTCTGCAGGTTCTTTGGGCCAGCCTCCGTCGGCAACGATGGCATTCATCAAGATGGTGGTCTCAGAAATCCTAATACGACAGACATCCTAATCGCTGAAAGTAGAGCGATTTGGCCAAATACCCGGATGGACTACGTGCTCTCCTTGGGTACAGGCAAAGGGCCAGAGAAGAAGGCTGCGAGCGCTCTTCCATCTGAGGTCAAAACCCGCAACGGCACACTAAGCAGGCTTTTGAACTGGTCTCAGGCGAAGCTGCTGGAGGCACTCGACGCTGAGGATGTCGACAAGCGAGTAGACAAGTCATTGGACGAAGACGACCGCCCTAGAAAGTTTAGATGGAACCCTGTATTTGTGGACGGGCCTCCGAGATTAGACGGTATCAAAAGCATGCACGATATGCGTAACCACGTGAAATCATATCCGTGCGAGAAGATATTGGCAGATGTGAAAGTAGCCATGCTCGCCTCTTCCTTCTTCTTCGAACTCCGCGTCTGCCGAGATACTGTAGCGACGGCACATACCATTGCGAGGGAACCATCCGAATCAGGGGAAACCCGAAGCTTGTCCTCGAGCTCATCGCTACTTCGGGCGCCGAGTGCGCGACTTCGTCAGAAGAGGCGAAGAACTGGCTGAATTGACATCGCGAAAGGTATCTGCCCGCAGTGCCAGCTTTTCAGCCAGCAGGTACAATTTCGTGTGCGTGGGCACAATGATACTCACGCCATATGTCTCAAGCTGGGGAAAGGCCGCGAGCACCGGATCTCGGGGTTTCCGAAGAGCATGGCTTGGTTCTGCGAGCAACAGGGCCTGCGCGATGTCTTTTCTACCCAGTGCCCTTCACGAAGTCCTTGTTCTTGCCACGATACCGTTAAGCTGGTGGGTCGGAAACTCGAAAGCGGAGGAGATGTTCCCCACAGGACAGCCCCAATCTGGAAAGTATCTCGTGGCGAAGAAGATAAAGGCTAGGAGAAGTGAGGTCTATGCCTCATGGTTCTTCTGATAACAATATCGAGTATCGAATTCCCATAAGGCAGCTTTCGAGAGGGCTCAGAGGTCAGAGGTAGCGTTGTGCCAGCGAACATATGACAGCTGAAGCGATTCTCATGCATCGAAAATCCGAATCACTAAATTAGTGTTGTGCCGTTGTCGTGTAGTACTGCTCCGAGCGTGTCCACATGCGATGTCAAGGATCTTACATTAAATCACCGAGTGCAGCACGAACAAGCATGTTAGAGGTAACATTAGCAGGTAGATCGGACGTTTCCCTCCTGTGGCAGTGCCGCCGAGATGTCCGTGGTATGGAGCTAAAATTGAAACTGAACCTGGCCTGGTCGAAAGTTACGGGCTGAACCCGGCAAGTGCGGCGGCGGAATATTCTTTATAAAGGTCAACTCCGGTGCAACACGGGCATGCGTTGACCATCATCGCAACCATGCCGGCTATCGAGACACTACGGACGTTGAGCAATGCGTCCCTTCAAGATTTTTCGACGGATCTAGAGCGGAGTGAGGCCATCGAAGCCTGCCAGGCACTCTTGACCAAGCTGGAGGACCCATTCCAACGCGTGTGGAAGGCGGTAGTCGATTATCCCGCTCTCGTGGCCGCCCTCAAATTCTGCCTCGATATTGACCTGTTCCGCGTGTGGAAGGAAGCGGGAAATGGCGACCAGAGCTGTCATGATCTGGCGAGGATGGTAGCTTATGACCGAGTGGGGTCTTGGGTATGTTGCATTCCGCCTCCAACTCTTGAGTTTGACCGTACTGACCACCAGGTCCCCTACTTAAACATCTCGCGGCCCACGCCATCATCGAAGAAGTCGGTGTTGATATCTACAGACCGACTGGTTTTTCCGATGCAATGCTGTGTTCCACGAAAGCCGGCATCGAATACTAGTGAGTCAGAGCGACCTGGCCAGCCATGCAGGACGCATTGGATGACTTTTGACACAGCTACGATACTTCGGCAAGACTCTACCTCAGTCTGCCGGGCTACTATCAAAAGTGTGGCATTGATCCTCTTTCGGATCCGCGCGACGGCCTCTTTCAACACACTTTCGATTGCAGAGGGCAGACCGCCTTCGAAAGGTACGGCATGCCTGAGCATCAAGAACAGTCGAGGACATTCAACGACTGGCTGGCGGCATACCGGCACCATCGTCTCCCGTGGTTTGAATTGTACCCTTCATGGAACATCCTTGACGGCTACACCGGTGGTCCTCTGATCGTTGACGTCGGAGGAAACCTCGGAGACGACTTGGAGTTGTTCAAAATGCAATCCCGAACACGGGTCGCGGCTGGTGCTCCAAGATCTCCCCAGTGTTATCACGCATGCTACGTGCTCGGATGACATTCAGCGGGCTCACGACTTTTTCACAGCACAGCCGAATTCCTGCCGGGCGCGCGCGTCTACTACTTACACAGTATACTCCACGACTGGGATGACCATCACGCCCAGGAGATCTTGCAGCACATCAGAGACGCCATGTCCCCGGTTACAGCAAGCTTTTGATCAACGATGTCATCATGCCCACACGAAGGGCGTCTCGTCGTGACACGTCGGTGAACTTACATATGATGGCGAAGCTGGGGGGCAGGGAAAGGACGGGCGAGGCATTGTCTGCTTTGGTCAACGGGCTTGGGCTTCGGGTGCGGAAAATTTGGAGCTCTGACTCTTCGGAGACGAGTATTTTGGAAGCAGAATTGCCGCTGTGATTTAGTCGTAGTGACCACAATAATGTAAAGATGTTCTCCACAGGGGAAAAACGGCGCTTTGATCAGATTACATGAACCACAACCATGGCCAGCGAGGGTTTCCCGCGCTTCGAAGGGGGTGGATCATTCATCCTGGGCCCCTTTTACAAATAACGTATAAGTTAAGTCAGTGAATTAATTAAATTTACCTTCCGCGAGCAAGTTCCTGACCGTAGGTTAAATTGCTGCTCTGGTCATATCGCGCTCGAAAAGAGATGCCCGGAGACAATTTGATACATTCTTGACGCAACCTCGATATAATTTAAGGTGAACTGACGTCGTCGGGGCTAGAACATGTGAGTGAACTGCGTGACTCCAGATATCCACAAAGCCAATTGACCCGATTCGCTGTGTACAATTCTGCTGCGGGCTTTGTGTCGTTTTTCGTGTTCTTTGATTCGCGCGTTCCTGCTCGGACTATCCTCGCATCGGGCACCATCTCTCCATCCCGCCACAATGGCGAACCGCAATCGGGACAGAACCAGAATGTGACCGCGTGCCCACTGTCGGCTTTCGTGGAGTACGATTTTGGCGTGCCGCTACTTGGAATCGCGCCGCATCAACGATGATGTTGGTACTGAAAACTGAACCGGATGCTTTCTGACAGTGGCCGCAATGACAAATGATCTGGATCATTGTTAGCTTTGAAGCAGGGGAGCGAAGGCGTACTGACGCGGGTGTGGTTTGCATCGCCTTGGAAGGCAAACCTGACTGCTCCGCAGAGACAAGATCCCTGATCCATTATCTTGGAAATTTTCCTGAGAGCGAGGGGATGGCAAGATGGTGACGCCAGATCAATGGGCGGCCTGGCATCTTTATAAGTAAGTTTGGATTAGCCTGCACTTGGCTCCCTCGTTCAAGTCTCAAGCGCTTCGGCAAGATCCGTGTGCTTCTGAGAGAAGACGGCCCGGCCTGAGAGGTGCGCTCCGACCTGCAAACCCCCGGGCATCTCCCTCGTTCTGGCATGACTTCCGAGTCACATTACTATCATTCGCCTCTCCGAGCAAGCTTAATACGATTAGAGGCAGATGATGGAGCATCTCCTGTAGCTGCCTCCCTTACGCCCGTTCTCCCGTTTGGACTCGAAATGGACCGAAGTCGAGTACAGGCTTTCCATCGGACCAAGATCATCTCGCATCGATGCAGAAAGAAGAGCGGAAGGTATCTAAAAACGCAACACCAGATATTCCCATGCATCGGGGTCCAGCATCCAACTAAGGGCCTCGGCCTCGGCTAGCAACCATGACAAATCGGCATATAAAAGGTCACGGCACACGGTCAAGACAGACAGAGAGCAACAATGGCCAGGAACGCAAGCAAGGCAAGCAAGCAGGGCTACACAAAGCACAGGAGCTGGGGGGCAGGACTTCGAAGCTGAGGAACCAAGTAATGCTACAGCAGAGAATCAGTTGTCTCACGTGAACGTGGGAAAAAAAAAAGCCGAGTGGACGGTCCGCGAGGCCCTGTGGATATGGTGGCAGTGGAGGTACTTGGCCGTCTGGACTAGGGTGACCAAGGATCGCATCGTGATTTTCTGCTTTGGAAAGGGATGGGAAGAGCAGCTCGACCTTCTCTCGCCATCTCCTCAATCCTTCTGCCAAGGTCGGACGATCTCGAATCCACGCCAGAATAGTGGGTGCTGACTCTCCTGCCTATCCCGCCATCGTCGATGGAAACCTCTCCAGTGCTCTTGCCGTCTCGTTCGCCACACCATCAAAGCGGTACACCTTCCAACTTTTCGATGGCGGCTTCACTCGCGTCCGGGTTCGTCGATGGCCCAAGATCATCATTACTGCACTGCCAGTTTTCCAAGTCTTACTCCCACCTGTCAAGCTCGTTCCCGTTTTCGTGGTATCCGACCGTATTGGTGCCGCTTTCGAACATGCCCGCAGATGAGTAATCAGTAGCGCTTCGCTCACACCACTCACCATTCACGTCTTGGTCAACGCCGATGGGGCGACGCAGAGGCGCAGAGGAAGAGCACAGCGCTCAGCGATCTCGCGAGCTTCGCTTTCCAGGCGCTTCTCCGGCGCTTTCGAGGCATGCAAGACCGTAGACCTTCGCATCAAGGCTACGCTGCCCTCCTTGTCGCTTCTCCGTATGTACGGCGCAATCCCCTGGAGGCCTGCTCGAAGAGGCGGGCGGCATGCGGAAGCGGTTACTCTGGCCATGTCTCACTGCGGCTTTCATGTGCAAGCGGAAGATTACGGCCAACGCGATGGTGAGGGAGCACGCGCAGTCGTGATCGTGCAAAGGCCAGCGTCGGTTTCGAAGAACTTCCTCGGGGCTCGAGCGTCGGCGGAGCGGCGGGGGCCGCCGGGGCCGCCAGGCTAAGCAGCACAATGAGCGTCACTGCCTCCTCATCTCAGGCCTTCTCAGGCTATCACTGCGCGCGCTCTAGGGATTGAGTGTAGGTCACGATCGCCTCTCGAGCTTGGAATGAAGTGTGAGCAACAGGCGGATCGGCTTGTCGCCGCCAATCTCTTCTCCGTGGCCGTCAACAATTCGTGCCACTTTATGCTGTGTTCTTAGACCCGCTCGACCAGGTGCCGCCGCTTCCCTCATACTATACTTTTGTCTACTGCAGCTAAATTAGTCCCCTTGCCGGAATATTGTAGCCCCATTTGTATTCCTCTTTCTAACTTAAGACTGCCCGGCTGATGACGAGTTGGACCTCGAGAAAGTGGAAACATTTTGATCGGGCGGGCAAGTATCCAATTTCACCTTTCCTTCGCCGTCCAGACATGCACCATCGTCGCTGATTTGAATGCTGTCTGCTCCTTCCACAGTGCTCCGCATTTCGTCGGTGCTGATGCCGTATGCGTCGCGCGGAATCCATACAATGGGCTCTGAGGCGGTGCCGTGCCACCACACCGTTTCGCGAGCACTCTCGCTTGTCTTCACGAGGGTCAAGCCCTTTTCCTCAACGGACGGGCTTCTGCTCGATGTAGCCGGTGGCTGGCAACTCGTCACTCGGACCTTCTCGTGTCTGGGGTGTCCAGAGGCAATGGTCTCTCCCGCCTGCTTTGAGACGATGCTCGGGTTCGACGCGCCTCCGCCAGAAGGTTCACTCGTCTCACACTCGTCATCGCTCAACGATTGTTTCAAGGCCAGAACGCCTTCACCGACGTCTCCGCACACAGGCAGATACTTTGTGAGAGAGTGAAAGGCACGGTTTGTGAAGATTTGGTGCGCGGCGGTCAAGGCTAAGACCGCGGTCATGGCTATGCCGTGGGCACACACGCCGACCTACCATCGTCGCCGACCGTCACGAAGAAGTGACCGATCAAGCAGAGCTCCATGACATACAAGCCAGCGAAGAGCTGGTTGAGCGCTGCCAAGAAGAAGGAGCCGCCGACTCGCAGTCATACCGGTAGACGTAGAGCACGTTGTAACGGTAGGCTAGCCAGTAGTTGACAAAGGCGAAGGACACGAAAGGGAGCACCAGCGGCGCTATCACGCTGAAGACTATCCCGATCACTGCCATGTTCGTCAACGGCGGAAAAAGGCGGGCCCATTCGATGCTGGCGAACTTGGCCTGCCTCCGCCACTTCTGACGTGGTGTGACGTCTAGGGAATCGCTGGCCAACTGGGCGCACAGGGTGACGGGCTGGAGCAGCGCGCTGCTTGAGCCAGTCAGCGCCTTGACCAGCACGTACGACATGAAATAGTTCGCGGCCCTGGGAAGCGTCTGGGCTAGCTGGCCGGGGACGCTTTTGGGGTCCTCGGCCGCGCCAGAAACGAAGCAAGGAGGCTTCCAGAAATCGAGACGACCAGGAACATCTGGAGCGATCAGTTGAAATCCTAAGGGCAGACAAGACGAACAAACGGACCTCTCGCCGAATCGCCTGTCTGGCATGCAACATCGATGGACGAACGACTCACCTGTACGAACAAGAACAAGAAATACCACGTCTGCACGCCGAGCTCTCTGACACTACCCGTCGGCGCACCTTGGAAGTGCATGAGATACCTGTAAATCAACGGGACCAAGAGAAGGATTATTTGGAGGAGGGCGGCGGCAGCACGCCTTGGACCACGCTCTTGACAGGTCTGGCCAATCCGTCAGCCACGAGAGCCAGCCAACGTTGGCGGCGAGGACGTCGAGATTGGCGAGGAAAGAGGTGAAAGCGACCGGGACCGCATACAGCACTATCAGGCCTGCGCTGGCGGACACACCGATGCACGCTCGGGCCCAGCGTTGCCGCCAGCCGAGAGCCAGGTTGCTCCAGAGGACATCTTGTGGATTTACATCCAGAATGCGAGGCGCCATGGAATGGGGCGCGCCGTGTACGACGGCCTGACACGCAAGGTGGGCGGCGATCTGATTGTTGAACCTGACAAAGGCGTTGTTCAGCCGAGGAGCACCGTCGATCTGGTCCCGGGTGGACGACTCGATCTTTTGATTGAGCTCTTTTAGCTCCTCCCGAAGACGATATATGAGATCGACCTTCCTGCCTAGCAGGGAGAGACGGAAACCACGGCTTTGCGAGTAACGGCAGCCGGGTTGTCTCTCGGTCTTGGGGCTTCACATACCGCCGCCAAACAGCTTCGCCGTTTCGATCGCCGCCCGACTTGCATAAGGTCAACCGATGGTGTTCACCACGATGATCAGCAGCGAGGTCGTCCTCCCGCCTCAAACACGATATCGGCTTCATCTGGAGAGGGTGGGCTGGAAAGGATTGACCCTCTGCTGGTCGGCTGTGTTCCGCCGTGCGACTAGCTCTTGCCTGACCAGGTCTTCTCTTGCGAAGAACGGTCAGCCAAGCTCGACGAATCCAGACGCTATGCTTGCGACCGTGACTCTCGCCCGTGTGCTTGGACACGCAGGTGGCTATGAGCTTGGTCTCCGCCAGCTCGAGCGCCTCCACGGTCTGTTCGCGCGCTGAGAGCATGGACGAGAGAATCCGTGTATCGCTGCTGATGTGGACGTCTCTGACGCCGCCAGGAAAGACGTCGAATACCTTCCTGAGCTTCTCACATGTCAACAAGTCCTTGGGGATGTTTGCCACTAGAATGGTGCTGGCCGAGGGCTGGACTCGGTAGCCACCACGGCCTCTCGTATACCTCTGTTTCGCTCTGACGTAGGCGAGAGTCTCGTCGCGTACCACGTAACACACCCACGCGGCTACGAGGCTTCCCATGGCCCAGTGTACCCAGAGTCTATCGGCGGCGTGTCGCGCTGCCACGTTCGAGATCGAGAAGACGTTCAGGAACTCGGTTCGCGCATTACTGCCAGAAAGGCGATTGATCGGTGCTAGCACCGGGAGCACAATGAGCGTGATCGGGAGAAAAACCTTCAGCATCATGCGGATGTAACGGAGGAAGAGGAAGGCATCAAAGCCACATTTTCGGATGACTTGATCGTCTGTCGTTGACCAGACAGGCCTCAGCCAGGCCAAGAGGCCCTCCGGCGGCGCTTCGACGCATTGCTCATTGGGTACCAAATACGTCCGGGGCCGACTGTCGTGTCGCTAGAGCGTCAGCCGTCATTCAGTTCATGAAGATGTCATTTCCCACCCACTAAACCCTGGGTAGCCGTGGGCGAAGGAAGAGGAAGAGCGCGGCCTGTACGGCATACAAAACCAAGGCGTAGGCTACGCCAGCGAGTAATGATATCCACGTGAGGCCTTCGCTTTGCAGGGCTGTGCCAGAGTTACCCTCCAAAATCTCATCCGCCGAGGGGGTTTTAAGTGATGCCGAGGGTACGCTATCCATGCCAGGAATGATGCGGAAAGTCGATGTGGGACGATGCAGCGAGACAGGAAGGGTATTTGACAAGTTCAAGCACGCATTGCAATAGATAGACCGGGAGACACGGGTGTGGGTCATGTGAGCGAGGGGGTCCCGCGAGAGCGTATGAAAGCAACACTCAACAAAGACGCAGACCCCTTGAACATCTTCTGATCTCTTATGTGGTGATTGCTTGATTTGTGCCAAAAGGCCGTGCTCGCTCGTTCAGAATGGGTGTGGATGGATGGCAAAGTGTTCACGCAGCCCGCGTGTGAGGTTGCCGTCAAATTCTGAATGTATGCTCCCGTTTCACTCGAGACATGCCAAAGACCGCCATTCAGCCCCAGAGCCGGTCATTGGACTGCTTGCACAAGTGTGTAGCGAAGATTCAAGAGATGCTAACATTATTCGTCGTGCACCTATGAACTTACGTCTGAGACTCAGGTTAACCATGTATTTCCAGGAGAAACCTGACCATGATTGAAATCGAGACAGCCCTAACTCTAACCCTGCGCGATCTCGCGCTCTGAATCACCGAAGTCAAGCACGTCTCATCTCAGCAGACTCAGGCCCTTTACCGTTCTCGGATAAGCCTATGGCAGCTGATGGGTCACTTATCGTGGGTTCCTAGGCATATTACCAATGCCCGTAGATTGCTTTCGAAGCACATACATGGCTCGTGGCAAAAGCCGCTGGCGGACCAACTCTGAGTCTACCGAGATCGCAGCGATGCCTATCAGAGCGACCGAGCGGAATACTGACCCATAAGGTTGCCGATGCACTTGCGCCATAGCTACCAGGTGGTTATATGCTCCCTTCGCATTCTTTTCTTGCACTCGAAACATCAGCCTGCGCCGCCCCCTCCGCCCTTCTACGCTACATCCAGCCAGCCCACCTTGACACGCGACCATTCGTTTGCCCGTTGCAGCGATGGGGCCTTACACCGAGAAATCTTACCCTGGGGTAATACTGGATGGGAAATGCAGCAATCAGGATGATCCAGCAGGCCAATTCCACCAGAATCTCCGCAAGACGGGATCGCCAGTCCCGTGTCGTCTATCACACCGTGGGCCGCCAAGCAGGAGACGACATTCGAGGATGACTTGCGCCAGCTCGGTCGCTCGAGACCGGACGAATTCACGTCTACTTGGAAGGAGGTGGGGTTCATCATGTCGATTTTTTCTGTCTATGATATTCGACGAATACCTGACCAGTGGATTCCTCGCTTTGGTACCGGTCCTGATGCGCGACTTCAACCTCACGAGCCAATCCACCACCTGGCCATCTAGTGTGCCTTCCTTGGTCGTCTCGGCATTTCTCTTGGGGTTTGGACGTCTAGCCGATAGATACGGAGGGTTCCCAGTCTACGCTGGAGGTATCGTCTGGGCACTCGCATGGACACTAGTCGCTGGATTCTCGATCAACGTCCCGATGCTCATCTTCTGTCGGGCTATGCAAGGGTTGGGAGCCTCGGCGTATCTGCCTTCTGGCCTAATGATGCTCGGGAGGCTGTACCGCCCCGGTCCACGTAAAAACGTGGTGTTCTGTAATCTATGGAGCCATGGCGCCCGCTTGGTTTCTTCCTCGGTATTTCGGTCGCCGGTCTGGTATCGCAGTATGCCCACTGGTCGTGGTATTTCTGGATCGGCGCCATCATTGTTTTCTCGCTTCGTTGGCTCGTACCTCACGACGCCTTCTTTGCCGCGGGCCGACTGCGGAGACGAAGATGTCCAGATGGACTGGCTGGGTAGCATCACTCTCGCGACGGGCGTGATTCTACTTGTTTTTGCCATCACAGAGGTCGCCGATGCGCCACAAGGGTGGCGTACCCCTTATGTCTTGCGACCGCCATAGCAGCCATGTTGAGCCTTGCGGCTACTTTGGTGGTAGAAGTCTGGATCGCAAAAAATCCTCTTCTGCCAGCGTCTGTCTTCCGAATCAAATACCTCCGGCCGTTGATGGCTGGCCTGCTGTTGTGTTACGGTACTGTTGGGCTATACGTGTGTTACGCCACACTCTAGTACGTCCGGAAATTCCGATGCCCTGGCCGGCCAGCGCCCACAACTGACATTTCATAGTATTCGAGATGTGATTGGTATCGGCTCGATACAGCTAATCGCCTGGTTTGCACCCATGGCCATCGGAGGCTGCTTTCTTGCAATGCTGGGTGGCTTCCTGATGCACGTGATCTGGCACCATAATCTTGGTCATCACGTGTTCAGGGATCATGGCCGCATCACTTCTGTTTGTTTTCGCCCCAAATCATCCGCTCTATTGGACGTGGATTTTTCCGGCAATGATATGCTCGACAATTGCGATTGACCTCATCGTAAACGTGGTCAACGTTTTCCTCTCTTCGAAGCTGCCAAAGCACCAGCAAGGTCTCGCTGGGGGATTGGCCCATGTCATGATGCAGTTCAGCATCGCTTTTTTCCTTGGCGTTGCAAGGATAGTGGCGACTTGCACTTTAGACCGGGAGAAGCCCAAAGCTACAAGAACGTGTTCTGGCTCCAGTTGTGGCGCGGCGGCTCTAGTCATCTTCCTGGTCTTTGTTCGCATTGATAAAGCACATTGAGACCAGACTATACTCGGACCATTGCCACAATCGGAGGCCTCGCAGTTGTAGCTGTTGAATATCCGAAGTCAAGAAATGCAAAACCTTAGATGACACCGGTATAACAGCTTTGATCGGTAGGCGCCAAAGACTGCAGATGCCTCCATCGTTCAGTGATCTGGGAGATTACATGGAAGAAAACGAGACCCCATTTTGCTCTGCTCAAGTATAACATGTATGTTAGGCTCATCAGCCTACGGCAATGGAGCTGATGGTGCAACAGAATTCGTGCTGTTGACCCCGTTGGACGCCTATAGACACCATACAGTAGGTCTCATGTCATAACTCATCCCGCAAATGCCCGGGGAGAATAATACCTGGATGTGGTGCACTCATCCGTGGGAAATATCCGATTCACCTGCATCCGATCAAAAGCGTACCCAAATGCGGACTTTACAAGAAACCCTCACTCGTTTAAGTTTTGCCGGAATGTATCGCGATGCACGAATTGGAGTGTTCAGTCTCAACGATTCGAGGGGATCCACCCTGACTATCCTACAACAACCACAACAACCAGGTTAGTGTTTTCAGTTGGACGGGATATCCTAGAGCATCATCGCAGTAGGTGGGAGCTCAACAAAATCCTCTCTCATACATTATAAGTACACTACAATCTCATACTGTAGTTTTGGAACCATGACTTCTCGTCGCAAACATCCTTCACCGACAACGATGATGCTCTGGTCAATACTCGCGCTTGTGTGGGGTCTGTGGCTCGTTCGTCGATTGTCCAGACGATCATTACCCGGCCCTATACTAGCAGCCCTTTCTCCAATCAGACATCTGCTCTTTGCGTGGCGTGGTGACTTACATCTTGATGTCCTAAGCCTCCACAGACTTCACGGTACCGGCGACCTAAAGTGATCGAGCCATGCAGTTCAACGCTGACCGCATCTAGGCCCAGTCGTACGATACGCACCGTCCAAGGTATTGTTCAACACAATCACCGCTTGCAGTGTCAGTCAAATGGTTGGAGTCGTGAACGTCGCTGACCTCCTACCGCCAGACATCTACGGTCACAACAGTCACATTCTGAAAGCAGAAGGCTACGAGTCTCAATCATTCGAGCGGAAACACGCCACTCTATTTAACTGCACGAAGCCCGACTGGGTGTCTGCGAAGAAAAAGATGATCGGACCGGTATTGCGAGCAAGGAGGTACTCAATCTCCACGCCAAGTCGATTTATATGCACACGCAAAGGCTACTGGCCATCGTCTGTGATGGGCAGCCCTGCGATATGTCTGCCACGGGTCGGTGAACCAGAAGATACCAAAGAGAGGACTTTGCTGACGCCATCAAGCCTTCCACTTCAGTCTCGATGTGATGTCCTACACGGTGCTTGGCTCTTCTTTGGACTTGTTGAGAGAGTCCAAAAACCGATGGCTCTGCCGATCACTCCTGGATGGGAATCGGCACATGTACATGCAGATGACTTGGCCAGGCCTTTTTGCCGTGTTACAAACCTTCATGCATACGACAAGGTTGACCTATCCGAACTACCTCAAAGACAGCAAAAGGTTCTTGAATCTGATGGATGAAACAATCCGGCATGCGGCAGTAGCAGCCGCGACGCAGGGAGAACAACCAAGTGGGGATTGCGCCATCATCGATTGTATGCGCCGTGAACTGTCTGATAACACGACCGATGAAGAGATCAAAACAGAAGCTTTTCGCTCCTGAGAGCTGGTAACGAGCAACAGGCACACCTCTCGGTTTCATGGGACTGACGAGATGTAGGTGGCGACACTGTGGCAGCTGCAATTGCTGCATGCCTGTATTATCTCGGACGAGATGGAGCCTGTCGGGAAAAGGCGAGCCTCGAAGTCAGATCAGTGTTTAGCCGCTCGGACCTCATCGCCCATGGACCACTCTTGGAACGATGTACCTACTTGCGAGCGTGTCTGGACGAGGCCATGCGGATTTCACCTCCAGCACCAGGGGTCTTCTTCAGGCGGTGCGCTCGAGATTGTGTTATAGACTCCGTTCCCTTGACTGCTGGCACTAACGTAGCGGTCGGGGTGCATGCTCTGCATCACAACCCTGAGTACTTCCCAGAACCGTTCACGTACAAGCCCGAAAGGTTCCTCACGGCAGGTGCTAGGGAAGCTTTCATCCCGTTTCTCAGAGGGTACCGCTCTTGTCCGGCCCAGAAACTGGCTTACCCCATGATGCTTATCCCTCTGGCTCACTTGCTCTGGAGCTTTGACTTCAGACCTGTACCCAATCCGAGCGGAGGGAAAAGCCACGCTCCTCAACATAATGGTCCCTACAGTGAGGATGTGCTGCAAGTGAAGGATTTCTTTACGTCATGCGTCCAAGGACCTCTCTTAGTCTTCGAGAAGCGATTGACGTAGGGCGATCCCTATCTTCTCTACATTGAAGCCGACCATCAATATATGGCGAGAATGAAGGAATGACCAGCGGAAACACAAATGGTCAGGAGGGACATCCGCCAGGTGTGAGAGCGGAAGGGGACCGATTATCGCTGTGCCAGCGCATGAGATATCTTAATAATCATAAGCTATGAATGAAGATGTGGAATAGAAGACTCTACCGATGAACAAGTGACGATGAGTTGTCCTTGCATCACGACCAGCTCAGCAAGCTGTGTATTTGCCGTTGGTCACTGCACGATATTGGAAGCTCCCTTGCGGATAGACGAGTGTTGTCGAGAGGAAAATCTTTTTCGGAGCTGATAATCTTAACGCCGAGGTCAGGAACATCTTCTGCTTCCTCGATGCAACTCTTGAAGAAAGTCAACAACGCGCCAGCTCATCTTTTGCTGGAGGTAGTCCGCAACGCTGTCGTTGGTCAAGTCGTCTAGGAAAGCACCAATAGCGGGCGAGAAAAGCGCATCCGTAACGGAACTACGAGCGCGAACTTTGGAGTCGGAGCTTATCGGAACGAGAGGAGCGAAGAAGTCGTGCAAGCCAATGATACTCTCCATTGCAATTCCAGTCGCTGAAGCCATCTTTACCGACGTCGCGATCGAGAAAGAAGACGGCGGGGGAGCGGTTTACGGCGGTGACGTTGACTTCGATGCTGGCGATGCATTCAGTGTTCCTACCCTTCAGTGAATTGGTATCAGCAACGTGCGCAACGTGAGCAAGATAACTGTCGGGGCGCGCCGACAAGTCTGGTAAAGTTGCCTCTTTTACCGATCCCGACCTTGAACCTTCGGTGGTCTCCAGCGTCTAACGAATTAATCAGGGGAACTACATCCTACTCGTATATTCTGTTCCATCTACATCAGCGCTACAACCGGCAGCTGCGAGTGTCACGAGGCCCTCCAAGCCAGAGCCCTCTCTTCAGTCACCTCGCGCGCTGCATGCCGTTGCGTGGGTACGATCATCTTGCATCCAGTTGCGCCCATGGGCCATGCATTTCGCGAATCGAAGCCAGCAGCGGAGCATCACGAAGATGCAGTAACACTCTGGGGTAAGACAGGTACTGTAGAAATCTGAAGCGGAGCGTTTGGGTCGTCGAGAGTGACGTCTGGTGACTGGCAAGCATGTTTCACCGTGTCTGCTTGCACTTCCCAGGGGGGTAGGGGATTGAACCAGCTGCCATAAAGAGGCCCTCTCCATTTCTTAGAATGGAGAGCGGCGCATCCCCGACCATATATTGATCCGGCTCAAGATCTTCTACTGCCCAGAAAAGCCACCGTCAAAATCCAATGTCAGGAAGCGCTGTGCAGTTGCTCAGCATGGAAGCCCCACCCACGACAATTGGTCTAATGCCACCCCCTACTGCCAAGCCGCCCTCACGCCAGGACTCAAGCCTCCAGGAATATGTCCTGGACCAGCAATGCTTAGACAGACCTCAGGCAACAAGCAGTCTGCTGAGGAAGAGTGAGTCCGCAGCGCGCATGCAGGTAATACAATCAGCTCCTCCGTAGCTGACGTGGCTCAGGACACCAGCAGATTCAAAGGATTGACGTCGAGAGACCGGCCAAGCGACCCAGATCCGACAGCAAAGAGTTGCTCCGTGCACCAACACCTTTCCCAAGAGGCTTCGTGGACTACCCTCTGCTGATGACCACTGGCGACGAGAGTAACTTGTTGACCACAGCAACGACGGCGTCAACATCGAGCAGCTCAGTGTCGCTCTCCGCCGGAAGTGTCAGTCTGAGCGTCCGGCACAAACCCCCAACTCAACTATCGGAAATTGATGGCGCACTGGCGTGCCTGCGAGAGAATATCGGCCTGCTGATGTCCAAGCTTGACGACCCGACGGCGCGTGAGCTGGCAGATCTGGTGGCGGGGCCTGTCGAGTCCATCGCAAGAGATATCCGTGCGGTGATGGCAACTCATGCGGGCGTAACGCGTGCTGAGCAGAACGCACGGGAACAGTTCAAGGCAGAGGTGATGGCCTTCCTGTATGCGTCGAAGCAGTAGGAGCATGTGCCTCGTCATCGTTTGCGAAACATGAATCGAGCCTATGCCGGAATTCTCTGCTGCGGATCGCGAGTTAGCGCTGGGCTGACGATGCATTGGTTCGTCCAACTTTGAGCGGATGTCTGAATTCTTGCCTTACACTGCTGGTTTGGAGTTCGTCCTCCGCGCTGCTATGCGGATGACATACGGCGTTCTCCGGATCCGCCGCTTCAGCCAACTTGCCGGCGTTCTGTGCTGACACCTGCTGGACTACGTCGTCGCGTTCAGCGATATACATGCCCTTTGGAGCCGCCTGTGACGCCCTTGCACCCTCGAAACATCATGTCGCAGACCATTGTGCGGCGAAGGCTACGGAACCGATGACCGAGGAGTTTACAATGCACTCAGTCTACACCCGGCCACTATGCCCATTGCGCATCGCATCCCTCACGGTCGCCGAGGATGAGCTCGAGCACAAGGCAGGACGACTTGAGAACGTGGCTGCAGGAATGTCGCTGGGTGCCTGTATCGTCAAGCGGAAGTCGCAGAGTCCGTCATCTCTCGTGGTGTTGGTACAGTGCTAGATTTCGGTGCACGAATGAAGATCAAACCATTGAATGCCGTTCTGTCTGTACTCAGGAGTATTTAGATTTACCAAAGCAGCGTGCCGTCGATGTTATTAACAGAATATGCAGACCAAAGACAATTCCACGGCCGACATTGCCAGCCCTAGTTGTAGTGATGATGTTTGGTAGCCATGGGTGAAAGCGCAATCTCAAATTCGACGCTCACACCACGACGTTCAGATAAGGTGCGTCATGTGATCTTCGTTGCATGCGGGAATGCGAGCAGGCTTCGCCCTGAGTCTGTCCGCTGCTCTGAGCCACTGGTCCGAGTGGGAGCACACGCGGGTGGAAACCCGACTCGAGTAACTTCGCGCGGGTTTTCCTGTGCTCCGCTTCGGCCAATGGTTCAACAGTCGTGCGATAGCACTATGGCACCCGTTGGCGGCCATGGTGTCCGTGCACCGCTGGAGACTTTTCGACCGTCCACCTGCTTCCCTGCTACTCTTCGACACATTTGGCTGTGCCAAAAGACCATCCCTGTGACCTCTCCAACCTGTGAATCCTCAAGGTCCAACGCCGACAACTATCAAACGTGCCGTTCATTTACGCGCGTCTAACGGTCGGACCACAGTGTCTGTGCTTGGCTCGTTCACACGCGCGTATTCGCTTCGCTGAACTTCGCATCGTCTGGCGCCACGACCGGCCAGGCCGCCACTAATTTAGTGCGCATGATGGTGCAATTACGCACATAGTGACGATCGATGGCAGGACCCCGTGCGCCAGGGGACAGTCACTTGTGCTGCTCCCCCTGCCGAAGGCGTTCATATCCTCGTCTATCCGCAGATATTCACGGCTCCAGGGGCTGATACATCCGGCAGTCCCATGCTGTGTGTGAGTTTCCCTCGGCGCACACCACTGACAAGCAGCATTGCCCCAGAAACATCAAGTTGTGGAATGTCCGGCACTGTATGTAAAGCTTGCACATTCCAGCATCTTGGGTGAGTGGACCCCTCTGCATCAGTCCGGCCGCCGTTCCTGTCCAGCGCGATCTCGCTACAGGATGAACTTAGCCGCGACGGATGTCCGGGAAGTGCGGGTGGCTAGCCGGCTCGTCTGCCGTTAAACACCCGTGAAGAAACCGCCCAAGGAAAGGCGCTTAGACGAAGGGGCGTCTTATGACTGACTTGTAGCGGGCATTATCATATCAGGCAGGCATACAACGACTTGTAACTTTACCATACGGAGTGCATCCTCGTACTTGAACCGAATTATTTGCTACTACAACATCCTGTTTTCCATGGCTAACAGTTGGTTCATGGTAGACACATCTCCAATGACCTTCGATGGCTTATGGTCAGGGTCCTCTCGCACACGCTAACTCGACTAGAGTTCCTGCTACCATTGATAGGCCGTTGAACTCTAACATGCTCGACCCTTCTTGCCAACGAGGTTAGGGCAGCCTCACATCGCGGCGCCGTTCAACTTCCGAACGCTCACCCTCGCGCTTCACATGTTAAATAACGCTCGTCAACTGGCTCATCCATCCGTGATAGCTGTGGATCCTGCCAGAAGCAAATCCATTGTCATTTCGTCCGCCGCCAGATGGCCATAGATGATGCGAAAGGGCGTTCTACACGGAGAATGTCGTTCGCCTTCACATCTTGCACTCTTGTTCGCCACAGCTCTCATCGCTTGCATACGGCATATGATATGAGGTCGGCGCTCGCAATCGCCTCGCCGGCACGCTCCTAACTATTGAGTGTAGGAAGTGAAGCAGCCTGCACCGAAATGAGCCGTGGGCTGCTGCATCGCATCGGGCTGGTCCATGCATCTGTGAAGACACTCCATCGCGGCCAATCAAGAAATCATCCTTCGCTTGACTGAGAAGCGATCGAGCATCATTGGCACGCCGCATGTGGAATATAGTTCCGGTGCGGGTCCTACGCCAACCCACTTGCTTATGGCGCGGTCTGATCCAAGCAGGGCACAATGGATGACACCCCTGCACCGCCGCTAGGTGCAAGGCTGCGGCTCGACTGTAGTGTCTCTGTTAGTGGACGTCATATCTCTACTCTACGAGCGGTCGCGCTCTATTTTCAAACGAACACTGTCTACAATGCGCCAAAAAACGTGGTTACTGGGCCTGGACGAACCTGAGGGATATGCGATTCAAAGTCACTCTTTGGAAGTCCGAATTCGACAGGAACACGAAGATCTTGTGTTGTTAGTTGCGGGTGAAAAGGATTGTCCAAAGATATCAATTTCGCCGGACGAGCACTGCGTCAAGCAAGGACGAGAGTCCCGTCGCGATGGTACGCCAGAAAACAATCCCTCGCATGAAGGCATTGCGCCTTCTGGTCGGGCCGGCCGATGGAGAACTAGATTCACGAAGCGTGTTCGAAGGCGGAAGTGTTGAGGGTCATTTCTGCTGGCCTCTTGGCCCGTTGCGACGTATCGTTTAAGAGGTCTGTTGTGGCTGGTCTCATCGCAAAGGTCTTCTTCGGAATCGCTGCGAAGGCTTTTCGTCACACCACTGAGCCCACCATGTCCAAATCGTCCGACAGAGAAAGCGTAAGGCTTTGACTGCATGTGTATCAATTTTGCTACTCGTATGTTAACCTAGATCAGTACACCCACGGTTATGATGGAAATGGCGTTGAGCACAAGACTCATGAGTCCACGCCGAACGGCACCCCTCGGGGCTGGGACTGGCGAGAGCTTGCTCCCCAGCAAAATTTTGAACGCCAACTGCATCAGCAGCAACAACCAGAAATACTGCAGCAACAGTATCGACTGCCTCTACATTCGCAGGCATTCCCACAGTCCTTCCAAAGTGGGATGGCCGGTGATGTTTCTAACCTTTCAAGAAACGATGCTTGCAACATGCCCGTATCGACCCGCAAGTCGGAACACCTTGGATTAAGTCGATGGACCAACATGACCTTGGCCGGGCCGAAGATGAGGCTTCTCGCCACGTTCCATACGCGGCATTCCCAGGCGGTAATGGGCAACACAATACAGGCCTCGTCCACCCGCACTACTCGACCTTATCAGAACCACAAATTAGTCCTGGCGATCAATCACGCGCAATATTACCAAGCTGTGAGTGTGAGTCATAACTGTCGTCTACTCCAGCTGACTCTTGTGATAGCACTACGCCGAGTCTCAATTATAGCTCTAATGCGCGTCACAGCCGACGTCAAAGCGTGTCCGGCGAGAGCAGAGCGAGGCGTCTCTCGCAGGAGTACTCCGTCACACGGCGAGTAGAGACTAGCGGGTCGGCTTTTGTCGCCGAGAGCATTCCATGACAGAGGACGAAAACTGTTCTACCAGGCTGTGATGCATATGGACGACCTCACGAAGTATAACAGAGCTGCATACGTGTAAGCCAGTTTCCCAGCCTTCCCAACTTTCGAATCGCTCATGACAGACACAGATGGAAAGGTACGGCCATCCACCAAGGAGCCTTGACGAGTACGAATCTCGGTGTCGAGGCGTATAGATCCTTGTTTCGAGTGGAGCGTCTCGCAAGGTCCGCCCGAAAGCCCCCTCCGTACGACACTTGAAAGACTCACCACGGATGGCATCGCCTCCGTGGCGATGACTCAGCGCGAGGATGCTGCGTGGAGGATGCTACGGCAGTGAGGCAGCATCGACTGGCGGACAAGAGTGGACGGGCCTCGCAAGTCTGGTGCAAACAGGATCTTGCGTGATATGGTCGGCCTTGCGTGTTTCTCACGCCTCAGTAATACGATAAGTAAGACTAGCAGACAATTTGGAAACATCAAATTCAGCGAATTTCAGCACTTAGTGCGTCAGGCTCAACGATCAACGAGATTTGTGCAGTCACATCAACCACAGATGCCGCTGCTCGGGCGCGACCTGACAACTCTCGTCTGGCCCCCAGCAAAGGCCCCGAATAATGCCAGCACATGGCAAAACGCGCGATATTCTTTTCTTGAGATGGATTCTAGCCTGCAGTTCCATGTTGCAGCAAGGTGTTAGTATTGCGGTCACTTCTTCATAGGTAGCATGTGAAGCTGACTGCGGGTGACCACTCCATCAAAACTTGACTTGCACGTGTCTCGGATCAGTGAATGGACTAAGACCATGGAGAAGAAAGTCCATGAGCACTCCGAGCGATTCCGATGCGTGCTGTTCGTGTTGATCAAGCATTGTTCGTCCGGTGCGAGCCCATGCCTCAGATGGCGGGATTCAAACGTTCAGGGCTAAGGCAGGGTGATTGGCTCTCATAAGCCGCCGATCGTTCCATCAGGCACTAGAGTTGAGGATGGAAAGGTCGAGCGTTACTATGGCTGATCATAAAACTTCGAAACGGCGAGCAGAGGGCCACTGATATTGATCTTTCATAATTGTGCTGATCTGGCGTAGTACGCTTAAACCTCTAAATTAGTGTAGGCCACGTTCTGGTTTGCACTTCCCCGCAAGCGCGGCACGTCAGCCACCCTGAAAGCTTTGTGTAGGGGAGTCGATCATGCTAGGGTGAAGACTGTCCTAGCGGCTAAAGGTGCTGGGGTGGGACAAGGTGAGCGATACTCTACAACGCGCTGGAGCCGGAAGCTGCTTCCGATCGGATCCGCGTCTAAATTTCGGGGTGGCCGTCAAGAGCGGGCCGACTCTCTGTGCAGTATTGCCAAGCGATCATCCGTTGGAAGACACAGGTTCGATGCCAGACCATTGCGGTGCTTGTTTGACCTCCAGAATCCACAAGCGGAGCCGCCTGTCGATTCTGGAGGGAATGCACGTTTCGTGCCTGTTGTGGGCTGCTCCTGCGCGCTTACTAGCATGCCTATATTGTCGTGCATGATCGTGCGTCTGATGATCGGCCGGTAGTGCGCTGCTTTGACTGCCGTCCGAGGTTTTCATCGAAGTGTATCGGGCGTGCGAAGGTGGCTTTCAGGCTGTGCCATCTCGTGCTGTGGCCGTTTGTGTAATGCTTGACGGGTAAGCTCAGTCATTCCCGCACGATCCGGTGACTTGTTTGAACCCTAGCTGCTCGTACTAGACCACACAGGGTCGTCGGCCCGTGGATGAGCCGTTGCGATACAACGGCTTTAGTCCACCCAGATTCCTTAATGGATGACCGAAGCACCCCTGTTGACAGGGATATACCATCAACAAGCACTTCATGCGCATCACCCGCATTTGTTATCGCTCCTTGTTGCGTCCGCTATCCATCGCTGGCCGCTGCAGCGGCTCTCACGGCTGGGATCTAGACCAAGGTAGAACAACAGTGCAAGCAATAAGCAAGGCGCGTCTCGTCCAGTGGAGAAAGCTTGGATGCCAGTACTGGAAATGACCTCGCAATCTTGCCTAGACCAGCAGATCCATCGCGCTTTTGCCATTGGAAAGAGTCAGTGTCCATTGGTCGGCCAAGGAAGATCTTTTAATTCGCCGTTTTCCCCCTCCATAGGATCCACTACATGTGGCATGTGCTGCGGGTTGCGCGATCCACGGCCAGAACGGCGTCGAGCCGCCCTCGAGAGAACCTGCCTCTCTGGGGTCGAGTTCCTTGGCATCAAACGAGTGTCATCTCTGCTCGGTCGATTTCCGCGCTATACCGTATCCTCACTTCAGACATTGCACCTGCTGGGAGGAGCATATCTGTCTGAGGAGGGGGGGCTGACGTGTGCGCGGAAATACATGTTTCGACTGTGAGCGATATTGCGAATGCGTATGACGCTCATGCATCCGCTTCAACTCGCAGAGGGCTCGAAGGGCTCGGTCAATCCACACCAGCCGAGCAACGTGACAGGCGAAACGACTATCCCGTCGCAATGGCACCGCCCTTGTAGCTCCTCGCGTGTATGCACTTCCACCTTTAGTTGACGGCGCCGGTGAAAGCTTTGTGTTGCGGCGTATGTGAAGTGATGAAAGCGTTGAGGTTCACATCTGCGGCACTTTCAATCTGGAATGCTGCAATGTGGTCCATTGCATATGCCGAAAGGTATAACTTGAGAGCCTTGTTCAGCTTTAAGTGACTTGGACCGCGGAGCATTTTGACCTTCCTATTCCTGTCATATCACCACTTACCATGTCTGATCAAGCCAATACGCCGAGCGCGAATCTGCCTTATTTGTCTACATTGGAGGCACATTCTGTCGCTGACTCGAGCGTGCTCCATCATGAGTCCTGCGAAAATGGCACCGACACTGATACCGCAATGCACGCCTCCCTTGGCTTTTCTGTTCCGTGGGGAATGCATACACCCGACCAAGAGCAGCAGCAGCAGCAAGTACCAGCAACTGCATTATCTGCAACAGCAGTATCCTGAACAGCAGCATCCTGAACCACAGTATCAGCTAGAGCATCATCAGCAGAGTTGGCCTGGGCAGCAGCACACGCAAACGCCATTCAGCCACGGCAACACGACCATTTTGTCCCTACCTGGCCAGACACCAATACCCTTAACTCATCTCCTCCAGCATCGCTTGACTGGTCCTCTGAAATGCGACCCACGGGCTCATACGACGTCGACTGGTACCTCTCCCAGGTTTTGCATCACATTCCACTCGGCCCGACCGTGGGCAACGCAGGACTACACGTCGCGAGTCTCCCTGACCTCGAGAGGGCGCCACCAACAGAGATGCAAAGCACATCCAGTGCACATTCGGACTTCGGCGTGACCAGGCGGTGAGTACGAAAGATCACAGGCGTTGGAAGTAGCTAATCCCGTAAACAGCTCAAGTTCAAAGCTCGGTAGCGCCTATAGTAGACGTCACGGCAGATCTCAAAGCTCGACGCGTTCGAAAACAGCGGGAACCGTGTCGAAGCGTCGTTCCCATCGGTCGGGTGGACGACACGACAGGAAGATTCGTCGCCCCAAGGATCGATCATGGACGGTGCGCGAGCAGGACTGCCTCGACACCGTGCTGCTCATGGACCAACTTACAAAGCATCAGAGAACTGCACTTGTCGTATGTGAGTTTCCTAATCGTGTGCCTCTCGACTTCTTGTTAACGTGCGCAGATGCAAAGACATGGCCATCCCCAAAGAAGCCGCGAAGAGTACGAATACCTGTTTCGAGAGCCTTGAAGGAGATAACAAGTGACGAGCGACGGTCCGCAGCAACCTTCTCCCGACGCTGAGCGAGGACAAACGACATGCCATGAACCGCTCAAATGACACAGCAAAGTTGCAGCACCCTCTTTGATGAGAGAAATGCCAACGCGGTACTGTATTTCGGGGAGCGCCATGAGTGGCGCATGCTGTTCATCTCCTCAATTTCCAAATGCACAATCGATCGGATCGGACACCATGGTGCCTTGAACTTTAGCGTGGTGAAATCATAGTAGATAGGATAATGCCAGAGAGCGCCACCCTCGTCCAGAAGCTAGCTGTACGCTCCGACTATTCTGCTTCGATGGAGCAGTGTGACAAAGGCACTGTCCCAGGAGCGGATTCCTGGCAGCCGGTTCCCACACATGCAGGCCTTTGGGCAGACCCAGCGGTCCACCTAGTGCCGCCGTAAAGATTCAAATTCTATGCTCCAGCACCACCGCAAGCACAAGCAGGTATTTCGGGCCAGAGCGCCTGAACTCGAATCCGCTCTTCCCAACCGAGATGACACAGCAGACGCACGAATCGCGTTGATAAGCAGATCGTGCCCTTCACGGACAAGGTGGCCGTACGCGCCAGGGCCCAACGAGTGAGTAGCGTCGACTCAAGGGTCATATGCCCGCCACCGGTCGTAGAGTGTGAGTGGGTCCTATCCTGTGTAGCATAGGCAACGTGCGGACGCTCGTGCCTATAAATGCGCGTGGGTGTTCGCCTCCATTCAGTCAATCAGGCTCAACTGCATCCCAGAGACCTCTCGGAGATGGCCTGTATATTTGACAGATTTACTCAGGACGAGAGGGACTTGCTTCGGCGCGCCGAAGAAGCTGTCCAAAGCAAAGAGCAACACCAAACTGGATTCGATCCTCAAAGAAGCGATCTTCAAGAGCAACAACCACTTCGGCTTCGTCGAAGCCTTCGACACTATCCTTGAGGTCAACAACTTCAACGGCGACAGGAAGATATGGAGGCGCCTGGTCAAGGCCGCGAAAATGCACGCGCCCGAGCATAAAGCGCGGATGGTCAAGATGTCAGGAAATGGAGAGTTGGAGAGCCCGCGTCAAACAGACCATGGTCATCTCGATGCAGTGGACGGAGAGGTCTTGAAGCATTACGGGTGGAACACCGAGGGTTACAAAGGGAAAAGCTGGCTTTCGTCTACAATTGCGCCAAGATGTTCCCTAGGTTCAAGGATGACTTCATCCCGCAGGCCAATCTCGTGTGCTGGTTGAAGCACTGCGCTGCCTTGTCCGATTTGCAAGCATCTCATGAAGATGACTTTGCTCCATACGACGGGGCCATTGCGGTCAAGGATCTCCACTCCCTCCAAAGCTTGAGGAAAGACAAGCCCACCCTGATCTACGGGGTGGAAGTGACGCTAGACACTGCGTTTCAGCACCAGGCCGAGATAAGGAGGTGGACGGAGAACCAGGATGGCGTGGTGATTGTAAATGGCAAGCGGCTGGATCTGAAGAAGGACAGACCTCAACATTGGAATATCCACCTACTCAAGTTTGATGAGAACGGTCTGCTGGTGCGGAGGAAAGGACTCTGATCGAGCGGTCACGCCCCACAGAGACGGCGTGCTATCGCCTCCGACATCAGTAATGGTGTCCAGTGTGCGCGCGAGACGACGAACCAAGTCCATGGCGTCTACGGTGTCAGGCTCAACAAGTAGCGCAACGAATGGCAAGCCAGGCAGCGTGGCAGGAAGCGTGGCACGCAGTTCAGCAGTTCGGCTCGCAGTTCAGCACGCAGTTCAGCGCATAGCACCACCGGCAGCATGGCGGAAGTTGCTACGGCTGGCGCGACGGAACCGGTCCTGCCACGCATAGAGGATGGTCCTGAGGTCCAGGACAGTCACGGCACTCCCAAGACCAGCCATTCTCAAACCGATAGCGAGAGCTCCAACCGTACTCAGGCAAGACCTTCCTCAGACAAGCACGTTGCCTCGATCAAGACGAGCTTAGTGGGCCTGACTCGCCGTCTGAAGTGTCGTCTATACAACGCACAGCTCACGCTCGCGCTCGCCAGGATAGAGTGGCACGGATGTTCCTGAAGGACGACGACGGACGACGACGACGACGACTCTGCAGCCGACAATTCAGAAGAGAGCATCAAAACGAGCGGGAACCAGTTGACAAATCGCTGATCAACGCGAACGCCGTCAAAAACCATCCAGCTGGCAATGGCTCGAACGACGAGCGTTCAAGCGAGCCGTCGTCGCCCGTGCATGCATCGGCTGAACGTACACCGGCCTCAACAGACAGCGTGGCACAGCAAGAGTCTGCCGAAGCGTTTGAATTCGTTCGAGAGCCCATTGAAAAACGCAATGCCAATGCTCCAACGATCACACTGACCACCCCGAAGTGGTACTGGACACGAAGCTTCAATGGAAGGCGAGATGGCAGCTGAGCATGGAAACCGTATTGCGGCATCGATCAGTACGCCTCGTGAAAATGGCTGACATCCCACACGTTTCGCGCGTGTGTCGTTGCCGTTGGCTTCGAAGGATCGAAGTTGGCTGGTGGTCAAGATCGAGGCCCATCGCTTTTCGTGGGAGATTCGCCGAGCGTTCCGGATTATCCCAGGTCAGAGGCTCAAGACGTCGCCGTCATCGCAAACAGAATTGCCACTACAAACAAAGCTCGGGAAACGGAGAATCGCTAAAGTGGGAAGGAGCGAGTCCCTTCTCACGAGGAGAATGCCCAGACGTATCTGGACGCAGACCTCTCCTTGTCAGAAGAGGCACGCGAATCACCCAGACGATTTCCCACAAGTGCTCTCTGCCGCAGCCTGTGACGACGCAGCTGTCGGAGGAAAGCCGCCCGTTGCGACCGAAACCGATTCGAGCGACGCCACGAGCTCGTCCGCCACGTCGGAGTCGTCGTCTGAGCTGACCTCGAAGCCACCCACGGACGACAGGCGAGGCGAGGACGGTGCGAGATCCACATCTCCGTCTGAGCGCTCTCGTAGTAAGAGTCGCTCCACGCTGTCCGAGAGGTCTCTGCGGGGCAGTCGTGATGAGCAGGTGTGGCCAAGTTCCAATTGGAGGGACATGAGCTCCCCTCTCCAGTTTGCCATGATGGGCCGCCTCCGGCGCATAAAGTCGCCATAGATCCCGACACGCTTGCGGAGATGGAGTCTGAGGCTGCTGCCAAATACATGCGCCGGATGCCGCCGTCCATCTTCGCCCCTTACCTCATGTCGGTCGAGGAGGAGAGCGGAGAGGCGTGGGAGGAGGGACAGACCTGGCGTGCCACGCTGGCACTCGGACGAAGACCTCGAGAGTTCCCACCGCAGCTCGGAGACTTCGCAGGAATCACCCGATCCGCCACAAAGACACCTTGGGCTCGACCGGAGAGCTGCGCGTGCGACATCTGCGAGGACATCACGCCGCTTCTGACGAGAATCCGTGCCGATGCATCGTTGGACAACGCGTCGCAATTCTGTCGCGCGCGCGACCGTTGGTTCGGCGATGCGAAATGGGCGTCGGTCCTCGGCGCGTCTGACATGAACGAGCTGCGGCCACCTGGACGGCGAAGTCGTGTACCTTGACAATGCCTCCTTCCGGGACTTGCTTGATGAGCACACCCTTCTGGAAAAGCCCATCGTTGTCCAGGAACGCCAGCAAGATTTCGCATGTACGATGTCGAAGCCGTCCGGGAAGACTTGCGGGACGGTCACGGGAATGAAACGTGACATCAACCAATGCCCTCAGTGATGTGCCAACGCTCGTCGCGATGGAGGACTTCCTCGTGCGCTTCTCGGGCAACGAATGGTCACTCGGCTCCTACACCACCTACGACTTCCTCGAGGCGCAGCGTCCTGCCTTCTTGAACCACCCTCGTTTCCGCTTGCTCCACAAAGCCGTGTCGAGAGCGTCGTCCCAATCGAATAAATTGAGCGGTGGCGGCCTCGGTTGTGGCGACACCGCCCATTCCCTCTGTGTAAACAAGGGCCTATCCTTCAACCGCATAGAATGCCCGGCGCTTTCTCCGGTCCTACCTGGATCCGCTCGGTGGCACGTGGATTCGTAACTGGAGGGCCAGAGGCTGTGCGCCTTCGTGTCACTTGAGCAGCTGACGAGCTCGCTTTTCGATGAATCCATCCGCAACGATGCGGAGTGGTGGCCGCGCGGCAGTCAGCGACTCGTCCTGTTGGAGCCAGGCGACGTTCTCATCCTGCCGCCAAACGTCGTCTGCGCCCAGTTGGCGGTGGATGCGGGCATCTCGCTCCAGGGCTCATTCTGGGACGAGAGTGACTGGCGTCGCTGTTTCGCAGCTACGGCGTGGGCGGCGGCGAATCGCACTCACGTGACGCCTCAGATTCCTCGGTGTGCGACCAGATTGGCACTGCACGGCCTGAAGAGCCTCGCCGCAGTCAATCCGCAGCGCTTTGCATCCGATGGGTTCGCGAAAGACTATCTGGAGATCGACCTTGCCGGCGTGTATAAGACCGTGATGGCCGAGGATGTGTAAAGGAGGAAAGCGCTATTGACGGCAATGTCTGTCACTCACAAGCACAGGACATGTCTGGCCGCCGCCGCACGTCCAGCTCGCAGGCGGGGTTTGGGCAACCATCAAAGCGACTATGCATCAGATAGGCGACGCTGCGTTGCACATCAAGCCGCTCGTGATGCGAGAAATCTAAGTTGCGACATCGGGGTCATTTCGACAGTCATGTCATGTGCGTTGCGACTAAGTCATTTTCGCCATTGTGTATAGGCTGTAGGATAGGGCTGCTGTATTTGCTGTTAAGATATCCTCGTAGTACGTGCTGGTAATATGTGCTTGTCATACCGCTGGTCATACGTGCTGGTAACGTGCTATACTGTGCGCGTGATGAATTGCAGTATTGCGAAGCGATCCATCGCGCCAAAAGTTCACCATCCTGCTGAAAGATACCTCTTCAGGTTTAGATGAGCGAGCCTGCTCGCCGTATTTGCCTGCTCTTGTATCGTCCAGACATAACATCATGAACCCGAAGACCCGATTGGCGTCCCCATGACCTGTCGGCTGCGTGTAGTGTTCCAAACCGCAGCAGCCAACTGGGATGGCCGTAATGCGACAGGCTCTATGAACGTGAACCCATGTTGCGAGGTGCTGTTCGGAGATTCGACCTCGAGGCTGTCCGGTAATGCTTCCTCGCCCTAACCTTGTCAGCAAGAACGAGCAACACGGGGTGCATAGGGAAGAATTACATTCTCAGAGCGATGACCGATCTTGTACCATTTATCTTTCCGCTTCACCACCATGTAAGCCTCGGCATCGTGAAGCTCGCTTTTCTTGGCCATTCTATCCAAGGACTCTCTGTACTTCCTGAACTTCTCCTTCTTCTTCCTGGCTTCGGAGCATGAACTCATCCCTAGCGATCTGCTGCGTTCTTGTAAAGCGGTCGAGGTGTGATATGCTAGCCGGTGCTCTTCCAGCTGCTCCAACTCTTATACTCCACCGCCCGATGGGTACACGCCCCGCGGACCCCCTTCTTTGACGCCAGTGTTTCGGCGACACATCGTGAGGGCGTAGAGCTACAAGTTTAGAAACAACTGAAACGTGCGAGAGAGGTTTCTTTCCGCCTCACGGTGTCTAGCCTTTTCGCCGTGCGGTGAAGGTATAAGAACGACTTCGCTGTTCGAGGAGTGAGAGTCCTTGCGTGGTAAATCACCACGGAGCGATCATGCATCCTTTCCTCGTGCTTTCCCTGGCAATCCTCACCTGCAGCGCCGCCATCTCACTTGCGCTTGCGGTGAACCCTTCTTGCTCTGCTTCAACGGACCTGCCGTGGCCTTGCTGCTGTCGCGCTGTTCCTGCAGTCAGGATCACCACCCGCTTGTTCGGACAGTTGGGTGTCTCTGGCTTGGCAGCGCGATGTCTCGCCCGAGCAGGCTTCGTGATTCCTTCGACTCGAGATCCCACACCCTCGCAAACCCAGCCGGCTCACCTCCGAGAAATCCGACCTGTGCCACCAACGTACAAGTGGCTCTGGCTGAAGACGAGGCGGGTTCTCGTCAAGGCCTCTGTGAACGTCCTCCGTCGGCGGGCTGCATCTGTGAGCTTACCGTCCTGGGCGCTGGGTTTTTCCATCCGCCGCAGCGCAGTAACACCGTCAGGCTTCACACCTGTGGTCTTCGCGGCACGTCCTCCGCTCAATCGCATTTCAACTACACGGTCGCCCACGCTAACCGATCACAGGGCGCTGTGATTGCTGGTATGCTCTTCGTTTGTGTACCCGACCTAAACCTCACCTTCCTTCGATCCTTCGGCGCCGAAGTCGTGCGCGTTCTGCTGCCAGGATACTGACCGAGGCTTGCGGTGCCGATTGTAGTCCGCGGTATGCGGCCTGAGTGCAGATCGTCGAGTAAGCAGTCGGGAGGCGACGGTGGAGCACGCGGAATTTGTGGATTTCTCCAAAAGCAATGTGCCGTAAGAATGTGCTAGGAGGGTCAAGTCATGTCGGAGGCTGATTGCGAATGCGCCTCTGCGTGGTTGTCGTTGGTGGCCCGCTGAAAAGAGTCCCGCACGCCGCACACTCTTTCAAGCTGGAGACGGCGGTTCAGCTCTGGCGGTGCAGTCGTTCGTAGTCTCGCAGATCATGTTTCGCCAGACTCTTTCATCCGTCAATGTGTTCCGTCTCTTGCTAGCCTGTTCCATGCATCATGTGCCGTATATCCCACGCTTTTGATAGGATCTCTGATTTCCCCATTTGCGCTCGTCACCGAACGAGTGCGCGCGCGACGCCGACTGCGAAGGCTCTAGCTGATGGCTTGACTGCCACGCGACATGCTGTGTCTTGTCCACCACAACGCGAGCAAGTCCATCTGCCGTGACCTCCAGTCGCACCATCGGGACAGAGTCGACTTTCACCAGCCGTGTGCCGCTGCAACCAATGACCGTGGCTGCCCGCATCTTCACAGTCCCTCGTGCAATCTGTTGTCGAACCACAGGAGTATTGTGCCATCTCTTGCCAAATCGTTTGCTTGACAGATGCGCGTTCCCTCCCGCCTGACCGCTGTGCGGCAGGATTCGATGTGCGGTTGCTTGTGGGAACACAGTCTGCGTTGGTCGTCCGCATCTTTAACGTTATTCTTTGCAAGGCCAGTCTCCCACATAAGAACCCTAGGATCGATGGTCGGCATGGCCGTACACAGAGAGCTTTCCGGCCGTTGTTAGGTGGTGTCAGGACTGTCGTGGAGGACAATGGATGTATAGCACGGGCCGCGCACAGCAATACTGGCGCCGTCTTGTGCTTGTTTGTTTCGAAATGGCGCGCTGGGGGTGAGATCGTGCTGTTTGAGCAACGTTGGCGGTGGTTGAAGTCTTGGATTCACCTGCTCGGCACGGTTGCTGTGGATTGCCGTATATGAGTCTCGGAATGCAACCGATGCGGCTCCTCGATGATTTCTCTGCAAACGTTGCCTCTCATAACATCATATAATAGACCGTTGTGGGCTGGTACTTCTGGCTATGCTGACTTGTAGGTGGCGCTCGCGGGCGAGCCAAGTGATGGATAAGGTACGTAACTTATACAAGGTAGTTTACTACTCCTAAGGCGTCTGAGCTACAGTAGTCTAACGCAACCCTTTATGGATCTCCCTGGCTGCGCCGCGGAACGCCCCGTTTCGCGCTTTGAGCTCTTGGACGTAGGAATCGGTAAACTTTACCGCTCCAGAAGAAGGCAATGGGTTGGTCCTCTGGGGACATCAGTTACTAAATTACCACTCCGCTTTCTGGACACTACTGTGTATTCACGTGAGCCCATCCCTACACACCACCTCCCCTCGCCACTAATTTGAGTACTTCCAAGTCCTGTGTCACAATGGCATATCACTAGCCACAACGTCTACGAGTCCTCTTGTGGGCGTAGAGCATGGAGTGTTGCGCGGCGACGTGGGGGAGCAGTGTCGCCCAGGGAGAGCTGAGAGTTTTCGAAGCCAGCGAGCGCTTGATGTCAACGAAACACAATCCATCGGATGGCAAGTGGCCTGTACACATCGAAAAAGCAGTGTAGTACGCTATTCCAAGGCTGCATCTGATGAGAGTCGGTCATTTCTGCGTGTGATGCATTGCAGCCATGGTCCAGCATCCCACTCCGGCAGGGATGCCGCTCTTTCAACGCTGCGATCTTTCTGTTTGTCAGTCACCTTGACCACATGATGTTGCGGCCCGCGTCGTGGAGTGCGCCGGGTTTCGCAGGTGAATGGGGGTCCCAAAGCTTTGGAAAAGCACCGGTTTTGCTCAACTGCGGTGGAGCGAGGTGTTTGATGACACAGAGCACGTGGAAATGGACAGTCAACATAAGAGACAGGAGACCCCGGCAAGTATCGCCGACCCATCTTGACCCGGAGTCACAAGCCTGTTGAACTGCCTCCTCGTCCTTCGGCTGTGCAAACCATCACTTTGCTCATCGCCGACACAGAGCCTCTGCTATTCTGGTCAACATGCACGCCAAGGATCTTCACATGGAGAACTTTCACACATACCAACAACATCCTACCCGACTGCGGTCGCCAATACAAGAGTGTGAGCTATTTGAACCTCCTGAAAGCCCGTCCGCTTATGATGGACCTGGACGATCCGCCGGGAAGCGAGGGGACTTGAAGTGCGGATGCCTCATCCTGGGTTGTGCTCAGTGCCCGAGCGGTGTGCTCATCGAGTACAGCAATGGCACCATCCCAGGCTTGCCACGCATGTCGAGCACGTCTCCTAGATGTAACGGCGTCGCATTCACGGACTGCAGGAACTGCTTCGCCCGTACGAGGAAAGGTCTAGAAGGGCGGGCCCACGACAACCGCGGGCAGTTCCGTATGGCTCGCGCGGCGCCTATGTGTCCGAGCCTGTGGGAGAACTCTGACTTAGCCAAGGCCATCTCTTGTGCTGGAAGAGCCGGCCAGCCTCATGCTGGTCGGCAGAGTGTGTCTCCACCTGAGTTGGGATCGCGTTGCGAGGGCTATCAGTCCGAAGGATAGGGTCACCAGTCTCGACATCTCGCAAGTGGCCACGGGAGATGCGCGAAAGATTGTGCTGCCATATCTCGCCGGTAATTGGGTTTGAGGATTTAATGTTTTCACGATCACGACTCAGTATCTTTCACAAGTATGGGTGGGCTGTCTGGCGTTCGGACTGTAGCATAAATGTTTGAGTTGGCAATTATCAAAGTCGTTCGTGCACTTTCTGACACTCACCCTCACCCAGCCCATTTTCACCTCTCCGCCAAACATTCTGCCGCTTAACATGCCTCTAAGTTACGCTGTTCATGGTTCTGTCCCCAGAAGCCGAAGCTCAGCCCGACATGTAAATTAGAAGTCGCGTGACTCAGGAAATCGAGCAAGGAAAGGTCCGTAAAGGCACGTCAAATATCGTCGAGACATGCGATTTCGTTCAGTCCCGCTGGCGCCTGAGGAAGTCGCTGCTTGTCTTGTTGCTCGCTCTACACCGACTCCTTTCCATGGCATTCAAGCGCTGTATCATCGCTTTTTGAACCGCTACGATTGATGCCTGCTCGTACCGGATCCACAGCGGTCATAGTATGAGGTTCCAGAGTGCCGCAGTGACCAAAGTCACATGGTGTATCGGTATGAGAGTATGCTGCAGTTTTCATCTTCTGTTGTAGCTCGAGGGCTTGCTCCCCTCTCTGTCGCGCAAGCCTTTCCAATGTAGTAAAATACCTTTGGAGTTCTCGCCTGGTGCGATCGGACTCAGTTCGAAGATCGTTTTCTGCTATTGTTGTACCGGCGGCTCTCGCGGGCTTTATGTTGACGCTGGGATCGGTTCTGGGTCACAAGTTGATATTGCTTTAGTTTGGTGGGACCCCTCGGGAATCGATGTGATCCGTTCGATGTTCTGGGATTCGAGAGCTTCCTCCTGTCGAACGGCGTCTGGTTTGGGAGAGGGTGGTCGGGAGAATGCAGGCATATCGTCATATGGCAGAGCGGGTGATGTGTGGCGATGCTGTTGGTATGGCGCTGGCTCGCAAAAGAACGTTGAACTGCTGATGAAGAACTTATTAGAGCACATGCACAGTGCGCGATCCATCGCCAGGTCCATAGCTTCTTAGAGTAGATCGGATGCGTTCATTGGACACCAAGCTACCGGAATCACTGCCCCTGCATGCTGCGACCACTACTTCAGTCTCTGTCGTGCCCCAAGGTTGCGCCACCGAACGAGTCACGTGAGATTAGCCAGGTCACATCCCCCTTCCGCTCGGTGCTTCACAATCGGACGTGATTTCAAGAGCCGTTGCATATTGTGTCACCGGTCGTCTTCCAGAAAACATCGGTTCCGGGACTAGAGCCTTTCTTTGCTCTGCCGGCCATGTTGCATGATGCCCGGAGGCAGTCAGAAGACTTCGAGACGACCGTCGGGAGTTCAGGAATCCAGACAGCACATGGCTGTCAAGGTCGTGGCCGTGTCGAAACTTGATCATTGCTTTGCGGCATGATTGCAGTAAGCTATTTTCTACCACGATGCCTTTGCCGTGCTTGCTCGTCCACATGCCATCCGCACCAAGCGCAGTGTGCGCGATAATCGCCGTGGCTGAAGAGTGGCAACCAGGAAAGTGATAGCTCTTCTTCGCACATCTCCGTGATGGAACGTAACCATAGCTCACTGCAGTGCCGAAGATGCCCTTCTGGCTGGTCCTGCTTGTCCTGCAGCCCGATTTCCTCTTTGCGCACTTTCTCACAGTTGTCGGCTCCACGTCTCGACCTCTGGCTCCAATGAACTTCACCGAAATGCCCTGAATGACAGTGCGCTTGCAGGATGTGCCCTTGCTAAGAAAAGATAGGCCCCAGCCATGTTATGTGAACCACGCCTAAGCGAGGATTGCGACAGGGCCGGTGCCGCTCACTGTCGGCCACAAGAAATGCTTGAAAGGGGTGCCTAGATTGAGGCTGTGTCGGACGACGAGCACAATATCCGGATCGAAGCGAGAGTCTTAAATAAGATTCGCTCCCCAGCACGAAACGCTGGCAGGCTTTAATGTACATCTCCTAACCTCATCGATCTAATCCCGATCACCGAGCATCGTCCATCTCGCATTACCTGTCGCCCAGAGTGTGCCAACAATCCGATGCCACCCACGGAAGAGGCCCCGGCGGAGCCACTTGGAATAGTGGTAGACGTGCCGTGGAACAACCTTCTGACGTGGAGATCAACTCGCGACCAGCGGCTTGTCTTACGACGATGAGGCCGGTTTATGGTGTGATACATTTACCTGGTGCGGGGGACTACAAATCTCGATAAAGCCGCAGAAGCTGCCAGAGACCTGCAGTCAGGCGAGCTCGAACGAAAAGCACGACCGCGCCACAGTACTGTATCCGTGGACCTTTACTGCGCATTCGCCGGACCATGCGTCGAAAGACCACCCTCGCCCGAGTCCATCCATTCCCGAACAACTGACCAACAAGCACTACGATGGAATCGACGAACGTAGCCCTCCACGGCCATCACTCACTCCTCGGATCAAATCTGCACCCTCAACGCTGCATCGACTATCCAGGCGCATCCACGATGTCATCTAGTAATCAAGAGGAAAATGCTACCTCGGCCCTTGCCGATCGCCAGATCCGCGCCCTTCCGCCTTTACAGGAAATCACCGCGCAGTGTGCAGAAGGGATGTTGACAACGCCGCGTTTTCAACCGCGGGACACGGCAGCATTTAGTCAAGGGCGCGATGAAATGCCAAATTCGGGAACCCAGTGGCAGACAAACACAGGGCTTGTCCAAAATCAAGAGCTAATGGCGCAGGCTGATGAGGCACTCCTCCGACAAAGAGCAGAAAACTACCCAAGCTTCAATACTCAGATTTTGTTCGCAACGAACCAAAGCTATGGCGATATGAGTTCAGGCGACCCTGTGTGGGTTGGGCCAAGCGACGGTTTGAACCCAGAATTTTGGAACATTAATTTCCCTTTTATAACTGAAGGTCAAGACGTAATATCCAGCCTCCAAATTCCACACCACTTCTTCCTCCCACGTGTAGATACCTCCCCTCTCACCTGCTTTGCCCCCATGGTAGATCACCCACGTCACTCAGGACAACAAACCCTGGCGTTGCACCCGACCTGCTGCCTGGGACCCTTCCCGTGAACTTCTTCGATACATTGGGTCGGCCCCAAATTATGGTCACGTTGGCTTTATTCCAAGCTGTAGCCTGATCTCTCATCTTCTGCCCAAGTGTCAGTTCCTCAAATCTCGGGAAGACGCGCTTTACGTACTTGTTCCACCTCTTCTTTCGCAGCCTCTTCCAAGAAACACTCTAGCGCTCGAGCAGTCAGAGGTTGGCATTAGTACGGCGTCGGCTGGTCTGTCGCCTATGCTCGCCGGGTGGTCAGTCGCCGATCTTGGTGCAGCGCTGTCCGACAATTTTGTTGCAACTGCTCCCAAGGGATACAAAGTGGGGGCGATAGACACGCCACAGACCCTCCTTACAACAAATGCGGCGATCGGATGCGACGAAGTCGTCGCGATCACGGAACAGACTGGGGGCAAGGAAATGGTACTGGCTGTAGACCGAGGGCTACTCGAAAATGTAGATTTCGACGAGCCTCTGAGCCAGCAGATTTGAAGCGCGGGATCTCGTTGGGCTGTCGCGTTGGGTTCAATTTTATTTTTATTTTCACCAAATCATGCTATGGTTCTGGTAGCATTATCAGGGTTTAAAAGTATGTCGACTAAACGAACGCGTTTTTTTTCACAAATAGTACCTCCAGGCGAAATTTCATTCCGCTCAATCTACACCATGCACAACCCACATGCCAACGTATGCCTTCGCTTCCCACATCACCCCTAGCACTTTATGCCAAGACATTCGTTCCCCCGGGGGAATGAAATGTCTTGGCATTTCGTATGAAGCAACAACTCTCTCACGTGACTTCAAAATGTCCTTGATCATTGTATCGAGCATCATCCACAAACACATGAGCCCTTCAGGTTTGGCTTTGAGCCACACCGTTTGTCCATCCCGATCCCTCGTATCGTACTGCTCTTGCGGCCTGCTTTGGAAGCGGGACCTGACTGCCATCCGTTCCAACAGCATCCGACTCGAGAAAATGGAGCGGATTGCGTGTTGCGCTATGTGCTGGTGCAGGCGGGATCGTTTGTTTTTGAGAATGCGAAGGGAGATGAGTACTAAGAGAATGCTGTGGTAAGACCCTGCTATTGGTTGCCAGGTCGGTTTGGTAGAATACTCATGACAAGTATGGGTCGGAGGGCTGATGATTCTGTCGATGTTATCCATGACACTCGAGACAATTTCCAGGGCAAAGTCGGACCATCGGTGTCTCTCAAGCCACTTGTCGAGAGCCCCTTGCACCGGTGGACTAGTGATGAGTAAGATCTTTGGGACGCGCAACTATCAACGAAAGTCTTCTCAGAAAAGGACAGATCAGGTGCGCGAGGGTGGCGCGCAATAATCTTACTGGGCAGGTCGTGAGGAAAGAGGTCCTCGAGGACCAAGTCGAGCGCTCTGTCGTTTTCTGTCCAAGCAGCTATGTAAGCCTGTATCTTGAGCCGTAGCAGCACAACACCCTGCCAGTCTAGCAAGCGATGACCGAAAGGCACAAGGATGTCCAAGAAGTACTTGTCAAGGTGATACAATGAAAGATCGCGAGCACCCAAGATGGAAGAAATGAAAGTGACGACATTCGCCTTCCTGAGGACTTCTTGCTCTGTCGGCTGGACGAATTGCAGCGCAGCCACATCGATGAAGGCTACGTCTTCCGTGTACATCTTTCGAGTGTGATCAAATAAGTTTTTGAGCGTATCGTAGACTTGACCGTCAACACCTTCCGATATGAGCACAAAACTTTGGATCTGGGCTGGGGAGTGCGTGGTGAACATGTCGACCAATTGTGTCGCCTGCGCGTCTATTAGATGACTGGATTCAATATGCTACACTCTCATGCGAGAAGACAGATTCACGTAATGGATTCGTGGACGTACCAGATTGTCGAGGATTGAGAGACATTGCACCCTCAACTGCATGCTTCTAGAATTGCAATATTGATCGCGATGGACGGGCATGCCAAAAGATTGCGGATCGTGGGGCAGGTGGTCTCGGTGAGGGTCGGAGAGTGTTTTAGCATGGACATGCACGTGTGTGTCCTGCCGGGCTGGCGCCAGCGGAGTGTGGTCAATGGACAAGTCCTTTTCGCCGTCATGGGAGGGTTGTTGCTTACGATTTGCGCTTTCGAGGTTGCTTCGGCAATCGCTTGGTATAAAACCGCAGCTCAGTGCGCTTTGGTCTGTTTGGTGGGACAGTCTAGTCATAGGCGTGGGCAAAACCATGGTCGGTGACCGCGTGGCGTTGGAGACGGCAGGAGTTGCATCAGAGCCGACAAAGCGTGGTTGCGTTTTCATTGGTCGAGGACTGCCTTGAGCTGCAACCGCCGAATATCATGGGATACAGATGTGCGGCCGCCACAGGATCGAGACCTCGTTCCATTTTGCCGGTGTAATTTGTGGAGTATCGATGGAGCTGCTGTCGTACCTGTAAAGTTAGTAGATAGACAGTGGAACATAACGCTGAGCGTAGGTATCGAAGATTCAATAGCTCGGAGCGCGAAAAGTCGCTACCTCCTCAGATCTGCACCTCAAAAGCCGTGTCTAGCCCGCAGATTGAAGCACGCCGAAAGGATACTCGCGCGACTATTGAAGATAAAGACAAGAGTGCTTGGCGGAACACACTGCGAGACGCTCTCTTCTATGGCCGACCTCACGTCCATGTACCACGATCAGAAGCGTTGGTGTCACGCTATCTAAGTTATGCTCGGATATGAAGTCCAAGCAGAAGTGTTGAAATCTAGAGTGGTGCAAGTGAGCTTGGAAAGTATCGGTGTTGACCACCCATTCACGCTGCACGCAATGATGAGGCACGCAGCAACTCGTCGGAACAGGGGAGAGCTACACGAGGCGGCGGAGCTGGGGTTGCGCGTGATGGAACTGATGTCGAATACCCTCGGTCGTGAGCACCCTACTACTTTCCACGCGGTTGCGGAGTTTGCTATGACATTGTCGGAACAAGGATGACCACGAGAGAGTAGAACTCCTGGAGTTTCAGGTTGTGGATCTCAGTATCAAGACTTTGGGAGAGCAGAATCCATTCACATTCCACAGCATGGGTAATTTAGCTGTAACATATGGGAGCCAAGGGCGTTATCAAGAGGCGGAAAGTCTTCTGCATCAAGTGATCGCGTTTCATGCGGCCGCGAGGAGTGATGCAAGTCAAGCCGTATTGCAGGCAAAAGTCAATTTGGCTAGCATTTATGGTGACCAAGGAATGTGGAAACAAGCGGAGGAGATATTCGCTCAGGTTGTTGAAACACGATCGATGGTCCTGGGAGACAAACACCCTGACACGGTGGCAGCCATGACAGATCTAGCTTTGACATACTGCGGTCAAAATCGAAGGCAGGAAGCAGATGAGTTGAGATTCAAGGTGCTGGAGGTGAATCAGAGTGGGTTCAGAGACGAGGACTTCGCCAAGCTCATCGGCAGAGTGTCTGGGGAAGCCTGGCCCCTGTGAAGCCTGTGCATGCTAGGTGCCCTTGTCGTGCAAGGACAGGTGATCAAGAGACAATGCTTGCAGTTCTCAGTGCGAACGCGATAACCGAGTCCAAGAAAATAACAGTCGCTCTTTGCAAGGTCCGTGTAATCGGTTTTTTTTTCAAACAAAACATAACATCAGTTGTTTGACGATGAAAACATTGGTCGAGTCACCTTTGACAAATTTGTGACAACGTCCGATCTCGTGGATTCATCCATCTCGACACTATTGGTTGACCAATGTGAAGGCGCGTCACTTTTCCCCTGTCAAAGTATACTATCGACGCGTCATGCAGAAAGAATCGTGTTTCGACTTCCCAACCAAACCAACAGTGTAGCGCTTCGTGTTCTGATATTATTTGCACTGCGTAATGTTTGGTACCTGGCAGCCGCGTTTAGACGCGACTGTCAGTTTTTGGACATGTCATCGAATGTGCGAATACAAAGTCGATGACTGACCGCGAGAATTCGACCGATGTCTTGAGTACACAAGTTTAGTAACTGCTTCCGCGTGGGTGCCGACACGTAGGTTTCTTTTAATTATCACTGTCACAAGCAAGCATCCAAAAGGACCATCGACTTGTTCTTGCTACATGTTTCTGACTGCGTCAAAGTACCATCATTAAGTTACAGCTAGAAGATCATTTGGAAGCTTTTACACTCAGACAATGTTTCTAGAAACAAGAGTGGCGGTAGGACGATTATATTATCACACGAAAGCGACGCGTTGCTTTCACGTCCAAAACAAGCTCACAATTCATGACTTATAAGTCTCTGAGATTCAACAACGAGGCGATGAGCATCATCTACTTTTCAGCAACGCAAGCAAGTGCAGTCGTAGACAAGACGATGAGCTCATTATACTGCGTATTGACGATCCGAAGAATGTGGTTGTTTGCTTAGATTGAGCTTGTCCTCTATCTGAGCTTCTAAATTCGGTAATTTGTCTATGTCTCACAAATGGACTGAACAAATGCGGTCTGAAGAACAGGAATTAATGTTGTAATAACACGGTGAAGAGTTGCGTCAAGAAGATAGAGAATCCAAACTTATTTTTCTCATGCAATCAAACAAAATAGGGTATTTGCTTGTGAAAGCATTAACATCTGGGGTTTTCGCGCAATAAAAACGTTGTATATGGTTCCTACTAAGGAGGTAGACCTTCGGAATTTATGGCTTTGCAGAATATACCGTCAATGATCTCTGAGCCCTGGAAATGAAGAACATGTGCTTTGATCGACATTTCTGTATGTATTTGCCGTCAAACACGAACATGAGACGTGGAAGAGCCGTGCCAAAAGCAAAATAGCTTGTTTGCATGATGATTTCTAGAGAACAGCTGGACATCAGTGTACCAATTTTGAGGCACTCGCCTGCTGCCGGGGATACTCGCCAGTGAGGGTTGGAAGACATCGTGTATTACTGATTGCACAACGTGGCATGGTTGGAAAATCTTGCTATCATGGGGAAACACTCTCCCTTGTAATCAGGCGCGCTACTCGGAGGTGTCAAGACTCTGCTGCGAAGCACTTGAAATTCGATGGAACGCTCTAGGGGGTGACTCATCTAGAGAACCAGGGTATGGACCGACGTTTTAGGTTTATAGCATCATACAAATAATATTAAGTGATTGGTCAAACTTTTCTTGGAGACCAATGTCTACAGAGTTCAGTATATGCGCGAACGTAACGCGAAATGTTCACGCTAGGACTGTGATGATGAACGAAAATATCAAGTGTACTTACTCACCGCGTAGAAAAATGAACGAACGGACTCCTGAATGCTCATGTACACTGCCTTTAGATTGCAATTCGTCAGGCTCTTGGCGAACATTTTTCTACCAAGATGATGAGTACCGCACAATGGGACATCGTTGACGGTGACCCCTAAAAATGTGTGATCTTGTTGAACGAGCTTAATGGACGGTTGCTGGTCGTTCAATCTTGTAACGTCGTGGTAGGGGTAGTCGAACGGAAATCAGGTTATATTTTTTAAATCAATGATAACTCCCGACTTAACGCCTTAATCAATAAACTAATCAAGCCAATTCATCGTCAAGATCAATAACTCCAACATCCTCAGCCGGTATAGCCCTACGCCGGCGTTTTTTACCCTTTTTGGACTTCGTTTTGCGAGTGTTTTTTTCAGCCTTTTCGACTGCGTGAAGTATATCGTCACGCGTAAGTAGGAATTTTCCTTCCAATGCGACGCATTTTCCCTTTTTACGCGTCTTACGAGCGTTAAGTAGCTCGTCCTTTAATTTCAGCTCCCTACGCGTTAAAATAGCGTCAGTGTTGCATTGTTCAGCCAAGTCGCATAAATCGCTAATAAGGCCTCGAGTCGGAGAGGCTATATTTTGGTCATTTTTAACCTGATCGACTAGCTGTTGAAACGAGAGCGTGCGTGGAGTCGTAGGCGTCAGATTCGTGTCAATTACGTGACGTACGTCCTCAGGTCGCGTCAGAATCGTGTTTTCGGGGGAGGAGGTCCTAGGGGGGGGGTCTAAGGTCGATAATAGCTCCTCAGGGTTGAATGGCCAGATACCAGCCTTCCTAAAGCCTGATTCGACAGTACCGGGTCTGAATGCCCTAGCCCTAGCTCGAATATAGGCCTGAGTCCATTCGACACGTGGCAATCGACGCGTGGAAGTCTGAAATATTTGATCGACCTCAGAAGTTAATGCGGTCTTGAGAGACGAAAAACAGCTCACGTCTAAAGGCTGCGTTACGTGAGAGTTATGAGGGGGTAGGAGGAACTCATAATAGCCTTAGTCATACAAAAGCGCATGAATTCGCTAGTCACGTGGCTAAAATGACCGTCGATAATAAGGAGTCGTCTTTTTCCATCGTTTCGACGCGTAAGTGGGTCGAAATGGTCCTTAAGCCACTGAAAACCGATAAAATCAGAAGTCCAGCCCTTATTCGATGTAATAAAACGCCAATTAAGGGGTACCACGTCCGGAATCCAGCCTGAATTGAGATTTTGGCCTTTGAAGATAACAGTCGGCGGCAGGGTCACCCCCGAGGCTGAAACGCACTCGATCGTTGTAATCCACTCCTGCCGGCCAGGTTGTCGTTTTCCACGCTGCTTTAGGAGTCGATCTACGAGAACGATAGACTCCCTAGTCGATCCAATCGAAAAACCAGTCTCGTCGGCATTATAAACGCCATCAGGGGGGTAGTCATTTTCGTGAAGGGTAGTGCTAAGGTCGTCAAAACAGGCATTAATCTTCGTATATTCGACTGCCACACCTCGAGACACATCTAAAAGACGCGTTAAACACGCTTTGACACGTGGGCGACGCGTCCTAAAGTGTTCAGTCCATCTACGTGAGACAGGGAGGTATTCATTTTCGTCGTAATTCGAGATACGTTTAGATCGGATTTCTTCAGCAAGGATAATTAGGGTTTGAAGGCTAATAGGCACCCCCCCCCCCCCAGACGCTCTGATAATGTATTTCTCAAGGATACCCTCTTCAGTCAGAGTGAGGATTTGGCCGTTGTTTTCGCGTCGTTTTCGTGACTTTCGATTTTTGGTTCGATCGTAGATCGACACGTCCGGATCGCTCCTTAGTGCTGATAACGCGTCAGTTACGTCTCGTTCAGTATACGGAGGCATACGGAAGGAAGAAGGAAACCAAACGAAAGAGAGGGGTATATATTCACTAACCTCGGTTATCCGTTCGACTACCCGTGCCGTTCGACTACCCCTCCCATGAACGTTAGGCATCATTATTATTCATATCGCAAACACGAGTCTATCTTGTGATTAACCATCGAAAGGTGTTTGGTTTAGCATTATGAACTAAGTGAGATCAGAAGGCGGTGATTGAAATGTGAGTTAGACACAAATCGGCTGGAATTTCCATCGTTGAAAATAATTTCACCCGTACCTAAGTCCATTGCGAATGAAATGACTTAATACGAGCCTCAAGCTGTAAATAGTATCGAATACAGCTTATTCAACCGGAACTATTGAGCAGTCATATTATAGATATAGAAACGGCTTCAACATGTGGTGACTATCGTATGGACCAAAACCCAAAGTTCGAGTATGCTGGAAGGTTCGCAAGTCTTGAAAAGATGTCACTTCGCGTGTCATAATTTGCTATAATACAAATTGTTTTACGTGGGAGCCGCGATCGATGGTCGTTGAAAGTGAATACTCGAAACAACGTATGTAGTCGTTCCATCATGTCAACAGTCGATTGAAATGTTTTCCGTCGCGTGAGAGCTCCAAATGACTTGAGAATCTTGCGTAACGCGTGACTAACGCGTCGTCCAAAAGTTGAGTGCATAACGTCAGCACTTCATAATTGCATCATCTTGGGACCATAATTGTGAGTGCGAAGATTGATCTTTCCATATCATTGATATACACGTGGAATAATGCCATACGAGATGTAACGATCTATCTGTTCATGTTCTTCTTGTTGCGCCGCGTAACGATCGATGTCAAGTACCATCTTAATTTTTCACAACACTATGACTCAAGATATATTGCACGAGCAAAAGTAACAGCTTATCTAACTCTAGAGTCTAATAACATTGTCTTCAAGCGTAGATAGGCTCTGTACATTGTCAAATCAGCCATTGTGTAGCACCGATCTTGTTCTCATTGATTCTGGAGAACAACAAGTTGAAAGGGTCTCGTTTTGCTCATATTATGTCGGCCAAGAATCTCTCAGAGTTGGCCCTGTGACCATGGAGCGTCACATCAAGATCACCGCGTTTTGCAGCACACACATATGGCTTTTTTTTTTTACGAGTAAAAGGCTTTTGCAAAACCGAAAGTATTTTTATGCACGTCTTTCATCTACAAAGCTTGAGCTGGATACTATGTTCTTCATTTCAAAAGACTCCTGTTTTTACTAAAATTGTAGAGAATAATTCTTAAATTACATGACAATAACTTTGCCAACTATTTTCTGATACGGGCATTAGGATATCCACAGCATCGGGCTTTGCATTTTGACTTTGAATAGAATATCATCAAACAAGAGCAAGAAAACCTCGCGATTGCTACTGAAAGGGTATGTGGGAGCAATTAACAAGTCATGATTGTTAAACTACCCAAATGCAAACGCGAGAATAACACGTCCTGCTTTCTCATTGATTGCTATAGAAATATGTAGTTATCAATAAGTTACGTGATAAACGTCATATTGTATCAGGATGTCCAATTATAACGTATTATAACGTCTATCTTCATCAGTCGATGAATTGAATGATCTGGAATGGTGCACTCTCCGGTACGGGAGTTTTGTTTTGATACCATATATGTACGACCTCGATGACACGCACTGATGCTAGAACTCCCTGTTCAATCAGAATAAGATAAAATATTGGGAAAAACTTTTCTTGAAGAATCTTAAGCCTCTTCTAGGTGATTCTCGATATACTGCGAAGATCTCATAGCGTTAAACAACTGTGACCCCGGTCTTATTTTTCAGAAAATCATACTGCATTCAAGCTAAAATAGCTTATCGCACGTCGGCTATCTCACGACAATTTCTATGACTTCAATATGTGCTCTCGCGTCGGTCTCATACCATACAATCCTGCTCGCCGTCCCGCCTTCGCTAAGACGCCACGACTTTGGGCTCATTGCCCTCCTACTTCTTCCCGCGTGTGACCGCTACAAGTGGCACTCGTCCACTGTTCTCTCCGTCGTCCCGAGTCCTTCTCGCGCTACAGGTTGGACGTCTCCATCGAAGGGGGCATACTCTGTCTTGTCCATACCGATTCTTCGCCAGCCCAGACTGGGAACGAGCTCTAGGGTTGACTTCCTTGCTGTGCTCCCTTCCGATACTTCCGCAGAGGTGGAAAAAGCTTCTGTTCTCGCCTGTTTGCTGGCGCGTAGCGTCTGCTGTACCGTCTTTCAATGACCGGTTGAGCTCATCGGCGCTCGCGCTGTGTATCCTTAAACGTAAGCTTTGTGGTGAGGCATGTCGAAGAAAAATGGGTTGCGGACAGAGAGCGCACACCTTCACGTGGTGTCTTGCGTGAGTAGCTGCTATGCAGTGAAACCAAGTGCGCTCGCTACAAATAACCAAAAGCGATGAGCCCTGTAGCAGTCTCGCACAAAGCCATCATTTCACGATGCCCACCTCCTCCCTCGCCGACAAGGCTTGACGAGAGCGATTAGGCCGCCCACTTCAGCGCACAATCGCACAGCCGTCAGAAAAAAATTCTGCACGACACAAGGCCTACACGCACGACGCACCGGCAGGCAACACGACCTCACCACCGCCACCAACGAGCCCCGACATGGTCGAAGTGGTCCTTCACCTCGCCGTTCAGCCGTCGGGAAGATTTAGCACGACACGACAAAACCGCGCGCACGCCGCACGCGCAAATAAGACGACTTCCCACCGCCGCTGAGAATGGTAATGCCAACGCGACCTCGTAGATGAGCAAGAGTTGAAAAACCATGCAGGAATTGCACAAGAGCGCGATGAGCCAGTCAGCTCTCGCAAGAAGATCAATACATGGACTCATGAAATGAGATGAGTCACAACAGGCAGAATTGCTCAAGCGTGCGACTTCGGCAGATCGCGGCCACCACCAGCATTGGCCAGCGAATCCCTGGAGACAATGTTCACCGGTTCTTCTCAAGCCGCATTTTCCACCAAATGTCCCAACGACCATGCAGATTTCCAACTTGACTTCAACCTCAGATTCTCCAACCACTCTCCACGACTCCAGTAAACCTAACTTAGTCTGGGTGCGAAGCGGTGACAGCGACAACATCCTGCGCGGGATGATGATGTATTGGTGTTGAGAACTCATGCATAGCACATTGCTAAGGCAAGAAACTACAAATCAGCGAGAGATGGATTTGATATTGGTGATCGCGTGAAACAAGGAGACTGAATGAATCATTTCAATCCCTTGCAAGAGTGTCTGTTGGGTCATAGTCACGTGATAGGCAGCCATTTTCGGTAGATGATATAAAGGCTCTTTGATTCTTGAAGTAGATAAGATAGACCTGCCCCTATGATCATCGCTTCCTTTTCTCGTTCTCTAGTCCCGCATCTCAGGGGGGCCTTTATCCGTCTCCGTCTCTCCCAGTGACTGATCGGCTTCAAGTAGTGCACCACCTCCTGGTTAAACCTCCCCCACCAACAAATCTCTCCTACAATCGACCGCGCGCCTCAGCAACCAGGAGTAGAAATATTGCCATACACCAAGCTCCAGCGTCTGATATCGGCTTGCCATCTACTTTGCTCTGTGCTACGATTGGCGAGTAGCTTGGCGTCGAGTTCGTCATGTGAGGACTGCCTGAAGAGGGCGATGCAGATACAACAGGCGGCCAAGCCCAGGTATTCGTGACGTTGGCTCGCAATGGATCGCCTGAGAAAGAGCTACAAGATGAGGAGGCAGCGGTGGGCTTGGAGAGCAGGGGCTTGCGGCAGGTTGTGGGTCGTCCGGCATCTACGATTACGCTCGTAGCTTCAGAGTGTTGCACGTACGTTGAGGACCCTTGATCCTTTGGAACTACTTGGGACGCCTCAGTGCTACTGGCAATCTGATCGACCGACGTTGCGAGCGTGACCGAGGGCGTCACGATTGTCAAGCTCGACGAGTGGAACTCTTGAAAATTGGCGCTCATATCTCCCAAGCTGGACCGACATACGACGTGACCTTCGAGTATGGATGCAGTGTCGGATGCGTGGTTCCACCGTAGTCTGTTGTTGAACCGAGCGTTGGCTCGAAGATCGGGCTTTGACTCGAATCTGTCGATCTGGATTCGTGCAGGCCATTGGTCAGATCTCTCCAAGCTGACCCAACGTACGAGGTAGCCTTCGAATACGGGTGCAGGTCTGGCTGCGTCGATTCAGAGTATTGCGTCGTTGGACTTGGTATCGCCTCGGTGGTTGTGGTTAAGGTTGTCATCGACGACTTTCCGTGTTCTAAAGTCATGAACACATCAACGTCGACTCGAGCGGAACCAAGATCAAGACTTGCATGTGCGAAGTCGCATAGCGCTATGCAAGCAGTCAATAGGAACGATGAGGGGGGCATTTTGAGGTGTACAAATGAATATAATATAGAGCAAGACCTCTACTTTTGTACCTTTCATGTTTCGAGGTACAAAAGGTAAGATACAGGAGGGGGTCCCTACGCCTAGTCTGCTTGGGGACCCGAGGTGTCTGTCACGAGGACGCAAAATTGGGAACAAGCGGGAATTGATGTTCGAGGGGGTAGATGGGTTGGGAGGAGGGGGTCGCCGTGTTGACCTGAAGGGACTGTTTCAAGCGTAGCCAATACTCGCCATCGTTGGTCCTCGTGGACCAACGATGGACTGGGTAAATCGCTCAATCTTATTCTGCGCTACAGAGCGGAGGACCAGTATAAACTACTCGAGCTCCGTGACAATCTTCGACGAAGATGGCTTCGGTAGCCGAAATATAGCGTTTACTCTTTGAGAAGGCGTAATCGTTTGGTCCAAATTAGATCTGGGATGGTTCTATTTATGCACACGAACGCGCGCTTTGGTTCCAACATCGCAAAATAGCTTTGATATCGCCGTAAGGCTCCTTGCTCGCTTAGTTGTTCAAAAGCAGATCGCTAAAAATTCACCAATACCGATCTGACCATAAATAGAACGGGATCGTCAAAAAGGAAAAATCGCCGCTCGGTGAACAAGCAACTTGAGCACATGTTACTCTACCTATCGCCTTAACGTCGTGGGTGGGGTGATGGATTGGTAGGGGTGATGGATGGAAATTTAGAGAAATTTTACTAGAAAAGAGATAACTCCTATATAAACGCCTATTTTAATAATCCTATTAAGCTAACTCATCTAAAGACTCCTCTTCTTCACTATCCGATGAAATAATAACTTCGATTTTCTTATTTTTCCCCTTTTTATCCTTTTTTTCCTTAGCCTCTTTTTCGATATTTTTTACTACTTCGAGAATCTCGTCCTTCGATAAAAGGAATTTACCCTTCAGGGCGACTCGTTTACCCTTCTTACGCTCGCGTCGTCGATTTAGTAGTTCCTCCTTTTCTCGTAGCTCTCTACGTGCCAAAATCGCGTCAGTATCGCGACTTTCAGCGAAGTCGATTAGATCCTTAATAAGGGTCCTCGAAGGAGAAGGTATATTTTCGTCGTTTGCTGTTAGATCAGCTATATATCGTAGATTTATAGCTGTAGGCGTACGGGGGGTGACCCTGCCCCTTAAGATTCGAGAAGCGTCCTTAATTTCCATCGAGTTCGTAGTTATAGGAGATGGGGTTCTAGGGGGGGGTCTAGGGTCGATAGTAGGATCTCGGGGTTATAAGGATAGATACCCCCTTTCTGAAAGCCGGCGACGATAGAGGGGGGTCTAAAGGCCTTATTCCGAGCCTTTATAAAGGCCTCGACCCATTCCACACGTGGTAATCGACACGTCGAACTCCGAAAAATCCGATCTACCTCCGACGTAAGGGCTGTTTTGAGAGGTCCGAAAATCGATAAATCGAGGGGCTGTGTAGAGTTCGATAATAGAGGTCTTCAAACGTATCTAACTATCGTAGGGTTGTAGGCAGCGTATAGTATGCCCTACTCTCACTAAGCAGAGAGTAGATGTCAAGACTGAAAGCTGCCGTCTCTGACCCGTGGCGGGTACGCCACGTATATAAGGATAAGTAGAGTGCGGGGATGAATCACCTATAGGTCAGGTGACCCCCAGCACTATACAGACGTCCATACGCTCAAAACGCTATGTTCGCAGCTTCTTACAGGCTGCGTAAGATGAGAAGAGTAGGGCGGTAGGCAAAAGAGGTCGATATTCTTAGCAATACAAAAAGCAATAAATTGCTCAGTTATATGCGAAGAATGGCCGTCAATTAGGAGGAGACACCGAGAATCACGAGAACGACGCGTAAATGGCTCGAAAGAGGTCTTAAGCCATTCGAATCCTAGCGTATCGTTCGTCCAGCCTTTATTCGACGTAGTAAACGTCCAATCCGAGGGCGTACTATCCGGGATCCACTCCGAATTCACTTTTTCGCCCTTAAAAATAAGGGTCGGTGGCAGGGTCACCCCCGAGGCAGAGATACACTCAATCGACGTAATCCACTCCTGCCGGCCAGGCTGTCGCTTTCCCCTAGGGGGTACCCTACGATCGTATAGGGTAAAGGACCCCCTAGTAGACCCTATTGAAAATCCAGTCTCATCGACGTTATATATAGCTGAAGAGGGGTATTTATTTTCCCGGAGTAGGTCCCCTAATCGGTCGAAGTAGGCTTTTAGGCTCGAATAATCTGTAGCCTCTAATCTCGACGTGTCGATAGGACGCGTAAAACACGTCTTTATTCGAGAGTGACGTATCCTAAACCTCTCCGTCCATTTACGGGAGATAGAGGTAAAAGTCGATAAAGCTGAAATTTCACTCCGATTTTTCTGAATTTCTTCGGCAAGTATAATTAATAGACGAAGCGAGATAGGGGTCCCTAGCTTAGCAGCCCTATAAATCCAGTTCTCGAGGGTCTCTTCTTCAATAGGGCTTAGGATTTGCTGGTTTATATTACCCGGAATTCGGCTTGTTACTTTTCGGATCCGATTTCGTAAAGTAGTAAGAGGAATATCAAAAGCACGAGAAGTACGCGAAATTGACACGTATTCACATCGTTGATAGGAAGCTATAGCCGCCTGAAGGTCCTCTTCATTATAAGAAGGCATAGAGAAAGGAAGAAGGAGGGAGAGAGAAGAAAAGCGGGGTTATATAGCTTAACCTCGGTATTTCCATCCATCACCCCTACCAATCCATCACCCCACCCACGACGTTACCTAGAGATCTCACAACTTTCATTGACGTTCTGCGTTTACACAATATGCAGGGTGTCACACTTGATGAAGTGCGCAAGGCTCATGGTATTGAGAAATGAGGAGCTGATGGTCTTCAAGTCGTGGGTCCTGGAAAAGTTCAACCCGCTCATGTTCAAGCTGTCCGTCCAATATGACTTGCGACGAGGGATTGAAGCGCGGAGCAATGCTGCTAGTTTTGACTCGCAGTCGTAGCAATTAGTCGAACAGGCTGAAATCTAGAATACGAACTACTGTGCCCTACTAATTCAATCACATCTGACTGCGATTGTACTTTAGGATTGATTTAAAGGCCTCGCACGAATTTTGACGCTATAACGTTACGTGAACTTGGTCTCGACGCGCTGCCGAGCTGGAGCGGTGGGCTCGCAACTACAAGTGTTTCGCGTGCTGGTCCACACGTCAACTTCAAGGGCGACGTCTGGAAAACAGTATGGGCTGTTCTCAATTGTGGACGATGTCTAGCCGAAACGTGTAATTTATGCCAATCAGATGTTCTGGACAACTTCCGATATTGTCATCATCCATCGAGACTTCGATCATTTGTGCGCACGTCTACGCCGTGCACGCGTCGTGTCATAGCGCGCCGTGATACAGCAATCTACACGGCCCACAATCTTCCAGAAAAACATTGTAATTAGCTATAACGGTACAAATGGCGAGTCTCATGTTTTACTGACTTCATGAGCTCGTTAGCCAAAATAGATCTGGATGCCTAGTCAACAAGCTTTCATTGGCTTGACAAGGCAGACCGAGAAGCATGCTGCCACGAGTTCGCCAAAGCGAATTGCGTCTGTTCACGCCATAGCACATGCGCACTTTCGGAGAGATATTCTCTGTAATTTAGTCTTCTTCCCTCCACATGCCTTGGTAGCTCCTTTGGAAGACTGAATAAAGTATATTACCCCTTCAATAGCATGCCACTCATCGCTAAGTAGGGTCAGGCAAGCGGACCCGTCAAAACGCGCGCGCGACGCGTCTTCTGCCTTCTTCATATCACACAAATTATATTTGTTTCTCACGCACTTCAAACAGAAGGTCGTGTTGCCTTACCCCTTCAAACGTATAGTAACCATCAAATCGCACCGCCTCCCACTGTAGTTACGCGACCCCGATCAGCTTGCCAGGCATGCTCGCCGGTTGGTCGGCATCCGATCAACAATCTAACGACGATAAAGACCGATCCATAGGTACCTTGGAGCCCCATGAAGTGGTTGGAAATGCAGCTGAATTGGGGACTTGTCCGATTACTGCTAGCACTACGAACGGTGCAGAGGAGATTCCATGCGCAGGGCAAACTTTGCAACAGTAAACAATAGTCAATGTGGAAGATGGGCTGCTTGACGATCTCGAGGATCTTGACTTCGAGGAGTGCTTCGACGAGGAGCATGTCCTCAAAAGTTCCTCTCGTCTCGGATTCGATAAAAGATGTTATCGCTGCAGTCAACCTCGACCACCTCCAGCGCCTATTGGACCTCACAAAGCAGCTTCACGCCGACCGTGATCGTCTCGTGAGCGAACTCAAACATAAGCAACAGGCTCGCCTACAAGCGAGAAGGCCTTTTTCCGCAGTATTGATTGATGGAGACGGGTATATCTTCAAAGCACTTATGGATACAGGACTGGAATTGGAACAGGCGGGAATGCAGGCTGCGACGCAGCTTGAAGGTGCCGTGAAAGAGAGTTTGCGTAGGCAAGACGTGGGACATTGCGACATCGTTGTGCATGTATACGCCAATCTTTCTGGCTTGTCACGGATTCTAGGGAAGACCGGTCGCTGTGGGAGCGAGAGACGGGCGCTTGAGCCTTTTGTGGCCGGCCGGGTTCAATCGCAACAATGGCAATTTTGATTTTGTCGATGCTGGCGATCGAAAAGAGAACGCGGACGCCAAAGTGAGGGCCAAGTTCGATATGTACGCAGAGAACGTGCACTGCCAGCATATCTATTTCGCTGGCTGCCACGACTCCGGATACGCTAGCATATTGAGCTCGAATTCCAACCGGAAAGAAAAGATCACACTGCTTCGACATTCGGAATTCCACCCTCAGTTTGAAGAGCTTGGATTTGGCGTTGAATCTTTCGAGGGGATGTTTGTGTCTGGCCAGCAAGTAGCTGGTTTGAATGGATACTCATGTGCCGACACAAACTCACGAGGCTCTTCGAGATATCGATCTAAAGGTGGGGAGGAGAAATCTGAACATGGGATGTGTGGGGTCCAGGACGGCGGTCGCTCTTGGGGACAGCTTGTCAATGGCCGACTGCAGAAAGAGAGGATACCACCGGGAACGATTCCCATCAACGTTCACAAGCAGCGTCTCGACCCACCGATTCCGCAGCCGAGCAAGGCGCAGCTAGCACGCTTGAACAGAATCTACCCAAGCTCGGGACTTTGCATCGAGTTTGTCGTTCATGGGCGTTGTGCATATGAAATATGTAAATTCAAACACCAACCGGCGACTGAAGAAGCGAAGTACTTACTAGAGTACACGTCTCGTTCAAAACCTTGCCCTGCGCGTCGCGATTGCAGGTATCTGAGATGCACGAGAGGTCATGTGTGTCAGAAACAAGGATGCGAGTACAATGGGGGTACTCAGCATTGCAAGCTGCCAAAGGAGGCACATGGAGGTGATTTGAGGTTTCACCAGTTCGTGAAAGGCGTAGGTGACGTGGAGCATACCATCACCTTGATGCCGGGGATATCGAAGTCCCCAATAAAGGGCAACCATGGACCGGAGTCTGATGGTTCCGAGGAAGGAATTAACAGTGAGATTGTTAGCGTGCATGGTGATGCCGTGGAGTATCAAGACGAAGCAAAAGGTAATTGCACGTCATGAGCACATGCACAGGTCGAGGGATATACGCAAACGGGTGCTCTCAAAACGGGACAGGCGGCCACGTTGGCCGAGTCAGCCACACAACATTGCCACGGGAAAATGGCCGTGGCATGATGCTCTAACATGGGAGTGAATGCGCCGCAGATCTAAAATCTAACATTGCGCGAAGACGAGCAGGGCGTTCCTGTGCTCAACATGATTTGAGCAATAGCGATTGCTGGACGCTCGTCACGTTGCCCTGGCTTAGCATCCTATTTGATTCAAGTATCCAATCTATTCTACAATTCGGCCCGTAAATTCTTTGACTGCTCGACCCATCAGACAGACGCTCGCCTTAATTCGAATCCCCTATATGTCTGCACACAAGGACAAGTCCATGTCGCATGCTTTTTGTCGACCGCCGCAAAGTTGCAGTCCAGATGCTCATTCGTGCTCCCGAAGCAAGTTTCTCTGCACCCACTGCTTCGTGACGCGACTGAATTTCGTCTGTGAGAGTCAACGAGAGTTTCATCTCCCCAAGGTGATTCCGTTGGGGATCTGGAGTCTGCTCCGCGAAGACGAAGTTGCGGGGAGTTGTTTTCAAGATCGGATCTGCCCGATCCTTCAACAATGGTGGATGTGGAATGTACCGTCGCAGCAGTTGTGGGAACTGTGCTTGTTTCGTACACTGTAAAAGGCGTTTTCAAGAAGGAGGCACTGGATGGTTCTTGACTACTGGACTCGCGTTGAATCCACGCCGGCCAGCTGTACGTCAGTTCTTGTGTTCTGACTATCACCTTGAAAGCCTCGACTTCGTTCGTTGACTCGAAAGTGTCTCCATACTCGAGTGAGATGGCTGATCCGTTGCACACCACGACTGTTTCTGCAGAGTCCAAAGATTGTATGCGAACGGAGCCAATCTTCATATCTGTTGCAGGCCGCTGAAATGTGATTATGATTGCGTTTGGTCCAGAGAGATGCGTCGAGAGAGGGGTGGGCTTTGACTTTTGCCGTTTGATTGTGTTGGGAGCTGGTGGTATGATGCCGGAACATGTGCGCTTTAGCGATGCCATAGTGTGATACCGACACTTAGGCCGTGAATAATTGGAACAAATGGAAGCCCTCCTGTTTTGGGCGAACATCTCAGGGGGAGCATGAGACCTGTCGACAAAGAAGAGGTCAATTAAAGGCTTGCGTCGCCAGTGCCATGGCACCAGCTTCTGGGATCAGCGCAAGGTGGCGGCAATAGGGGTCAATGAGCTGAACTTTTTAAGCGCCGCGTGCGCTGCGGGCCTCTGCGAGATCCAGTACTCAACCACTGATTGCCAGACTTGTGCTGGTAGGCGCCTGGGCCCTGCCGCTGGTTCTTTGCCGGTCGTGCTGTTGGTAGGGCTCACTAATACAGAATCATCCAAAATACTCGGCGCTTACTGTAGTTATCTCGAATAGCAGAGTGAGCCCCCGCCGTCCATGAACCCCGATCTCGATTTCTCTGGCTACTGTACCTACCTGGAGGCTACAGTCTATCATTTGAACTCTCATACGCCCATAGTAGAGATTGCAAACTACGATGGTTGAGAGAACTGCAGCATGCTGCGAGCCGGAGAATTTTGGCGTCAGCCATGAGCAGTCTTTAGCTCCCGTCACAACCATCGCGCGAGGTGTTCGTGGTCTTGTCCCATCGCTACAATAAGGATCGCCAACAGGGACCCACGAAGGGTGAAAACCCCCAGTGCTAAACTAGTGAGGAGATCGGAAGCCGTGTCCGTTGTGGCACTGCCTTGAACTGAAGTCCAGTCCGGTCGGTCGCTAGTGATGTCGTTGCCGAGTCGCGACGGAGTGTCAGTAGGGTGCGTGATAATCTCTTCGTCAAACTGGGCCTGAAATGTTCCCAGCCTGCTGGAGCCTTGGCCATGTGCATTCCCTGACCGTTGAAGTTTCTACCCTTGGAGAGAGCTGTTCGTTAATGATCCAGATGTTCTCGTCGACTACTCGCAGTCATTGACGTGTCGAGATGCCATACTGTGCGACAAGACGTACAGCGCCCAAGCCGAAGCGAAGACTCCCTAATTCTCCACAAACCAGACCCCTCTTGCTCATCTGTGATGTCGAGTTTGGCGTTGACATTGCCGGTGGCTGTGTTGGAATTCAATTGCCTACGGGTGGTGCTTGCATGCATGCCTCGTCGTGGGGTGCAGCGTTTTCCGACGGCTGGACGACGAGGTGGACGAAATCATCGCCCATAGCGGGCCTCGATCGGTGGGGATGTAGGCATCATCAAATGATGATTTTGTGCGAGACTGCCACGTGGGCGCATCGCTCTTTTGGTCTTTTGTAGCGCACTTGGGTTCACTGCATAGCGGTTACTGACAACGGACACCACAAGAAGGTGTGCATTTCTCGTCCGGTCTACAAGGTTTTGGTGTTGTGTTCCGTCAGGCTTTGAGTCGAGGCAACTCCATTGTGATCCAATAAATGTACGCCACACGAGCGCTGGACCGACCACCCAGGCGCCTCTTGCGACGGACTCTGCCGTTCCGCTCCGTTCAAGCCTATGAGTCGTCGAAAGAGAGAGGGAGCAGTAGAGCCACTGGCAAATGGTGCCACGGCCGTAGTGCTCGCGAAGCGCGAACTCTCTAAAAGCGCGGGGAGGGGGTGAGGCGAAGTGTAGAATACGCAGGGCGCAAGGAGAGCTGGTTAACGCCCGAGCTAGGCTAAAGGGGAACGCTATGGAAGTTCGGCGCTGATGGCGTCAAACATGGTCAACGCCGAGCGCTTACAGGCTTTACAGGCATCCCAGTCTTGCACGTACATGGTCAGAATGTCTGCTACGTAGGAATCGCACTCAGAACCGCTTCCACAATACATACGCCCTGACACTTGCAGTTTGAGTTGCTAAGTTAGGCAGCAAGAATGTGATGACGTTCGAGGCGGAGGGCGGGCGCTTCACGCGCCTCTTCCCCAGCAACTGGAGTTCTAGCTGACCATCGTTTATTAGTTCCCATAAGCAAAGTCCACTCTTGTAGAAGCCAGTGCCTTTCCACATTTCCACGTACCAACAGAAGCTTGGGAAGCGCAAGGCATGGCGAGCGACTCCCCTGACTATAAGGCGCTCTACGAGGCGGAGCAGCGAAGGCGCCAAGAAGCAGAAAGAGCAAAGCAAGACGAACAACACAGGCGCGAGGAAGCAGAAAGAGCAAAGCAAGACGAACAACACAGGCGCGAAGAAGCAGAAAGAGCAAAGCAAGACGCAGAAAGAGCAAAGCAGGACGCAGAAAGTCAAACACGCCGTACAACCTTACCGCAATACCTGCACGCTTGCCATGTGCATCTCCAAGCCGGACTCACGTTCAATCAGCTGATCTGTCAACAAAAGGCGATCCCTCCAACGCGCGATCGAAGAAGCGAGCAGATCACATGCGCAAATGGACCGACTTTCCTTCGCGGCAGGTGAAGATCTGGAACGAGCTTGTTTCATCCCCATTCATGACTGAAGGGCACTTCACATCGCGGCACACCATGTTGGAAGATGGCGAGAGCATCCGCAGGAGAATGATCAGCTCCGAGCTGGATATCCACCACTTCGAGCGCCGCACAGTGGAGGAGAAGGTGTCGCTCGTGATCGAGCGAATCTTCGGAACGAAGGATTGGAGGGAAAAATTTGGCCTGAAAGGCTCGGTGCAGTTCGAGAATCACGCAAATACTCTGAGCCCGGAAGACGGGCTGAGCGAAGGCGTGCGCTCCATGGACATCTCGCGTGGCCGCCGACGATCGCCCCGTCTCATGGAGCTGGAGCAGAAGAAGCCCCAGGCGAGCGAGCAGTCCGGGCTCAGGACCTGTCGGTTTGGTCTCCGAACCGACCTCGGGCGGACCAGTTCTGTGTTTATAATACGTCGGGGTCTCCTGGAATGGGGGAGCGCGTGCCTGCGTTCATCGTCGAATACAAGGCTCCCCATAAGCTGACGCTGCCGGCCATACGGGAGGGCCTGCGGGACACGGACCTGGAAGAACTGCTCGAATCTGGAGAGGACGAGTCGCCTCGCAGGAAGTACCAGCGGCTGGTCGCTGCGTCCGTCACTCAGGCATTCTCCTACATGATCTCGGCAGGGCTCGAGTACGGGTACGTGTGTACGGGCCAGGCGTTCATTTTCTTACGGGTGCCGGAGGACCCGACTACAGTGCAATATTTCCTCTCGGTTCCGCAAGCGGACGTCGGGAACTCGACAGGATGGTCTGACGATGACGATGACGACGATGCCTCGAGCGCGGCGAACCGGTTGCATCTCACGGCTGTGGGCCAAGTGCTCGCCTTCACTCTACAAGCGCTGCGGTCTCCGCCGCGATCTCACGAATGGCGTCGAAGAGCGGAAAGTAGGCTGTCGACATGGGAATACTCATACGCGGATATACTGGACGATGCCCCTGCGATCGAAGCGACGCCTTCTGAGTTCTGGCCATCGCCTGACAACGAACTCTTGCGTGTGTCGCCGATAGTCTTGAGGACCGGCCGTGTGCCACAAGGGCGCATGACGTGCCAGCCGCCATCTCATGCGCAGGCTAAAGAAAGTGGTCCGGATGGGGACCAGGACGGCAACCCGGACACACCCAGCCAGCCGCCCCGAAAACCGGCGAGTGCTGCGAGCGGCAAGGCAGGCAGCAGGAAAGCCCCTACACGACCGCGGTCGGACAAGGAGGGTCGCGGAAAGCAGGAAACCCGCGCGTTCTGCACCAGCCGCTGTCTTGTGGGCTTGGTTAACGGCGGCAGCCTCGATCTCGAATGCCCCAACGTCGCCGAACACAAGGTCGGCGGGACCAAGAGAGATTTCCACGGCGTCGACAAGGCCAAATTTCTCCAGCTCATGCGCAAACAGCTATCACGCACGCTGGACTCGGACTTTGAGCCGTGCGGACGGCCGGGTTCGCGCGGTGTGCCGTTCAAGGCGACGCTCGCCTCCCACGGTTATACCCTCGTCGCAAAATGTACCCCCTGGACTTTGTGAAGTTTTGCGACACGAGCGCGACGTGTATGAGCGGCTGTGCGAGGTCCAGGGCCGATGCGTGCCGGTGCACTTGGGCAACATAGACCTTGCCAAGCCCTACTACTACGAAGGCATAGCGAAGCTGGTGCACGTCATGTTTCTCAGCTATGGGGGCACTCCCATCTTCAGGCACCGGGGAGCCCTAGTTCAAGAGAAGCATCGAAGCAGGTCGCGGAGTGTTTCAACGCCATACACGCGCTGGGCGTGCTTCACCGAGACGTCATGCCGCGCAACATCCTGTGGAACGGCGAGAGCAGGCAGGTGACAGTGATCGACTTTGAGCGGGCGGAAATGGGCGCGGAGAGACAAGTCTTGGGCCCGCTGTCGACAAACCGCAAGAGGAAGCAGTCAAGCGGTCGACATGGCCTAAAGTCTATTGGCTGCCCCCAAGCATTATTTGAGCGTGAGATGGCAAGGGTGAAGGCTGAGATCAGCTGCCTGTGAAACGTGAAGTCTTCTGCGAGTCCCCGATCCTAATTTTGTAATTCAGACTCGGTTTGCACTAGGTGTGAGGAGGAGAAGGACTTTCGCACGCAAAGCTGGCATTTCGTAATGATCATAAGAATCTTGAATTCCTGAATCAATTGATTGAGCTCTGTCCTGATCGATTGGATTTAATCAGCAATACGGCTGAACAAACCCTCTGAAGGGTGGACGAGGTGCACTTAAGTTAACGTATGTCGCAACCCTTATAATGTAAACCACTAACCCTAATGAAGGCATTGTAAGTTAACTTCAGTCAACTTGATCAGGCCTTAATACAACCTCTCCCTGAGGATCCAGTCAAACCATTCTTAATAGCATGGAATCAAGTGGCATCAAAACGATAACAGCCCCACCCCATTTTTCTCGACTCGGGCCATACCATACCGGGCGTTCGTATCATCGTTGAAACAACCCCGAAGCCGGACAAGGAGCGCATACCCTCACGTGGTGTCTGGTGTACGTAGCTGTCATGCAGTGAAACCAGGTGCACTACACAAGACCGGAAAAGCGAGATTAGTCCAAGTGGTAGTCTCGCACAAAGCCATCCTTTGACGAAGCGGGATTGGTACGGGCCTCCAGGCAACATCGATTGGGAAGCATGGATACATGATTCCCAAGCCATCAAAGACGATGATACCACTTTGCACGAAATCTTCCGTTGCTTGAAGCGAAGTAGCGTTACACCAGAGATTTTGGTGCAATCTTCGGCTAGACCATACGAGGACCGACCATGCGGTTTCCAGGCATATATAAAGCCGTACAAGCACAATGATCGCCATGGAGTCAGAGAAAATATCCAGCTATTTCGGCATTATCTCTGCGATATTGCAAGCTATGGACTTGCGACTGCAATATCGGGCTCTTCAATTCCACTGAAGATTCTTGTCCTAAAAGACATTTGTGATCCGACATTGTCTTGCCAGCATACAGACGCTGATGTTCAACAGCGATACTCCACCTCCTTTCTGGCGGCGCTGGCAAACATGACGAGTCTCGAGTCGATTTCCCTTCTTTTCAGCAAAGATCCTTCTGATGGTTCCGATTCAGAGCCGTTGTTGGCTATCGTCGAAGCCCTCAAGCCTTTACCTCTCTCTGCTATTCAGCTTCGGCATGTCAGTGGCTCGCCGGAAACTTTTGTGGCGCTTCTATCTCAGCACGAGAGCACCTTGCGACAAATTTCCTTCGAAGACGTTGGCATCGTGGACGAAGATCCTTTGTGGACTTGGGAGCAGCCGGTCCATCAGATGCGCTCGATGGCACAGTTGCAGCAAGTAAATTTGAAATGTTTGTGCGAAACGTCTAACGAGAGGACCATTTCTTGTGTCGAGGACGTTCACGGTCGCACCTCTTGGTCGTTCGAAGAAGGGAAAGACACAATTGTGCAAGGCATCACTAGGCTTATCAATGAGGTGAACTTCGACAATATTTATTACGTCGGCGAACATCGGGACTGATATCGAGTCGCTAAGCCCGATTTTCGAAGACACTCCTATGGAAGATCGTTTAGCAGAAGCCTCAACTCGGATGACGAAGGTATTTATGCATTGTATCAACCGCAGGGATGGTCTCTGTCACTCGATCACCTAATTACCTCGTTGTGTCAGGGCAGCTCCACTCTGCCTTTCACTAGTGCCAACCTACCAGAGCTGGAATGAGTGGCTCCCTCACAAGCTCCTACAGGTTTCACAGAGCTGCCTTTATCTCGCAGCCTCTCTTGCCCTCCCTCGCATCTTTACGCATGAACTGTCTTCGAGTTGCTACAATATTTCATGCCACGCATGGTTACTCGGAACTATCCAAACCCTTCTAGGCACCCTCTCTCAAACGACAAAGACTGTTGCAAATTGCTCTGGGACAACGACATCCCGCTTGTAGCTACGACGCACTACAAGGAAGATTACCTATCCTGCAGGTGAATGCCACACGCGTGGACTATTTGTTCTGAGATTGGAAAAGGTCTGCGCGTGCGGACGCCATGCTTCCAGGCAAAATGACAGCGCGCCCGCCGTCACCGACGAATAAAGAGTCTCAACAACGCGCGAGACTGTACAGGTGCGCCACAATTTCGCCGGCGCGTGCATGATGACCAGTACACGTACTGACGGTATGAGATTAGCCACACCGCACAAGATACCCCCGCACAAGCGCTCGACGGGCTCAGCTAGCCGGCGGATACCATGGGAAGCACCGCGCACGCCATGCGCTTGCACAAGTGAGAGCAAACTCCACTCTCTCCGTAGTAGAGTGGCAAAAGCAGACAGTAGGAAATCCGACTCCGGAACTCGTCTCAGCTTCTGCTGGTGACACTCAGGACAAAACAGCAGGCGCACATATCCCGCAGTGGGGTATGCTAGGGAGGATGGACGCAAAGGGGATCCCGGAAGGAAATCAGTAGGAGATCCGACAGCCATCTATGTGCTCAAGCTTAAGGTCCTGGCACGGACCAAGACGTGGTGTTTTTCGCAAGGATTCTTGAACCGTGCATTTTTGGCTGAACCCACCCAAATAGCTGCGAACCAACCAAATGATGTCCATCGCATGCTGACAGCCTTGGCATTCTCGTCACTCAAGTGGCCACGCTCCACTGCATTAGCATTGTGCCTGCCCTTCAAGCAAGCTTCCGTCACCAGCCTCGCTCATCGCCGCTGATAGCCTTGGCGTTCTCGTCACTCTGGACGCACCCTATCCTCAAGCAGGCTTTCGTCACCCATCTCCCGTTTACGTCATTACCCGCCTCGCGCAAAACCCGATTAAGCCCACGCTCCGGCCCCATGTCGCACCATCATCAAAGGAAACGTCTATCCTGAGGACGAAGCACTATGTGCCAAACACTTGTTTAGTTGCTTTGTATACTTTATCAAGAAAGTGATCCTTGTTTTACTATGGGTTGCACGGACGTGACGATGAAACAGTGACATCTGTTCATTCCGGTGTTTTGAAGGCTGCTGGGCGTTATGAATAACGGCGAGGACGAGGTGCCGGCACAACTTGAGCATGCACACGCTTCGTCTCCACGATGCGCTATAGTCAAAGAAGGTGTCTTCCTCTTACAAGCTTGGAAGAAGCGGGACGATCGCCTGTCCCTTTTATTTTATTGCTTTGGATAAGGAAGCAATTGTTTGTCTACTTCTAGAATTTTGAGATCCAATCTTGCTCCACTGCTTGATGCATTCAAAGGCACACGAGGAATGGTCTTCGAGAATGAGCTACACAAGGTACATGCATCACGCGAGAGCGGGGTCCTGTCGACGGGAAAACCATGTCGAAGGGAAGGTCCTGTCGAAGGGAGTATGCGGTCGACGGGAAGGTCCTGTCGACGGGAAAGCCATGTCGAAGGGACGGTCCTGTCGAAGGGAAAGCCATGTCGAAGGGAAGGTCCTGTCGAAGGGAGTATGCGGTCGACGGGAAGGTCCTGTCGACGGGAAAGCCATGTCGAAGGGACGGTCCTGTCGAAGGGAAAGCCATGTCGAAGGGAAGGTCCTGTCGAAGGGAGTATGCGGTCGACGGGAAGGTCCTGTCGACGGGAAAGCCATGTCGAAGGGACGGTCCTGTCGAAGGGAAAGCCATGTCGAAGGGAAGGTCCTGTCGAAGGGAGTATGCGGTCGACGGGAAGGTCCTGTCGACGGGAAAGCCATGTCGAAGGGACGGTCCTGTCGAAGGGAAAGCCATGTCGAAGGGAAGGTCCTGTCGAAGGGAGTATGCGGTCGACGGGAAGGTCCTGTCGACGGGAAAGCCATGTCGAAGGGACGGTCCTGTCGAAGGGAAAGCCATGTCGAAGGGAAGGTCCTGTCGAAGGGAGTATGCGGTCGACGGGAAGGTCCTGTCGACGGGAAAGCCATGTCGAAGGGAAGGTCCTGTCGACGGGAAAGCCATGTCGAAGGGAAGGTCCTGTCGAAGGGAAAGCCATGTCGAAGGGAAGGTCCTGTCGAAGGGAAGCCATGTCGAAGGGACGGTCCTGTCGAAGGGAAAGCCATGTCGAAGGGAAGGTCCTGTCGACGGGAGCATGCGGCGGGATGGAGGTTCCGTCTATGGGAAGGCGCTGTCGGGGCTATCGCGAGCGATGGCACTGGCGTGAACAGCCTGGGAAGAGCAACAGAGGGCATCCCAACTATGGGCAGGCAGCAGCCATCTACAGCAAACGTTTCGTATCCCTTACAGTAGAGCGATCTGATGATATCTTGGCGAAAAGCAAAAGTGAACGAAGAATCATCAAGACCCGCAACAGCCAACTTTTGGTTGGCTGATAATAATTTTGTGGTTGGTTGATGTGATGCGGTCTGATCACATGCTCTTAATCTTAGCTATCTAGTCTACTGCCGCTATCGTAGCGAATACTGCTTGACCATCCACAATGCCATGTCTGAACCAGCTCTCCACGATGTCGCTTTTAATTTATGCCATATGGCGTACAGTGACCGGAGATTCCAGTGTCCTTTGTTATGCTTATACATTAAATCTGTTTACCATATATATCGTTTCTTTCCAGCATATATCGTCTTTGAGCGTGCGCTTGTGCCGGAATTTGTGAGATCTGAACCAATGAACGTCGGCATCAGCGCAGACTTTCCTTGATCAGGTCTAGCGTAGCTGCGCAAAGACTCGATATATATGCTTAGAAAGAAGTTACATATGTTGTTTCCAATCAATATATAAGTGTGGAAGGAGACACTGAAATCGCAGGTGACTGTATTTCGAGTGCCCTGTAGCAATCTTGAGGTCGGCTTCCACTTTCCTTAAGAGCGCCTGGCTGGTGAGCCATGACCGGAACTAACTGCGCTATGCGTGCGCTTGTTCTTGGGAGTTTGAGCTCGTGACGACGAGGTGGTAGGTGGTCATGTTGGGCACAACCGGCGCTGGTACAGTATGTACGGACCCGTGGAATTGATTGCATAGAAACGCGCTGGCACGCGCTTCCGGAGGTTCTGCGGAAATGATCGGCGTTGTTGGCCAGCTCTGCCTCAGACTTTCATTGGTCGATGGACGCTTGTGAAGCTAGGGTTAGAGTTGGGGGTTCTATCCCGAAGTCGAAATCATGACATTTTCCGTATTCCTACTTTTATCAACCCTCTCAACCAACCCATGGTTGGTTGGTCTATCTTTCAGGGTTGGTTGATGAGACTGTTAACAATCAACCAGTTGCCTGATGCCTGGTCTCACCGGTTCATCAACCAACTCGCCGAACTCGGGTTGGCTGTTGCGGCCTTGCGAAATTTTGGAATGTCAAGAATCTCACACGCTGGCACGAGTGCACTCTTCCATTTCATTGCTATGCCTTTACTGTTGTGTTTCTCCTATTGAATTTAGCCAGTTGATATATGGACTATGCGTGCTGTGGTGCTGTGCCCCACGTACGTTATATCATGTGTTAACGCCATGTCACAATGCGCGCACGCTGCTGACGCTATCAAGCGTTCGGCAGACAACACTGCGGAGCCTCTGGGGAAGGTCAGGCGTGAATCCTCTGCAGCCGCACCCTGGTACGGAGGCAGGTACCCTGATAATATCCAAATTTCCTAGCAGGCTACTCAGGTTGGCACTCTGAACCGCGTTCTCAAACGGCCACAGTCCAAGGATGTCAAGCTGTGTCTGCCAGAGTGCAAGATGACCTTCACTGCACTTGGACGACACGTGGTACATGTCCAAGGAGCAATTTCGAAGTGCGGCAACAGCTTTCAGCATTACTTGCGTCTTCTGGTAATGGTGGCCACCTGCGTCCGTCCGTTAGCTTCACGAGATTGACGGGAGACTTCAAGGGCAGCCCGGTCCAACCTGCAAGATTTTGGTCTTCGATATCGCGCGGCATCGATCGGCAGGACTGACGTGCGTCTTGCGAGACGAGTAACGGAGATATGCCAAGATCCACAGCGATTGCAACAACAGTGTATGGATCGACATCGAGCGCTTGGCTTGACGCGCGAGTGAGCCATTTTGGACTCCATGCCGAAAGGGCGCTTGTGAGCTGGTGTCTATTGCATGACGAAGCAATATTCTTCAGCGCGCCCAGAGAAAGCGCAGCCGGAACTTCTTGGTGACGGTCATGCAGGATGTTACAAATCGTCAGGAACGCATCTCCATCGTCCTCGGGGAGCCTGAGCTCGTGCATAGGAGACGTAAAAGCAAACGGCTGGGTCATGGGCCGGCGACGCAGTTGCAGCAGATTGAAGAAATTCCCGGATGCTTTGGTCATCACCTTGGAGGAGACGAGAAGCAGAATTTCGTTGCCTTTCCGTGTAAGTCGAAGCAAGAGATCGCCATCAGGGCAAATGATGTTGACCGGTTGGGCGGTGGAAGACGACATTCTAGCTAGACCACAACAAGGCGTGGGCCACGTAGAAGTTGGTTGAAAGTGTCTCACCGCTCTATAATGAGTAGTTAAGTAGTCAACGCGTGCTAAATCTGGCACAAGCGCGAAAAAGTGTTGAAGGAGGGGGCCAAAATTGGGACGGGGTTCTGCCCACCCACAGTCTTGCTGGCCTCCAAAAAGTCGCCATCACCTCCGACTCACCACAATGCCGCCGCTCAAGTGTGCCATTACCATCCTGTAATTTATGAAGTTGAGTAGAGAAGTGTAGAGCCGCTCTCGATCGACATACGACATTCTCCATCGGCAAGCGAATGGGCTGAGAGAAAATAACGCAATCAGAGGGAGCCCCAGTGTTGTCACACGATCAATCTTAAATTAAGCTAACGCTACTAGACTTGGACTCGTCCTCACCTACAATTGCAGTTGCGAACCATCACAGCGACTTCTTGGATGATCAACACAATGGAAAGGACACCCCCTTACTTCCTCGGTATCGCTCGTGTCCACCTGAACCATCTTGAATCGGATCCTATGAAGCATATCGAAGCGAAGAGAGTCGAACGCCTAGTTCGCGACTTCAAACAGGTGGGATGCAGCAACGACGATATCGCGCACGCTGTGCCTGTGCTGGTTGATCCAACAATTGTGAGCGCTGCGGTTTCCAACGCGAATCTCAATCCTTCAGCTCTCTACGACATCAAAGCGAGTAGTCCCATACTACGTTTTCCCGATGCAGAGAAGTTTCGCATACTTTATGGCGACCATCGTCTCCAAGCAGGCAAGAAGGTTCTTCCTGCAAGCGATCGGCGGTGGTCGGGTTCTACGACTCCTGTTAGTGTTGATCAACCCCAGAGAAGACACAGACATGCTAATATGCGATAGGCATATCTCCGAAGGCTCACGCGAATGTCATGCAAGGTAACAGGCAAAAGTCGGTGGCCCTCAATGGCCGGGACTTGGCATCCTTCTTGGGCGAGACAGACAAAGAAGTCGTAAACGTCTGGACAAGCAATATGAGCGATACCCATAAAAGCACATTCGGCCAGCTGAGAAATGACGGTGACGGAAGTCTGAGGCGGACACTGCAGAACATTCTACGTTATCGGGGACTGCAATACAAGGCCGGCAATTGGGCCCCAATTCTTGAAATGCGCTGTCGTGAGGTAAGGTTGCATCTGCCTGTAGATCCTACAGCTCGATAACATCATTCAAGGAGGTTGAAGCATACTTGAGCGCAATCGCACGAACTTGGGAATACATCCTCGGCGAAGATCTTCCGCCAGATCAGCTCGATGAGACCACTGTCTTGGAACTGCAGATGTATCTCCCTGCATATTCCTCGCAAGACTGCGATGCTATACTCAAGCTTTTTGTCGATAATAAAGTTTTTCCATTGGTCCAGGATGTCCGTGCTCGTGAAGGTATTGGCCGACGGGGTTTTGAGCTGCAAACGGATTGTCACCTTCAGTTCATTCTTCAGCGACTTCATCTACCTCAGGACCTGCTTCGATGGTTTGAATGCTCTTTTACCTGCCACATGGAGAAAGGATGGTCGCAGCTTCGAACAGACGTTTGCTCACAACTGGCAACCAGACTTCCCGCACAAAGATTTCGGGTACTCTGAAAGACCACCTAAGGGCTTTCGAGAATGCTATGCTGATCTGTGGCTCTTCGCTATGAGAGAGTTCCCTTATCTCTCGGACGGTAAAGCAAGTCAACCATTGCACGACAGGTCATCGACCAACGATCATGCTGAACCTTGGGTTTCCGTGGCTTTCACAAAGGCTCAGTTAGCTTACCGAGCCTCTATATTGTGCGGCTTCGAGACTGAAGAGATCGAGAAATTGAAAGCCAGCCACCCGAATGGGTTGCCTCAGTCTATTCCGTCACTGAATTCACCAGAAGTCAGCACCAACAACGATGCTTTGAAGCGGAGAGACAGGTCCAACCGGCCGTCAAGAACCAATTACGGCCAATACAGGACATCTCTGTACAGAATTTACATCGATGATCAAGCTATGATCGAGAAAGAAGCACGCAACAGCTTACGCTGTTGCGAGGGACATCGTGCATTGCTGCTGGAGGAGTGACATGGAAAGATGGGAACACAGCCCTGAAGCGCAGCCTAACCCTAAACAGCCGCCAGATCTAGGTTTGGAGCAGTTTCCCGAAGCATTTAATACGAAAGCGCCGCGACCTTTATTGACAAGACCTCACAAGACCAGAAAGTCCAAACGGGGAAGAAAGCAGCGAGCTGGCATGAATCCTAATCAACACCAGAAATCTTATGAACAGTTGATTTCGGAGCTCAGAGAGGACCTTGTGGTCAGAGACTCTGGCACCAGAACAAGCTCGACACCTAAAAATGAGTGGAATGCAGGGCTTCGAAGATCGGCATGCACCAGTCTTGTCAAGGAGAGTCCCAACATGGGGACGATAGCCTGGGACCAATCGACGACGAGCATTTGCGAGAAGATTCCATGCACGTTGGGCCTCTGAAATATAGGATGAAGGGCGAACCACACACTACTTCCAAATCGTCCAGTTCAGAAGGATCCGTGTATTCGACAGCCGACGCCGCTCCCAGAGTTATCCAAGATCAGTCGACTCGGGGTCAACATCATGGCCAAGACCACGCCATGACACGGCTATGTCTGAGTTCATCAAAATCCGCGATGGTGACCTGCCGGCTGGTCCTGCGCTTGCTACATTTCCTCCGCCACCCAGCCCGACATCAGCAATCGGAAAAGCGCTCCGGCAATCCCTGATGGACTTGAACAAAATGTGGTGGAAGAGGGCACACATGCAGTTGCAGGGTCCTCTCGAAACGATCCAGGAAATCGCCAAACAATTTTTCCCGGGCAGGATCGCAAACTGAAAGCTAATGTCACCGAGGCTGCAAACCTTCTAAAACGACCAGCAAGGAGAATTGGAAGGCCAAGCTAAGGGCTTCTAGATTCTCGACACGAATTCTGGTCAGAAGGTTGTATAAGTATGAGTCTAATAAAGAGTCTTGGGATTCACAATCAAAAATATGACTGCAACCCACACTGTATCTGAGCCTGTCGGAGCGTTCCACTCCATGTCCGCTGATCCTCAGTCAAGGCCTGAATTCCACGTTAGCTATGGATGACCGGCCTAAGTTATTGCCTCACGACAATATCTAAAGAGAAGTAGTTGTTTCTTTTCTTACCCTTGTATGCCGGACTATCAACCAATGGCATCATCTGACGTCGTGCGGTTGGAAATCATGTTCGTGAAGCTGTAATTCATATTGTCGTTCCTCGCGCTGAGACACATGGTCGTGAAGGTTCACCTCTTGGGGTGATGCCGCGTCACCCTTCGCAGTACCATCCGACATTTCCGCAGATCTTGGACCATGGCAAAATTCTTGACGCCAGATAGCTTTCTTTTGAGAACCGCGCTTCTCACATCTTCTCTAGTCTGCGTGCTCGCGGAGACTACACCAGGTTAGCACTGATCGACGTCTGTTTGCGCGTCCATAAGTCCTACCAACGACTGCTATGCTCTTACTCCGTCGGTGATCAACCACAAAGTCAATGTAATCCTTTACGCTTCTCACATGATAATGCAATTTTACTCTTTTCGTCCTTTCCGACGTTCGACGTGCTTTGGCGTTTTTGTCGGATGAGATGTGTATATTCATGTCAAGAAACTATGGCACAATTAGTCAAGTTGGTCAACGTCAGAGCAGAGCACTCACCCTTGGGTCCTCGTTGGTATCCACAATCAATTGTGTAAACCAGCGTTGTATGCTATCGAAATAGACACCTGTTGTGTTCCACATCAAGACAACGCGCCGTGTCTTCGTGGTGCCAAATCTGAAGCTCTCAACAAGGCTCTTGAGGATGAGGAGATGTGCGAATATTCCGCTCTCCTCCGCAACCAACAACACGGTATCACACTCAGTCAGGTCGCTTGGTCCGGAATCGTAACGCTTGCCGTGAGGTCCATCGAGCCAAATCTTGCGGTCAACAAGTCGGCTGTCAATACATTCGGTCCAGCCCTTTTGCGCCTGTGAAACGAGATAAATACTCGACTCGCCATCCCAGTTCTCATACCATGCAACCACGAACGGATGTCTCTGTAGGAAAGAGGCGTATCGCCAATTGAGGACTGTGAAGAGCACGTAGGTACCCGGTCGGACTGTCCAAGCCCGAGCGGTCCTGATCTCCAGGACGAACAAGCCTCGTTCCCCTGTGACATTCTCGACTCGGCCAATGTTCAGGTGCTTATCTACGCTGAAGTAGACTTGCCTTGCGAATAGGAATACGGAAGCGCTTCCATAAAGTGATGTTCCAGCCATTAGCAATGCCCAGCTCAACTGTCGACTGGGTTTTATGTGCACCCAAAGCATTGCGACAAGCGTAATCGCTGCAGCCCGGTGTGTCAGAAAGAAGAGCTCATACATACGAATTCTTCCCAACGGCGAAATTGCGAGAAGACCCAGAGCGACGATTGCCTGGAATTCAACGTCAGTAGGGCTTTGGAAGGTTGCATTCGAAAACAATTACAGTGATCTCAAATGCATCCAGACTGACCGCCCAGCTTTTGTTTGAAGCGTGAAGGACGCAATGCAAGACCCCCTGAACGATGGCCATACAACCTAGTACGAAGTGTGTCCATGTTGCAGTCGGCAAGGACACACCAAATGATTCGGATGTTAGGTAGATGTGATTAGGCGCCATTAGAAGTATTATGTGCAGCAGCGCCGATCGACCCGCACGATCAGCTGCGTTCGCAACAGTGTGCACTTGGAAGATGTTGTAGAATCCAGTCAAGATCCAATGCACAACAACAGCCAAGACCTGTGCTCGACTTGGGTTGAGAAAGTGTCGACCCTGGCGCATGCGAGGCATAGTGACATGCTGTGTGAGCCACATCCTCACAGGTCGCTGCGACCATCGCCAGAGTCGTAGGACCTGGTATACGAAGAAGGTGAGTACGAAGGCTCCTAGAAAGCCAGTCGCAAAAGCGCTATCCAGGTCCATGTCAGCAGATACAGAATACAAGGCGGGAAAAAGGTACGCACTTTTATATACACTACCAAGCTGGAGGGTTCACATCCGCCACAACACCCGGGGGCTACATTATCGAGAAAGAGTGTTCTGGTGGTCCCCTAGCGGCGCCCCACCGATCCCTGCCGAACACTCGATGAGCGAGACCTTTGCACCATGACATGAAATTAAGCTCCCGCCAATCTTCGAAGCTTGTTTTCTTTAGCGAGACGAGTATCACCATTAAAACTACAGTGCTCTAGATTATGGCCCGTTGCATTACCATCATCATGGCTTCACTCAGAAACATCATTCGGCAATATGCAAAATTCGAGCGGATGGCTGCCGGTGATGACCAAAGTTGTACCTTGTGAGGTACTGCAGACACTCGTCCTGCATTGTTATTTATTTAGCCTTACAATTTGGTAGATAGCCTTGTGTATTGTGAGATACTTGATCCGATCCCGTCAGGCGGATCTACTATCAGATAAGGTGGGTGTCGCAGTCGTCTCCTTAGCCACGAGCGGTTCGTCCTCGGAACACCAGCCAAGTGTGTCAATTATATCAAGTGGCCGACCACTGCGCTGTCATACAGAAAGAGAAAGCCATCTGTGAAACTCCCCGCCCTGGCCCCTGGTGTCAATCTGTGGCCTTGCAATTCACATAGCCTGCTGTTCCACACCCCAAGGCCACAGATTGTGCAGTGCAGTGAAATTTCATGTCTAAGTTGCGTTCTAGACCTTGCTGCCGAACACCTCACTGTTTCGTTCTCCCATTTTGACCGCTCTCAGCGCTCTGGCCACGGGACGGAGAAGGTTGTATGCATAACCGCCGAGGCAGATCGCATGCGAACATATGGCTGTCAAAGCAAAGAGAAACGTGAACGAGCGGTCCAATGCAGTCCAACCGGGAAGTCCGTATGAGTGGCGCAACGTGAACAGACAGTTGGCTATCATGAAGCATGTGCCGTTGAGAAACCTATCATCACGTGAGTTTCTCCTCAGGCCATTGAAGCGATCGTCTTACTGACCATCCCGTGAATATGATCTCGCCAAATTGTCCCCACCACAAAGGAGGTGCTGAATTGAGGCGATCATGATTTGAGAGGCCAACCACACTCGAAATACCTGACCCTGAGCTTCGCTGTCCAGAAATTGCAGACACACTAGAAGAATGCCGTTCGGCACGAGCGGTGATAAATATGCCAGCCTGGTCCTGCAAAATACGATCAGCTGTGTAGTTTAGGTGACTGCTGAACGCGGAGCGTACATTCTGTGTGGTATCCCACCACGGAGTTTCATCAGAAAATGGACCAATACAGCCCAGGCGCAATGGGTAAATAACACGAGCACATATAGAACAACGAGAAAAGTCCAAGCTAATTCATGCATATCAAGCGAGTCGGCGGAGAATGCTTGGGATGTCGACGATGGGTTTGGCCTGCATGAGTGTGTAGTAAACATATAAGAGGTTGAGCGGAAGCCGCGCCATGGCCAGAGTTGGGGCACATCTCATACGATTATATAGCCTCAGGGAAGTCAACGAATTACGACGAACGCATCGGCCTAAAGAGGCGAGCTCTGGTAATCTGCCGCATTGCCACCGTGCTTTGCAGGTCAGTCGTACTATTATGGACGGGAAGCGGAAACGTTAGATCCGAAGCGCGGCTCTGTTTAGCGGCCCACACTGGTCTAGTCGGCGGCTTGGGCGCCTCAAGCCGATCGGCACCGCTCGCTTGGTCAAATGTATGCCTACCAGCTTCACCTTCGCGCCGACGACTTCTTCTGCGTATGCCTTCACGAATTGTTGAGCAGCCTGCTAGCAGCCATGGTATGCCATAGGGTCAAGTGCACACTGTGGCGCAGTAGGATATTCATATAATTGCAATGCACTTGTAGGAGATCAGCTAGTCGACAGCCGTGAAGTTCAAAACCTGTTGGCAGCCTCGCAAAACTTCGGACTTTTACCTGCATAAAAGACGTGCCAAGAGCAACGAATCTTTATATCGCCGTAATAGCGGAGGCTCATTGACTCGGCTGCTTCTTGTCATAGCCTACTGCCTGAGCGAGAAAATCATAGCCTTGCACCACCGCCTTCCAGTCGGCAGATTCAGGGTCGTGTGATGTATCGCAAATGTGCGGTGCCCCTTCAACTAACGCTAGTCCAGCCTCAATTCCACGATCAACCAACTCTCGCCATGTCTATGGGATTGCTGCCACGGGATAAGCTCGTCGGCCGTGCCATGCACCAGGAAGGTTGGAGTCGTGTAATCGCCATGTTTGACTTGTGCGAGCGCACTGCAACGTTGGATCTCCGCAACAGATGGCTGAGGCAGTGCAGTCCAGAAAGTCGCGATCTCATCGCCACTGATCGCTCCCGTCCCATGAGGCAGGCCAGAAAGTATGACTGGCAACGTTTGCGCTTTCCAATTCATGTGAAGGACAATACGACAGCGCGGATCACTTCGTACACGGGGTCGGACAGAGGCTCCCAAGCACTGATGGCACTGTAGCCAGTAATCTGGAGGTCAGGTATCAGCTGGCGTCTTCATCATAGTGCTCTAACATTTACTCACTGGCATGGCTGTACGGCCTCCAAGAGATCATAGTCTTCACCAAGATCTTCCGCGCCGACAGGTTGAATCGGATTCTGCCACCCTGCAAGCAAGCGTCAGCGCCACTTTCCATATTCTGATCTTGAGCAATACTCGTCGATAACGTAAGACTTACACTCGTCCTCGTAGTCTGTCGGAGCATAAAATGATAGAATTGCCGCTGGCGGCTCTAAACCTCTTTGTGGAGCTGTCCATGCGAGCGACATAGCGAGTTGCCCTCCTGAAGACCAGCCAACGACCACAACTCGTCCTCCGTCTGGTCTGAGAGAGCTGTCGCCAAGCTCCGTCGAGGGGAGCGTGAATCTAGCCCAGTGCAGCGCGTCACAGACGTCGACCATGGGCCCTTCGGCCAGCGTAGTTTCCGGGCACAAACGATGATCGATGCTCACTGGGAGAAATCCCATCCGGGTCAGCAGGCGTGTCTGATCAGGCCTGATATCTTTGCGCGAAAACATTACATGGCTTCCTCCATGGATCATGAGTGCTGCTTTTTCGTCAGTAATACTGTAACATGCTTGATAATTTGTGACCTAACCTATTGGTAAAGGCTTCTTCGAATCCGCAACGAGTGGGCAGTACACATCCGCCAAGATTTCCAAGTTGTCCGCCTTCTTGTAAACCACTTCCTCAATCCTATTTTGCACGATGCTGTCATTATCCGTTCCTTCGCTGTCTGGTCGAGGAAAGGCTGCAATGACGCGCACAGTCTTTGAATCCGGGCAATGCCCGTCTGTCCACATAACATCGTGGAAACCCGCATCGGTCATCTTCTGTTTCCACTGATGCTCATCTATCAGACCGTGAGCCCGGCCATCCGTCGAGAGCCACCAGCCTGCAAAAAGACCGAATACGAAGTCGAAAATGAAGACGCTCCGCGTAATCTCGATCAAAGTCAATACGCCGTCCTTTCTGAGCATGCGCCGTATATTCTTCAAAGACTGGCGGAGATCTCGCGTTGCATGGATGCAATTTGCCGCAATGATTACATGGAATGACTCCTTTAGCTCTTCCGGTGGATCATGCTCGATGTCGAGAGTATCGAAGGTGACGCCATCGACATCTCTCAAAGCGTCTCGCGCCGCTTCGACTAGAGACGGCGATATATCAGTAAAATGATAATCGAAGGGGATGTTGTTGGCGCCAAGGTTATTGAGAAGCGGGCGTGTCGTACCTCCCGTTCCTGCCCCAACTTCCAGAATACGGATTTTGCCAGTTCCGCTGGATTTTGCGAAGGATTGACAGAGGTAGTCCGCGAGTATGCCAGTAGATGTTCGAAACAAGGGCCAGTTTTCGTAGAAGTCTTGAAGAACCTCCCTGTTCGTCTTGTCTCCAAATTATCTCAAGGATGTCCTGCTCACCCCTAAGGCACTCAGCGAGGCGGGACCCAACTGCGTGGGCCAGCAGACATATGTTCGCGTGCTCAGGCCATTTCGTCTGAAGAGCGTAGTATATTTCCTCGCCGGGTGTCTCTTCGATGATGTTTTCGGTCCGAATGAAGACACCGCCAGATTCCACGATGATATGTCTTTCCTCGAGCATATGGAGCAATTGCCTTACGAGCCTTCGATGCCGTTTTAAGACTCCATCTGCATCTGGAATTGCATCGCCTGGTCTAGTACCAGCAACGTCACACCCGAGCTTCTTCAGCGCTTCGAGCGTATAAGCTTGGAGAAGGCGGGCATGGTCCGGGAATACCTCACTCTGGTAGCTCGCGCCGGTAGCCAAGGAGTCGTATGTCATTCTCACGTCCTCAAACAGCAAATGCGGAGCTATCATTGTCAGGCTTTGCATCTGTGCCGAGGCGCAATCTCGCAAATAGTCTGGTGCATCCATGTCGCATGCAAATTGCTCTTTCTTCCCCTTCTGAAGCGACAGAATATTGGCGTTCTTCGCATCATGGTTGGTATTCTCGATGCGGTCGCCTTTGTTCTCTTCCACCGTTAGGCAAGACTCAACGTACCCAAGAGTGCTCGTATGTTGGGAAACATCACAAACGTGGATAATGGTATGGTTAGACCTAACGAATCTCGCAGATCTCTGAGGACCTCCGTTACCGCAAGAGAGTCGATGCCGAGATCTTCAAGACTTCTGTGATCCATTACTTGCTGAAGAGGAACTCCAGAGACATCCGAAAGAATTTCGAGTACCTTTGCTCGCCAGAAAGGCGACCTAGCGTGGGCGCGCTCCCTCTGTGTTTCGGCGCGTTGCGGCCTATGTGACATTTGTCCTTCGACAGTGTTTTGTGAAATAGTTCAGCCATCGATATGTTTGATGTTCCCAAGTGTTCGGGCCAATGAAGTGCGAAGAACTCTTGCGAAATGAAAACCCTGTGCTGCAAAGATCACTCTTGGTTGGTATCGAAAACGTATACATCCGCCGATGAGGCATCCACGCCATCCATACTCATTCTCGTGTAGAACGAATAGTCGTGCCCGGCAGCAGCGTAGCACTAGTGAAGTTGATGCGCTTCACGTTTTGGCAGACAAACAATGAGTTGCTCAAGTCGCAGTTTTTGAAATAGTTGACCAAGAATCCTGCAGCCTGCATTAAAACCATCGATCACTCTTGCATCCGTGACATGCGCGTCAGCATCGGACCTGGAATGGTAGGGTACGGCTACTACGCCGGCTGCCTCTGTGCCAACGCAGGCGATACTTTTCACGTGCCGAAACATCTCATCGTAGCGCACGACAGAGTCGAAAGCTCGGTATATGTGACTGCCCTGCATCTTCTCGGCTATCGGATTGTTGATAATCTGCTGATACTGAAGATAGATGCTGGAAATGAAAACTCTTGCGACTCTGTGCCGACTGTTGATCGCTTCGCCGTCGTAGAGATATGATCCCGGACAGCCTCTCATGAGGCGCGGACGATGGCTGCCCGGGCGATGACTGCCCGGCCCGTGGGCTCTTGAGTGTTGTCACGGAGAAACACCAACATTTTTGCGAATCTTTGATGTGTTCCAGGCGCAACTGAATCACCGTGTCTTTGTTGGTGCCGATGGGAGCCACCATTCTCAGGTTTTCCATGCAAGGGGTCATGTGACAGCCTGCGGGTCTCTCTGCAGAGACAAAGCTGCACGCGCAGCCACTTCGAAGAAGAGCGAAGCTGGTGCTAGTGCCTCGCCCGCCATGTTGTGGCCACCGCACAACATTTCGAATCGCTGACTGCTCGGAGAAATGAGGAAGTTCATACCTCCCAATTTGTCTTCGCCGATGCTTGACATGAAGTTCTTTTCCTCCCGGAAATCGGCAGTATATGCCACCTCTGAGGTATCAACTGGAAGTCGCGTGTGAAAGGAAGCCAGTGTCGGCTCCTTTCGAATGAGTACGATGGCAGTGTCATATCCCGGTAATCATGTCTTTGACGACGGTGGAAAGACCAATATTGCACGGTTTGGCGTTCCTTCCAAAGCTCCGTTGTTGCCTTCACCAACGAATTAAGCGCGTTGACGGTGGCCAGCTCTGGGCATATAAAATTATGGCCTCCGTGTGGCGACAAGGCTTTTCGAGCAAGTCGAATGATTGACGGGTCCTGTCCTGCAGAAAGCCAACAACTCGCAGGATATCTTTGTGCGAGTCTCTGGATTGCTCGTTGGAAGAATACAGGTCGCCGCATGTGGTGCGCAGCTAATCGATGGTCAAAAGTGGTACATGTCTGATCTTCATCACAGGTCTCCAGGTGAATTGTGGGCTGTTTCCAGCTCAATCCTTCTGCGAGTTCCGACAGTTGAGGCAAGAGAGTTTCTGTGAAAGCTGAATGGAAGCCATGGGTCACCGCCAACTTCTTCTTGCGGATAAGACATCGCAGGTCAGGGTGAATGTCGATATGATACTCGAGAGCTTTCATGGATTTCGTTGAGCCAACCACGACGTGATCTTGAATCCCATTATAGCAAGCAATCTCAGCATAGTCGATCTTGGCCCTCATGTGTCAAGTAGTCACCTGCTGACGAGAAGCACGCAGAGATAGCATCGAGCCAGGCTCTGCGCCCCAATAGTTCTGAATCAACGAGGCTCTGCCAGCGACTAGCTTCAACGCATCTACCAGGGACAACACTCCGCATACGCAGAGGGCTGTGAGCTGACCAAAACTGTGACCGACGACTGCATCAACTTTGAGGCCAGAGTAGATCCAAGCCTTGGCGGAAGCATACTGCGCGGCGAAAAGGGCTAAGTGCAGTGTGACAAGATTATCCAATGGCGTGCACTGAAATATATCTGGATATATTCCTTGATGTCCCATCGCTCTTGAAGCATCGTTGCAGGCGTCGAGGCTGTCGCGAAATATGCTAGCATTCTGGTATATCTCTTGTGACAGTCCGATGTAGTTCTTGTCTTGACCTCCGAAAACTAATATCATTGGCTTCCGTGGAGAGGATAGCGGCCTGGAGAGCGACATTGAGCTCGTCTCGTTGAGCTTGGATTCTAGATGGTCCAAATCGGAGATGGCTGTGGACAGTATGTGGCTCAGGTATGATTCGCTCGGTCCGCGATGTTGAACAAGACATCCGGCAGCTGCACTGCCATTGATCCCTTTAACCTGAGGGCCTTCAGCCAGTGCAGCAGTTTCTTACAATAAGATGACAGGCTGGCATCTGTTGCAGCAGCTATGAAGAGAGGGAGCTGGGCCCTGGTGCTTTGGTCTGCTGAAAGCTTCGGCATGGATCCAGAGTGGTGGCATGGCATTTCTCGCACCAACATCGTAGCGTTACTTCCGCTTGCGCCATAGCTGGCAACGCAAGCCACGCGCCCAGGGCCGATCCATGGTGTCAGTTTGAGGGTATCGCTATCCTGTCTGGCCCCAGCGCAGGTATGGCCGGGTTCAGTGACTTGTGACTAGCCTGGGAGGGATCATGCCACGTTCCATCATTAAAAGTACCTTGATCAGCCCTGCCACTCCCGCAGTGGCTTCTGTGTGACCAATGTTGCCTTTTATAGATGAGATGTACAACGGTGATGTGCGTTGCGGCTTACAATATGCCTCGCGTATAGCGGCAACTTCAATCGGATCTCCCACCTTTGTGCCGGTGCCATGGGCTTCGATGAAAGATACGTCCTGTGGAGAGAGGCCAGCAGTGTCCATGACTTTCCGTTGAAGGCTGATCTGGGCGCTCGAGTCGGGAACTATGATTTGGCCGTCATTGGAACTTTGATTGACTGCCGAACCGACGACAACCCCGAGAATACGGTCATTCTCTTGTAGTGCCGCCGCAAGCGACTTGAGCACAACCACTCCGACTCCTTCTGCGCGGCAATAGCCATCCCCTTCGGCATCGAACGGTTTGCACTGGCCACTGGGGCTCAAGAACCCCGCGGCGGCGAGGTTTCGGTAATCGTAAGGGCTCGTGATGATGTTTGTGCCACCAGCAATGGCACGAGTACACTCTCCAGCCAGTATCGCTTTGCAAGCGGCATTGATGGCGACGAGAGACGAGGAACAAGCTGTGTCCATGGATATGGCAGGGCCGGTCCAGCGAAAGAAATGGCTTATGGCGCCACTGGTATAGCAACGCGAAGTTCCAACTGTGGCGTACGCGGTCGGTTTGTGGCACGAGACATTATCGTAGTAATTGTTCATCACTGCGCCAATGTAGCAACCATAATCCCGAGCGTCCGACGCCCGGGCTGCCCCGAAGTATCCGGCGTGGTATAGGGCGTCGTAGGTCACTTCAAGTAGAATGCGCTGTTGTGGATCCCATGCTTGTGCCTCCCTAGAAGTCATGTTGAAGAACTTGTGGTCGAAATCCTCGGGGTTGCGGAGGAAATTGCCCCACCACGCTCTCTGTGGATGTTCTTCCAGAAGACTGTTAAGGCCAATTCGTTCGACAGGGGCAGGTTCCACATACTCTTTCCAGCAGCCATCAAGTCCCAGAGCTCTTCAAGACATTCTGCTCCGGGGAACCTCCCAGACATACCTATAATCGCGACGGAGTGAGGTGGAAATTCTCCTAGCGCATCAGTGTCGTTCGGCAAAACAGCAGGCATCGAAGGGATACCGTGTCCGACATCTTCTAGCTGGGGCTGGATTGAACACGTAGCGTCTAAGTGTCTGTCGCTGGAGGTCTCATCTTCAACGTAGGTGGATGAAAGGCGAAGAGAGCTCAAGTTGGGGTGTGCGTCGAAGAAGATGAAGCAGCAGCGACTGCCATATATGCCAAATGGTGAGAGGCATACACCATGCGTCGACCTGAGGTGGACCCGAAGATAGCAACTGGATCCACCTTCACCACGGAGGGCCACCATCTAGGTTTCCTTCGTCTGGACCAAGCAAGCTAGGGGCGATTAGGGTGGCATGGTCAACGGAGTCCGGCAGGAGACTGAAGTGAAGGGTTGTTCGCCTCTACTGCTTTTGACGTTAGCTCTCAAGGTTTGGAGGCTTCGACCTCGCATCGCTGGTGAAGCACCAGCTTCTCACTCTTCGGCGCGTTCTTTCTGGCTTGTTCAGTGCAATCATCACGAGGGCCACGAACACAAGGCGAAGTTCAGGTGAGTCTAGTCGAGCCTAATGCCATACTTCCCAAGGAGAGCAGGCCGATTATTAGCAAGGCGACTCAGCGACCTGTCGACATCCGATAGAAGCATTCTAGGAATAGTGGGCACTCGGGGAGGGCAAGATGCGAGATGTAAGACGTGACGACCTTCGGCTTGATTCTCCAATGATGGCCTTCCAAGGGACGCGTCAGAGGGCGCGAAAGAGGAGGAACACTCACGCTTCGTAGGATGCGAATGCGGAGGCATGCGATCCGATCTTTCGATCTGACTTCATCCGGTACATTTTGAGAAGGAATAGCATATTCACGTCGCGAGCACTTGCGGTACCCTGCTCCACCTGGCCACCAGACGAAAGTACCGATTAGACAAGATAGCCGAGCAGCGGCAGCAATGAGCAACATTTGCGTCGATCATACGACCAAATGGTGCACAGGCCCAGATCCGTTCTTCTCAAGAACACGGCTGTGGATCGTGCATCATCTTGGTAACTGGTTGGTGTGACGCCAAGCAGCGGGGGAGCAATTTTTTTTTCGCGGTCACTTCGTCTTATCTGCATTCCACTTGCTTCCGGCTTTCCTGGCGATAGACAGCTTTTTGAAAGCTCGCCACTCGAGACTGCCAAAAGGATTGTTCGCGGTATAGTGTCTCATGGCAGCTGGATCTGCTGATCTCTTTACTAGAGTGTACATACACAGTCAAGTAGATCAATTGCCAGCTCGCCGTCCCACTTTGGGATACTCGTCAAAAATGGAGTGAACCGTGTCGTAATGGCGCGATCCTCCCACTTAAATGGACGTTGGCTGAGCCCGATATGCCATGCCCTCGTGGAGTGTCCAGGGTAGATACTTGACAGGACTAACATGTCATTTTGCTCGAGAACTAGATCCCTGGTCCAGCGACCGAGAGCGTGAGTTCGTCGTAATTGGTGTCCTCGCAGGAATCATCCCTCGCGGCACGTCGGTTGCGCAATGACCCATGGCTTGAAAAGACATGCTGTGCTTGATAATGAGACATTGCGTATCGCACGTGAAAGGGGTAACAAGTGGTTATTGAAAAGGGTGCATGTCGGTGCTGTATTGAGTGCGAGAAGCCCGTAGACAGCTGTGAACATCAGTGATGGCCAAGACTTGGAGGCGATGATGTCACTCAAGTTCTGGCCTACTCAGCTTTTCCTCGTTGGTTTTCGAGCTGAAGACTCGCAGTAATTTACCACAGCATACACGCCCACAATCCCGCGACTGGATTTGGCTGGCACTTACGGTGTATCTCAATGCAGGGATGATGCAGGGATGATCAGGGTAGTAACCGGTGCTTCATACAGTGCTCGTTGCGACCTGCAACGGAAATGCAGGGACAGGACTGTCACACCCGCGCTCGCAACTTCTCACTCGCCTACAGGCTACCGTCTTTGTCCAGAGGGGGTATTCTCATCAAGACAACGAACCACGAAATTCAGCCAAGGACTAATGCGTGTATTTCTACGCTGCAAGGACGCGTACCGTGGGGTCACCCGCTGCAGAAATGAGGAGGCCGGTGTGACACCACAGACAAGCAAGAGTCATAAGGGTACGCAGGAGATACACAAGAGGGTCACGAACTTGACGGATTCCGTAAGGCAACCAGTACAAAGCTCGTGGGATGAGACACGTTAACGGACAAGACACCCAACACGACCACCTGATGCTTGGCCAGTCGGCAACAACACGAACAGCACACACGATGCTCCACTACGCCATCTGCACAATGTGAGTACAAACCCATTCATCTTCAGAAGGGCGTGCAGAAAAGACAACATGCACGAGACAAACCATGCCTTCAGCATTGGAGCGGTCCAGCTTGTGACACGAGAAAGATGAAAGAGCAAGGGGAAGAGCAGGATATGGGGACCAGTCGTTGCGACCAGAGCATCATTTCTATAGCAGACAGCGGGAAGCAACTTGTCCTGAAATGCGCGTTGAGGCTGGATTGGGGCAGCAATTAGAGCCCAAGCAGTTCTGGCGATAAATCGTTATTCCAGTGAAGACTGGTCTCGACAGGCTTGTTCAGATCACCATACCGCGCTCAAGCCTTTCAATACGATGCTGTGATCGCTGAGCTGGACTCGAGAACCGCTCAGCGCGCACTGCAATCGCTGGACGCACGGAATTTGAACCACGGGCAACTTCTCCGGTATCATGACGGGGAGGGATCGATGCCACGATATTCTTCAAGACGTCGAGACACGTCACCTCGTCAATTTGGATTACAGCATGGTTTAGCTCAAGAGAGCTAGGCTACGTAACGAAACGAGACGATGACACGGCGTAAGGCAATAGATGGGGACCGAGAACCTCACGGTCGTTGAGAAGAGCTCATCAGCCTGAATCACTCAGTCTTGGGATTCACGGTACAAGTGTGCAAGCCGCTCCGCGATGATGATCGAGCACATTCCTGAGATATGCGCCAACGCACTGCCGCGTGGTAGATGTCGGAGGCTTGACTGGTGGCAACGCTGAGGCTCTGGATGCCGTGAGCATAACAGTAGGGAATGTCAAGACCGACAGTAAAGTCTATAGCCTTCTATGGCACGGGCTCAAGTAAGGTGTTTCTCGCAAGATACAATGCTATCTACCGGATTGCAATGCTAAAGAGAAGATTCGTATAAGACAGGGCGAGCATTTACAGTACATATGCTGTACGATGGGCTGGATGCAACTGTCGTATGATTGATGCAGGCCTGGGCTGTAAATATTCAGACATATTTGGAGATCAGGGTGTAGCTTGCGACAATTTCACGGCGATACTCTGTCACTTGCTCTGCGTCAGCTGTTGCGTGGCTTCGCTCCAATCTGGTTGAGGACAGCCTGCCTTCAGCGCCGCATCGTCCGCAATCTCTACCCAGAATTGGACGGCTGTGTCCGAACCTCACCGTGCGAGCGTTCTCACGTTCTCCATCGCAAGATCCAGTTTCTTCTCCCAGCATTCCCGCATGGCTCCGCTGAAGTCTGGTAGAGGACGCCCCGCATTCATGGCTGCTTCGTTGGCCTTTTTAATGTGTGAAAGAGTGGGTTTGTCGAGGCCTCGCTGTGCAAATGTATTCACGTTCTCCATCGCGAGATCCAGTCTTTTCTCCCAGCATTCCCGCATGACTCCGCTGAAGTCTGGTAGAGGACGACCCGCATTCGTGGCTGCTTGATTGGCTTCTTCGATGAGTGAACGAGTTGATGTCACAGAGCCTCCAAGTGCAGATTTCTTCACTTCTTCCCTCGTGAGATCCAGTTTCTTCTCCCAGCATTCCTGCATGACTCTGCTGAAGTCTGGGAGAGGACGACCCGCATTCATGGCTGCTTCGTTGGCCTTTTTGATGACTGAAAGAATTGATGTGTCATAGCCTCGTTGTGCAGATTTGTTGACTTCCTCCAGCATGAGATCCAGCTTCTTTCCCCAGCATTCCTGCATGACTCCGCTGAAGTCTGGCAGAGGAAGCCCAGCTTTTATGGCGGTTACATTGGCTTCTTCGATCCCCATTAAGGTGAGTTGGTGAATTCCTCTTGATGTGTAGAACTCCATCTTATTGATCGCGGACTTGAATTGAGCTTCCCAACATCGACGCCTGAGTGCACTCAAGTCCAGGCTGAGTCCTGTCTTCAAGGCCATTTGCTCCGCATCACCAACAGAGGTTAGAGCGAGTCTGCCCAGACCGTTCTCTATCTTGCGATGCGCCGAAGCCACCGACAGATAAAGGATCTTTGTGTCGTTATCAATGAAAGCAGATACGTCCATAAGTGGCAGTACTCCAACAGTCTCCTCAATCGCGCTCTGCAAGTCGGGATGGAGTTTTCGAAACCTGCTCGCCCACCGAAGTGTCACACTCCAATGTCTTCCCTTCAAAGATGGAATTCGATCGCTGAAATAATGATCAGTAAGTTCGCGCGCTTGACGGCAGGAGAACGCTACACCTATCAGCTGATGGGGTAGAAGGTAGTGAAAAACAAGGCATGTGATTTCGGGCGGTAGAACGTCGTAGAAAGCGTGACTCGTGCGAGGGCCCATGGTTCCTTTCTGAGGCCAGTAAATATATTGTCGATAAAGTTCAAGACTGGCGAGACAGTGTGGACCAGAATCCCAAGCGAGGGGGGTATAATATATATTCCGAAACCGCTATGCGCAGCGCGTGGGAGAGGCCAAGGAAGGAGACGCCCGGACTCCTGTAGAAGAGGCGTTCGCGTCATGCCTGCATGTCGGCACAGCCCTCACAGCTCAGCTTACAACGCGTGTGGTGTTACCTAGCAGCCAGCTTTGCGGCCCAAGATAGAGACCATGCATACTTCGGGATCACGTAAAGCCTTGCATATACGTTGGTAGAGCAGGACCTCAAATATGCGTACGCTGAAGCGCCATAATCAAGGAGCAACGTTATCAGCTTGTGGCATTGCAGCGCTCGAATTTCAAAGAGGACGCAGCGCGAGCAAGGAATGGTTGCAGCATGTCATTTGCTAGACGTGGGGAGCCCTTCTCATGATTGGCTTGTCCATGAAACGCGAGCGGTTCCTCGGGTCGGACCCTCGGGAACTGCGCTTTCGGGGCGTAACTTATCTTTGATTCGTTTCGACCCTTCCACCAGGTGTGGTTTAACGTTAACGTACTTGGACAGCGAGCGGGTCACAGCCAATTGGAAACCATGAAGCCGTGTTTCCGATGTTCCAATTGGCTGTGATCCGCTCGCTTTCCTGATCCGCTCGCTCTCCAAGTACGTTAGATTCTAAGTTATTCTAGGGTTGTTAAAATGAGAGGTGTCGGACGCACGGTCTAATCAAGGCAGCGTGCAACTTGCTGCGCAAAGTACACATCGTCTATACATCGTCGTTGAATTACTGTCGCAGTGCTGTCAATCATTCGCAGGAACGTCTCGATCTCTGGCTCAACATACCTAGTGACACGCCATCTTTCTGGTCCAGGAAACCCTTCGGCTGCTGCTGACAATACCCGATTATGACCTGGAATGCCTTGTGCGCTTCCTCCGGCGTGACTGCATGTCGCTCGGCTTGGGCAAGATTGGCAGGGTAGCCCTGGGGCGGGCGCAGTGCCTTTGCAGGCTTGGTGGCCGTCGACCGCTTATTGAGAGGACCGGGAGGCAAGGATCGAATAACAGAGCTCTCTCCCCACTGGTCATGTACGCTGGCAGAAATTTCGGGCGCAGACACTTTGATTGTTGGGACTGTCGTGTCTGGGACACTTCGCAATCGTCTTTGCTGACTGAGGCTGGATGGGAGAAGCTTTGTTCGACGATGGAGACATCTGGAGATGGGCCAGGTGCCGGCGCGAGAAACGGGAAATTCGAGCTCTGCCTCACACGTGCCAACGGTCGCGACGCCGTGATGGCAATGGCATCGGGCGGGTTTCCTTGTTTGATCCTTCCTGAGGCGTAGCATGTCGGGTGATGGGTCGCGAGGCTGTGCACCTTGCGGTGTCCAGGATTTGAATTGCGTAGTGGTCGCATGTCTCTGCCGTATTGATCTTTGGGTGACAAGACGGAAGATGGAGCGGGCTCCAGGAAACATACGTGTAGCTGTCCTTCTTTCTGTTTCATATGCTGTATGGAGTGCATGTGGATGCATGGTTGAGACGATGTGTGATAGATCAGGGCTACAGTACCATTGCATTACACTTTAAACCATGTTTGCTTGGATACGACGAACGGAAAAGAATTTGGGAGATCCGTGATACATATGCGGTGCTTACGCCACTGATGCCGAACCAGCGTGTCCTCATGCCCAATCTTGCCCTACCCTATTTTCTCCCCAGCCATTGCGCTACGTTGCGACGTCTTGTAGAAATATCCGCTGAGATAGATGGCATACAGACAAACCACTATCCAGAAGTCCGCACGAAGCAGGTTGCTCGCAGCATCACCCCAGACGTGAGCTCCGTAGAGCTGCCGCATTTGGAAAAGCGCATTGACTATCGCGAAGCACACAGCATTGAACAGCCTGCATCCACGTCAGTAAAGGCGAATGCGTGAGGTGTGGTGGATTGTACTTCCCACCCAGAGAACTGAATTTCCTCTTCGTGCCATTGCGATAGTGAGGCAACAGAAGCGCAGCCGACCGTGACCTGAGTGACCAGCCACAACTGGTACGCATGCTTCTGCGGACACTCGGCGAGGAACCAGAGACTTGGCAGCAGCAGGATGTGTGAGACAAGAGACAAGTAGATGATGATGCCGGTCCTATTATACAGCACAGTAAGACGCTGCCATCGAGCTCCATTGACATGAGGAAAGAAGTGTCTCAAATGCTGGCGTTTCACTACAGTAATGAGCAACTCACATTCTGTATTTCAATCCCCCTCTCGGCCTCATCAAGAAATGCATCGAAGCAGCGCAGAAACAGTAGACCAGTAGGAGGACGCTGTAAAATATGAGCAGAAAGCTTTCGGCGTCGCCATAAGTCGGAATAGTCGAAAAGCGCATCTGCAAAGATGGTAACAGGATCCACTCGCTTAGTGTCTCGTGGTAGTTCCAGTGGTGTCCTTGGTAGATGCATCTTTGATGTCGACACTTGGGATGTGAGAACTTCAGAGTATTCTGCAGCTTGGTGGCCTGAGGTACGGTGCATCACGAAGACTCTTCGAGAGCTAGAAATAATGACTGTGATGCAGCAGGGCATCAACCTGGAATTGAGTCGTGCCGGCAGCACCCTGACTTGACGCAATTTTACTCCATTGATCGTGTATCCATGAAGAATGAGGGCATGTTGAGTGATAGCGTAGGAAGCTCTCAACAATAATTTACCATTTCGTGGGACCAATGGCCAGCATGAATTGGTTGCCAATGTAGAAAAGAATCCCGATCCGCGAAATCGCAGGGATGAATTAAAACTAACGGATCACGGTCACCTACTAAGCGCGGCGGCGCCGTCCTTTGTCCTCCAGAGGTCAGCCCTTGACTCAGAAACCCCAATCCTGTCCCCTGAAACCGTTTCTGCAGACGCTGTTGCCGCGCTCGTGTCATGCACGATGGCGACGAGGTAGCCGAGTTTGACGTGTAACGGCAGGATCAGGATCGCGAACTCAAAAAGAGGTTCCACCTCCCGCGTGACTCGGGGAAATGGCCGGCACAGCCGCTAAGAGCAAGTGGAAGTAGCGTGCGGAGCAGCACATTGGTGTGACTCTTGAGGCAAAAAACGCTCCTTTCGGCACACCAAAACCGAGAGTGGGGGCGCGGCATGCTGAGCCTATTTGCGATCCTGCATCGCAGAGTTCAGGATTTGGCGCGCAATGGGACATTCACGCTGACTGGAGAATTCGTTTATGGTTTTCGGGCTCTCCGACAAATACAGCAGCACCCGCATGATCTTGGGCTTAAGCAGAAAATGGCAAAAAAATATTGTGTCTCGCCAATCGGATCTTGGGTGGGTCAAACCGCTTCTGGCTTAGTTATCTTAGCGCAACGGTGCTACTGCATCGAGCCTTGCAACTATTGATCCTCTGAAGCTTGCGCCTCTGCGGGAGCTCAACGTTCGGAAGCAAGCCGGCGTCGCTCCCAAAGCATCCTGACTGACTGATGAAGCAACCGCAGCCTGCGGATGATTAGTGTGGGCCCCGACCGAGGCAGGTCGAGAGGACAGACCAGATGAGCACTCGCAATGACTTGACATGAACAGGAAGGCCTCAGCATGCGTCTCGGATCATACTGCATCTCGACACCGAACATCACTAACGTTATTGTTATCAACGGTATCTTTCTGACCCATGTCAAGTCACAAGTCTACTGCAGCAGGTGGACGTACACAGAAGTGTGACCGTGTTGACGCTGGGCAGAGTTCCAGTAAGCGTCAGAGACGCATGGCTTCCGAACATCGTCGACACCTCTATTTCATCGCTATGACGTGGTCACCAGAAATGCTGGCCTACTATGGCTCGTCGGCTGAAGAGGAGCACAACTTTGTATCGAAGCTGTACAAATGCGCGAAAAAGTACTCTCGTCACAAAAACGACTTCGTTCCACAGGCCAATCTCGTCCTGTGGTTGAAACACTGTGCCCGAGTCTCCGCAATCAACGAATCCGAGGCAACTCAAGGGGATCTGCGTGGACCTGACCTTTGGCTTGAGGTGGAAGATCTCGTCCACCTGCTTGCGCTGGACCAAAAAGAGCCAACAAAAGTTTATGGTTCCGCCATCACCACCCTGACGGCCATTGAATACCAACAAATCGTCAGCGAATGGACGGAAAGCCTTGACGGGCGTGTGAAGGTGCATGGGGAGACTTGTGACCTACGATCGTTGCAACCTCTTCTCTGGGACACTCTTCTGCTTGAATTCAACGGAGCCGGGTTGCTTAGAAGGAGGGACGGGCGGAATCTAGCGAGTATGAGACAACAAGTCGAAGGCAAGTCAACAGCGCAACCGGCACCAGATTCGAAGCAAGACTCTACTGGGAATGCAGACCGTACCATGTCATCAGAAGCGACGGCGCAAATGCAAACAACCAGTATGATTTCACCCTGCGATGACTATGCCAATGCATCACTGTCCAGAACAACAAAGCAACAGATCCTGGCTTGCCCTCGTACGTGAGGCCAGAGGCGCCGTCCCGTTCAGATGAGTATAGAGGCGATCGTGTCTCCAGGCGATGAGAGTGAAGAAAGGCGGGAATACGCCCGCAAGGCTGCAATACAGAAGCGAAACCACGCCTACAAATTTTGGGTCACTGATGATACATCGGGAACTGTTACGTCCAGGAACCAAGCACGAGTGGTCGCCAACCACGCCAACCATGCCTTGGGGAGTCAAGAGGCTCGGCACGCGGCAGAGCATCACGGAGGGCGGTGCGCCGCGTGTTAGATTTCCACCATGCGTCAACCGCGGAACTTATACAGAAGACTCGGCTCGTATGTTTGAAACATATCACAAATTTGACACAACTAACCGACCCTTTTCCGGCACAGGAAGCCGTGGCAGTACCAATCGCACAACCAACAAATCACTTGGCTGAGACTATGCGCGGTCTGACTGGAGGTGTACGAGCCACTCTGACATTTCAGCCGTATGTACAAGCCATAGGTTCTATCCCACATTCGGCATACGCCAACAAAATGCAGTCGTCCCTGGACCATTAGATACCTGACGTTTGTGGTATCAGATTTTCCGCAGTACGGCTCTGCTGCTGTGTAAGGCACACTCATACGCCGGTGGGAGCACTTGCTTCCGCCGAGCCACTCCTGTCTTTCGTGCTCAAGTTTCTTGCCACTTCTCCCGGCGTCTTGGCCACGAGCCTCTTTCAGGATAATTCTGATGTCTCTCAATTTTGGGTGCAAATCAGGGCCAAGGAGCTTCCTATCAAGATTTCCCCCACCAGTAAACAGGCTAAGGAATCCGGTCTGATTATCAAACATGGGGGAGATGACTTCGAGCCAGACAATTTCGAAGTCTTCCAGAACCTTCTGGACGAGCTGAGGTTCGGCTGGATCCACATCCTTGTAGGGTCGAAGAATCCAAGCCGCCGCCGCGCTCAACTGCGCATCTGGCTTCCATGCGCTAGTATCCCTCATCGCGAACCGTATATCAATTTCCTTGTCAGGTCGGAAGGCATACTTTTGTCGTACAATGGTAGGGATGATCTCGTTGATGCTATGCACCTGATGTGTGTAAGCAAGAGGTAACCGTTAAAACCCTGTCCAAGTGGTTGGACCAAGCCTACCAAAGCACAATAGAGGAGATCACCAAGATGTTGTCCGTCGTTTGCGCGAGCTTTGTACACGGCCTTGCATGCGTTCAACTACTTCCGTGATGAGCGAAACTACCCATTTTTGGGCATGGAGCACATACACCTACCACAAATCGGCGGAGATCTTCTTCCCACAATCTTCTCTGCTCAAAATATGACGCTGCTTCGCCCACTTTCATCTGAAAGTGGTTCTGGCTGTCGGCCGGGGCGACATGTATGAGGCTCATTGTCCATACACGAGAAAGTGAGGAAGACATGCTGATGCAGCTGCACCTGGTCTTTAAACAGTGCGCGTGGCGTGGTCTGTTTTAGATATGTGGGAGAAAGTGGGCTGTGTCGATTGAGGTGGGCTTCGGGTACACGATGTCAAGAAGCAGGGTTTTACTCGTGCGCAAAGATGGCGGCGAAGGATAGAAGTGGTCTACCAGAGTCGGGCGCGAGGTCGCAGAATTTAATGTTTGAAGGAATGCTTGGACAATTGATCTTACAGGGATGGCAGTGTAGAGAAAGGACGACACACCGCCATTCCTGCTCTCCCGAGGGTTGACACGGTATGCGATGTGTTGGTTGTCGCTTGCGTCAGGCGGCTGTTGGTGCGTTGTAGCCGACCGACATTCCTCGACGGTCTTGCTCGCCCAGGCTTTGCTTCCGCCTCAGTGGTATGAGCGAGTAGCCGAGTCCTGTGGCGTTGTGGCAAACCACTATATATGAGCGAATCGGTCGCCATAAATTTAACCAACGACCTTTGTTCCAGTCTATCGCAAAGCACGCCCAGATGTGTCGCATTTCACACATTCTAGAAGATGGTTTGAGGGCGAATAAACCATCTAATAGAATGTAGGCAGCCACTATGATGAAAAATACATTTTTTTTGCAGATATTTAGCTAGAGTACTTGGTGAAAATTGACTACGAAATCGCTTTCCATAGTAAGGGCTCGCTAGCCACTCTTCTAGCGCTCAGTTCAAGTTGAGTTGGATCATTTCCCGCAGCGGCATCTACCATGTGCAATTTGCGTAGATTGTTGGCCGAACTCATACTACGCATGTCCGGACGGCCGTCTTTGCGCATGAGGAACCCGTCCGAGTTGCGAACACGATTCTTGAGGGCCTTCCGATTCACATGCTTGAGGTCTTTAACCATACTGTAAGGATGAACATTAGAGGCTACACGCGTCGCACCGGGTTCGTGTTCTTGTCCGGCGGGATACGATCTGCTGTGTGGCGGCATTCCGGTATGCGCAGAAAGGTCCGCAGGCGACGGTCTAGCAGCATCAACCCGAAAATGGGCATGCTGTTTAGGGTAGTGTTCATCAGTGGGGGCCTGCTGAGCTGCTGCCAACTGATGTTGTCCAGGTTGGAGTAAGACCTGTTTGTGTACGTGCCCTTGCGTTGGCGTTTCTGACGCTGGCTGAGAGATAGTTGCAGGGCCCGAACTGCCTGTACCGCCTCGGCCTAGGCCTCCACGACGTTCACCACCGTTACCGTGTCCTCGTTCACGACCTGACGCACCTGCGGTACTGCGCTCGGACAAAACGTCAATAGCTGGATCATCATTCGTCGCACGCCGAGCCTCTTGACTATCGGGCTGTCCAGTGACGTTGCTAAGTGGTGCGAGTTGGTGGCTTCTTGACTTGGTGCTAGGTGGGTCTGTGGCTGGATGGGATTCTCTTCAGAAGGAATCCGGACACGTGCTTGACGCGCCGGATCCATTTGAGCTTGTCGCAAATATGGACACTGGTCGTAGTCATGGTCAGAGTTGGACCTGGGCTTCAGAGGTGGCAATGTTGTCAGCTTTCGTTTCTTAGACGATCCGTGCTGATCGGAGTTGTGCTGGGGCTGGTGTTCAACAAGAGGGTGTTCGGAGGCTTGACCGAAGTTAACAGCAGCCTTTCCACCTGCTTGAGAGTCTGATCCTGGAGGGTGCGATCGAAGGTCGTTATGAGATGGTAGAGGTGCTCGTCCAGATGGTGGGTAGGGCTCTGCAGAACGCCAGCCAGGCAAGGCAGCAGCAGGAGGAGGAGGGGGAGGAGGATGCAGCACAACGGCACGAAAACCAGGCTGGCGAGGATCTTGTTGTACTTGCTCACTGGCACTGAGCCGACGCTCTTCGCCAGGATGGAAACTAGGCGTGGATCGGGGACCGGGGAGTCCAGCTAGTGGATGACAATGCTCAAAAGGCAGTGCAGCGCCTGGGTGCATGGGAGCTAATGTGTGACTCGAAGCTTGCTGCTTCTGCTGTGCGCGCATGACCTCGTAGTGTTGTTGTTCCGCACGCGAAGCTGTGCCACTACGCAGAGGGTCAGGGGTATCAATCGCAATCTGAGTTTCGAGACGCTTCAGGCGTTGTATCGTGAGCTGGAGCTTAGTCTCAAGGCTGTCGACCCAATTTACTTTGGTAGTAACATTAGCTATTTGGTTAGCCAGGATTTCGACGTCGGTCGAGTCGTAACTACCCTGGTCCATCGCTCGGGGAGGATACCGGCCCAGATGAAGGCCATCGCGCATACGTGTCGTGAAGGCGACGACATTCTCCATGTCATGTTGCAGTCGGCTGACGGTCACATTGATCTGCTGAATTTCCCGGTGGAGGCCCTGGATCGTGTTGTGATCGAACGAGACCTGTTGTTCGAGGCGGATAATGGCAGCAACCATATTGGCCTCCCCATAGCGTGGAGTCGGGCCATGCTTATTATCGAGTGTAGCCATAGGGGAGAGTCGCAAATGCTCGTGGAAGAGGCAAATCCGTACACGAGGGCAGCACCGTACTTTTATCCGAATTCGAGGGATCAACCGGTGCAACCGGGACAACATATGGTTGAATTGTGTACCATGTTGACAAGCTGGGCTTTCTATGAAGACAAGGCACATTTTGGAGCTCGCTCCGATGGTATGCATGGGGGAAGATTGTTCACACACCAGATGATCTAGAGGCGTTGCTCCGGGGCAAAGGTCGAAACCCCTCAACGGCCATCCGCGCGCAGCACTCCATTTCGCGCCTTTTGCGCTTTGTTACTTGACAGGTCGAGGTGTGCCGGGCGGTCTGAGAGTGTGGGAAGAGTGAGTGGTGGTTCGCATTGCTTGGCCAACGACAGCGCGGACGAGCAGGGTCGAAGCGACACCTGATTAGTTGGAGCTGCACAGTCGCTATTCCCCAGAAAGTCACCATATTCTCCAAGTCATCCACAGATGGGTAGGGCGTCCCGTAAGTACATGGTCACGAGGGAAAGTTGTTGCGGACGCTGTTGTCGGTGTGCGTCCTGGGCGAGTCACCGAGCCCATCATCCCGGTGACTTTGCTGGAAATTCAAGATCTCGAGCTTGTTGTGTCAGTCTGACTCCTCGCCTCGTATTGTACACTCATACCGTAAGCTCACCCAAACTGTATATATTATTGATGCGGCGCACATCGTCTCGACGAACGTCGAGATGTGGGACAAGAGAGCCGATGACGTGTATCTTGGCGCCCCCACCACATCCCAATCCAACTCAGCTCCGCATGGCCAGCTGTCACCCCTCTTGCTCGTCTGGATTTGAAACTACACGGACCACATTCCCATTACGAACCTGCATCATCTGGCGGTCTCCAACGATCATGGCTGATGATCCGTTGCCTGCTTTGCATGCTACCTCCACGCAAGACGGGTTTTACGGAATGGTACAGTCCGCAGGCAACACCCTGAAGGAGGAATTGCGCAACGCGAACCTCACGAGCAATGACTCCGATCTTCATGGCAGAAATCAGCCAATACAGAAACACCTTGCAAGATGTGATGGACCATTTCAGGAAGCATGTAAGAGTCACTAAGCCGTACTTGAAGAAGACATGTAGCTTATATGTTCCTTCAGGAATTCAGGAAACTACACCCTCATGGCGAACTCCACTGGAGTAAGCTTTTTGTCACAATTCGGGCTGCATCATTCCCGAAAATTATTGGGGAAGGAGATCAGGGGACGCCTGGTTGCTTACTCTCTTCGCAAGCGAGTCAGACGACATCGGACGATCGTTCAGCATGCACTCAGAGTTTACTGTGAACGAAGGAGATATACACCTTAGTTACGTGGTCAAATTGGCTTGACAAGCACGTCACCTATTAACCACCAAAGTTTACTAGATCGAACCAGCCCTCATGTCCTGCAAAGTTCAAGATACCGTTCGTATCTCTTGTCCAACCACTTCCATCGATACCAAGTGTCATGCCGCTTTGGTCAGATTCTGTCCACAGCTGCCCGTCCACGTTCGTGTTCGTTGAGACTGATGTGGCTTGCTTGGATGCAAAAGATGTCGGTTCAGTTTCGATGGTCACCGCACCCTGGCCATACTCAAACTGAGACAGCCTCTGGGCGCCATCGAGTGTGACATCGTTTGTAGGCTCTTGTCGCGAGCAGTCTTGCTCAGCGTATGTTTGCCACCGAGATTGAGTTCCTTGCCCACACATCGTTCTTGAGACAGACGCTATTTCTTCTGACGGATGTGACGGGGTTGATGAGACTTGGACACCTCGCAACTCGCTCTGGGCCGCCTCTGCAAGAGTATGCAAGGGGTTGCTCCCGGAAGCTGTCCGCATCCGGGAATTTGCGGCCGGGCCAATGGCAGACGATACCATGAATGGCTGGCCGGGGCGGAGTGCTGTTTGTGTAGATCCCTCACGAGAGGCATCGTTGTTGTCGCTGCTGATGAAACCTTCAATACCGTGTACGCATTGCACCTGTGAGGTGGCTTGGCTGCTTGTTATATCGTGATCGGTGACACGGGAACCAACACCTGTGGCTTGGCAATCTGACAAGACTCCTGCGGTGGGAGGATAATCAATGTAGCGTTGTGCTGCAGGAGGTGCGGTCTGGCCACTTCGAATGAAGGCCGCAACGATAGCCCGTCGGGCAGACTCTGACAGCTTCTGTGAATGCTCGCAAAAGCCTGGTATAGCTTTGCAGACTTTGACCAGATCGTCTATGTCGGATATATAGTTTTTCGACCTTGTTTCTCCCGTTAGTCCGTTGTTTCAAAGCCTACGATAGTATTACGCCGTAACTCACGCCAAAGATTCTCCTAGTAACAAGATTGCGCCAACGCCCAATCTGTCAACCCATTGTGAATACCATCTTCCGCGTTTCAGTAGAGAGTGAATTTGCTCGCTCGATTTTTGCGTATCCTTTCTCAATTTCTCCAAGACCACTGTCTCCTTGTCTTCCTCGAGTCCAAAGCATCGCGGTCAAGTCCATCGCAGAGGAAACGGAAGTAAAACGCAAAGATTAAAGCGTTGATACGATATCTCGCAGCATTGGCATAACCTTCATCCACGATAGAGTCATTCGTGTTCAGTAGTCTCGACGCTGTCGTGCCATTCGGAACGTAGAATTGTCTGAAGCCGTGCCAGATACCCTCGTAGATATCCGCAGGGCGCCTCAACGACCGAAAGACGGCTCGTACAACGGCAACAGCTCTCGTTTTTAGCCCGTCTTCACGGCCATAGCTGACTACGCTGTCTTCACTATTCAAAGTATCCAGAATTTGAACAGCCTGGTTCAAAAGAGGCTGACCACCGTCCGGCAGGACCAGTACTCCTTCCAGCGAGTTCGTATAATATTTCACAGGAGCTCTCGTTGACTTTTGAGGTGCTGGACACTCACGAGGAGGTTCTATCGTCAGCTCTCGTATTTTTGTCAAAACGATCCTCTGTTCGAAATGAGTAATGGGTAATAGCATGTTTTTTTTCGAAACGACATACATTCACCTCCCAGTCACCCTCAGTGAAAGAGTCAATTATGTTCCGTAGCCCGCTCTCCAAGGTTTGTAGCGACTGTGAACTTGACATGTCAAAAGTACTTCTTCAGTTGGCTGAAAAGAAAGAGGTTTAAGGTGTCAGATGGTAGGTTATGCACCTTTTGAGGTTGTGACTTGTTTGAGCGTGGGTCCCGGCTCCCACGCTTGGGCCCTAGGAGTCGAGCTCCACTCTCTAGGTCAGCGCCAAGTGCAATGCCAGTCGCCTGGAGAGAGTCCATTAGCGCTCCATGCCCAGATTGCGCCAAAGCGTTCAAGCCATGCCAGCCGAGATTGCGATCGAAGTTGATGCGGCACAAAGAGGATTCACAGGTTGGGGCGAATGCAGGCTTCCTTCCACTTGCGGTACCTGGCTGGGCTCTGCATTATCTACATGTACCGGCACATCGACCTGCGAGTCTGGCCTATCGTCTTTCGAACCTCAAACACCGAGCGGTAGCAACACGTCAAGCACTCAGGCCGGACGATTACGCGCCAAGGCCAAGCGTCGGACAAACGATACCAGGGCCGGTAGGAGGCATGGGCAGATATGAAGGAGGAAACGTTTGGAGCGGTAAGTTGCTTGCGGGATTCACAGTTTTCGGTGCGTGAAACAGTCTACTGCGAGAGGCGGACGAGGAAATGTGGCCCGGGCAGGCGCCGGATGTGTCTGGAACGAGACGATTTCTTTTCCCACCATGTAGCTCTACAACCGCAATTTTGCAATCGCCAAATGCTCGCATTCGTCAGTGTCTCACCATGCACGGCCGATCGGATAGTCTTTGCCGTGGCTGATGGCGGGATCAGCACTGGGGTGCATCACGTCGCGCTGGTGGCGTAACGATTATCAGATAAGCGGGATCTTACCTCTTGCCCCAATGATGTAAAGGTGAATGTGCAACACATTAGTCTACTCCATATGGAGCCAAGGTCACACTAGGTAAAATGCAACCAAATGCGAGTCATCGGGTGCCTAGCGAGGCGAACGGTCGATCGAAGCGTTCACACCATCGACATCGGACGCCGTGTTCCCAGCCTGTACATGACATTCCAATCGGCAGGAGTCAAGCGCCCTGAGGATGGTCGACCCTGTGATATGCGCGTCAATCACCAATGTCAGCGCACGCTGTCTGCCGTGGCCCGCCTGTTGAGCTGCGCGATTGCGACACCTGCAGCTCGTGGGGTCGTCGTTGTATAGATTGCCGTTTCGATCAAGCCGAAAGCATGTTACAATCTCGGTTGGAGGTTGAAGTCAAGCACGAGAGGAGTCCATACCGCGTTCAGGTGTGTCTGACAGTAGGGCACGACACGGCGCGCAGCACATCCTACGAAAGATAGCCCCGTCGAAGCGATGCGGCTGATGGACGAGGATTGAGCACGACAGGACGACAAGGACAAGCAGTCATGTATATACAGAGCTGACACGCATGTCGGGGTCTGCTTGGTTGCCTTCACTGGACCGCTCAGTCTTACCCGTTGCCTCGACCATGGATTGGCACACCGTGCTCTTTGCACTTTATGTGGCTTGCCTTCTCGTCGTTCTGGTCCTCCTTCTACTCGTTGTGCGGAAGCACACAGCATCGACACGGAAAACGCAAACGAATTTCCACCCGACACCGACATGGCGATTCCGTACTCAAGAGGCGTTGTCTCTGCTTACATGGGTGCGTGGCACATGTGCCATGGAACACATAAGTCACTGACCACCTATAGATCTCAGCCTTGGCCTTTGGCGTATTGACCCTGTGCTTCCACCTGGGAGCCATTGAGAGCGAGGTAATTCAATACTAAAAGATGCGGCATTCGCCCGAGAAGATCGACTGAGTACAGAACAGGACTTCACACCAAACTCCGTTCTATTCCTGGCCACTCTGTTCGGTCACATGACCATACTCTGGGACATGATGTTGGCGTTTGGCGTGCGGCAACCTCCTCAGTATTGGGCCATTGCGGGCGCAGTTTTTGATGTTGGACAGCACTTCGGTTGTTGTGACTGCAGTGGCTCCAGTGGCTGCAGTGGCTGCAGTGGAGGTGGGGCGAAGGTGGGTAAATGGAATGACGTTGGTTGGCCGACGCTGTGCGCTGACCACGGTTCATCGACAGAAGACGACACTGGTGACTCAGATCTTACCCCAATGCTGACGACTCTCGTCGACGGCAGTATGGCAATCTTCACGGCAATGGCTCTACGTGGTACAAAGAGCCTTTCTTCGAAAACCAGACCTTACCTTTCGATATCAGCAATGCTTCGACACTTGTATGTTTGTGCTTGCCAAGACGAATGGTTCGTTCTATGCTGACTGTTTTGCAGGCACGTTGTCCCGTTATGGGTATGGCCTTTCTTGGGCACGGAAGGCGGGGCAGCCGGGGCTCTTGCATGTCAGTATCTTGGAATGCTTATCTTGGTCTGCCCTTGGCGGTATTCACCGGTTGCATTCCTCTGGCGCTGGAGACGGAGAAGCGTCGTCGCCAACAGCCAAAGCATCAAGCAATCAGGAAGTCAGACTGACGGCAGCGAGTCGACTCGTGAACTTGTTCCTATCATCTCGCAGGAACCTGTGCCAATGGTTCCCCCAACAATGATGCCAGCGATGCCAGCTTCAACGGCTGCAGAGACCGGGCGCGTGAGAATGCACGATCTTGGCAGCCAAGTATAGGTCACCCAGGACGAGGCCCTGGTGTTCAGCATTGTCTGGGGGTGGAATGCTGCAAGCGGTGAATGATCTCAACACACTGGACACTTTGATTACTGTGGTCACATTTCGTTTGTACATAAAATTGTCGTCGTTTCGTAACCTTGTATACCAGCTCGAATCCCTTTTCACGTCGTGTGATGGTCAGAGTTGGCTCGGTGATGTCAGAACTGCGCCAAAGGTTCCTTCGAAACCAGACGTTCGCGAAGTTTCATCTCTATTCCAAGGTCAGATGGCGTGCCGTCTTCAGAGCAGACGCGGACACTACTCATCGCACGAGTAACTTTGAGGAGCCTCGCGACTTGCCGACACTTTACAGTTCACTTGCGCGGTTCCTTTTCTCACCGAGCCGCTTCTTGGGAAGCTCGCATCCGCGTGCAGAAGGAACGCTGAGACAGCCTGGGAGTTCTGCGTGCCTTGGAGGGTGGTGCTTGTGGAGTTTGATGCGCATTGTCGGCTGATCACCAAAAGAGGATCCCTTTTCCAAGCTCACTTAGAGGTCGTCAACTCCAGTAGCTCGCAGCACCGGTTGATCACGTCTGCACACAATTTACATCTGTGAGCAAGGGGTCATGCTCCATACATCAACCGTACCTGCTAGATATAAGCATGTATCGATGGCATTTCCGACTCGCTATCACCTCCCTCTCCCCTACTATCGTGCTATAACACTCCAAAGTCCCGACCTCTGGTCTCAACATGGAAGCCGCCTTGCAATCCGTGACCAAAGTGGTCTATCAGGAAGGCTCTGGATTGCCGATTGGTTGTGGAGACCATGTGACGATACAGTACAATGGAATGTGGTCCAACGCCCAGAGTGGAGCCTTTGAAATACAGTCAGTCACATGAGAGAACACGACTGGGCGATCTTCTCTACTGACCAAACGAAGGTTCTTCCCCACCTATGGAGAACACTGTGTCTCTTTCTACATTGGCGACCCGCAGGACAGCCCTTGCAGGGGTAAGCTTGTTGTTATAGCCAGAGAGCTCTGAAATTCTTGCTTACTATCAACGGCGTAGAGCTTGAAGCTTTGCTTTGCAGATGTGAAGGAGGGATGAAAGAAGGTGAGATGTCGTGGTTTACTATGCCACAGTAAGTTCTATGCATAACTTACTTTTACAGAAGACTGCTGATCCCATGCGCAAGTTCCAATGCCGATCTTTATGGGTACGAGGTCCCAGGAGATGCGTATGTCACATGGTAAGTGCATGGCTCCGGTAGGTGTCCGATTGGCGACTAACTCCGCCTGCCACCAGGTCGATATGTGTCACAAGTGTAAGCAAATACCAGTAGAATGTTAGTCTAAGAACAGTGGTTGCACGTCGAGGGTTTTGAAATCACGCGGCGGTGTTTGTAAAGCGTGGGTGGGAATGCCATCGCTTTCGTACAACAGTCCCTCGCAAGACCAATAATGGTATTCGATTGCTGCATATTCGATGTATCATAATAACAACTGTCGGGCACAGAAGGTGAGCAGTACATTGCTTCGTGTCCACGCACGTGGACCGATAAAGACAAGTCTAGCGAAGAGATCCACTGTCGATGCTACACCGGTCGTCGGTTCGGCAACAGTGACAGTGGCTGACCGAGAATTGATCGCACTAATCCACGCTACCGCTATTTGTCGCAGGCTACATCGCGTCTAATGTTACCATGGATACAGTATCGCGACGAGATGACGACCTTCGGACGATGACTGAACCATCAGTGCGGGTTGTGAGTGGCGTGGCGTTATATGAGCTTTCTCATCGGCCTACCGGGTCATTTCCTCCTCGTCATGCATGTTGCCATTCGTTTATATTCACAATCGACGTCGTTGGTTCGCATGCTGCAAGGACACCGATGCAGACGTCTGTTCCAATCCTGACGCTTCCCAATTCTTCGTCTCACCATGGTGGACGTGGCAGCAGGAATACCAGCATTGGTACGCCCCTACAACACAATTCGATGCTTCTAGTGTCCAACACCCGGTGGCCACGCCCCAAGATCTTGGATCCGTCCACAGACCACCACAACTCCAGGAGCCATCAGCCAAAGAGCTTTCACGAAAGACAGCTTCGAGGGGATTGCCAAAGCTTTTGCCCGCATCCGCAAAAGGTTCCGTCACCACATGCAAGCCAATCGTTGTCAGCGAGCTTGGAGACAAGTGGTTAGCAAACCTGCTCAGGCGACTGAAGAAGATCCGACGGCCTTCGAATAAGACAGCTGAGCATCATATTATTCTCGCGAATCTGCTCAGTGGTGGCGAAGCGATATGGAGCTTGGCCTCGATCATGCTCCTAGCGGCTCCGGACGACGACCGCCTGGATGACACGGACTTGCTGGTTCAATCGCACGCAGCAACTGAAGTCGTTCACGCTCATCAGAGGGAAGGTGGTATATGTTGATCTGGTAGATTGCCAGGAAGTGTGTTTTAAGTTGATCGATGAGACAATCGAGGCTCTCCTGCGCTACCATGACAGAGTGCACTGCAAGAACCTCATGACGAGCGCCATCACCTACGATGACATTGATGCGCGCTTAGAGAAAGCCAAGAAACAGTACCATCAAGCGATTCATGCATTCACCTTTCGCACAAAGAAGCAGTGTCTCGAAGGAATGCAAGACCGCGGCTCAGGCAAGCTCAGAGTCGGATGTTCCAAAGAGGCCAAAAATGCCATCATGGCTCTCTTCAAGCCTTTGCCGGAGGCTTCGGCACCATCAGAAGATGTGAACACGTCATTGCCGGTAACGCAGACATGCAGTCGGTCCGATGCATCAGCATTTGCCGACGACGAAGGCGGTGATCTTGACGCGTCTTGGTCGAGACTGATGGGCGACTAATGGTCGAATTGCATGTTTGAGATATCAGTCGATCACAGCGGGGAGTTTAGGCATATGTAATGGATGGTACTGTATTATATGCAAAGTAGACACCAATCGATTTGAATCGAAGTCCTCAAAACGAAGTGCACGCGTAAATTATTGCCGATTCAAAGCACTGAGGAACACATTCCACATATTAACACAATAAAGTCGATTGGAGCTAGCCTCGCTTGCCTTGACGGCGGGTCCGGCGGGCCCTAAGGGCTTGGAACTATTCTGCTCGACCGGTCAACGCGATCGGCCTACGCGCCCGCACGACATACAGTCGAGTGACCGCACTGTGGTAATGGTTTCGCCTTTTCCTTCATATAGTACCTACGAGACATAGTACTCGCGAACTTTGAGGATTGGGCCACGCTCCCTGATCCCTCTCAGCACACTTCTTCACGATCGGTTGCATTGGCAGCATATCCACGCGTACTCTCGACTTGCCCGACTTGCCACCCATTCATGACTGCTGGCAACGGTGAGATGGTCGCCGATCAATCCAAGGCCACGACCCAGCCGCTGCCGCCGGCAATCTGGGGATCACCTGCATGCTCGTACCTACCACCCCAAATGGCAGCGCAGGAGGAGTTTCCTACGAATTCCTCGTCGTCGCACCCCCTTACGACACCGAATACGGAAGGCGGTAAGGTATCTGAGCTCTATCATGCGCGGGACCCTGTACAGCCACTGCAACCAATGCCACTTCCAAGCCTCCGCAAGACAGCATCGACAACCCCATCAAAGCCGAGGCGGGGACCGCGAAGAGTATTGAGCGTCGAGGACCGCGCGAAGATGCGTGCTTACGCAGGTGCATATTCCGAGGCCACTCAACAGGATATTGCTAGCACGGTTGCAGGAGTCTCCCGTTCCCCCACAGTTCAACCCTCAGCCTCAAGTCGTCTCCCTGCCAGCCAACGAAGCGTCCCCCTTCTTGCCTCAGCGGGCATGGGCGATCAAAAAGAGCCTCGGGACACAACACTCCCAAGAATTAAGCTGTACAGACCCGATCATTCCACCACAGTGTTTGGTCAGCCTGAGAAAGCGGTGACCGCCTCGTCGCTAAGTCCCGACTCCGCCGCTGCTCAGCCGATGACTCTGAAGCCTACAAAACTACTGCTCCCACGACGACGCTTCTCCACTAGTTTGCGCCAGATACATCAGCGCAAAATTACGCCTGAAGAAGCACACGAGGCACTCCAAGCTGTGATCGGATACTGCAAACAACGAGCTACCGGATTTCTCGACTTTCAAGAAAGCGTGCTACTTGGCAAGCTGGATGAGAGACTGAGATCGATGGAAGCAGACATATTTTGAATACCGCTTGCCCCAGCTGGTGGAAAGGATTCTAGCCACAGCCAGCGTCAGGATGTACCTCATCTATCATCTCAAATTGCCTGCGTTGACATCTGATCAGTTGAGATCAGCCCTGGGCAAGATTTCCATGATGATGCTATGCGGTTGTGGTTTTGGAAGATAATCATCCCAGTATTGGGAGCATGCAAGTGCTCTACATTCCAGGGCGGCCTGGAGCTAGCTAGTCCCGGGGCCTTTTGTGTGCATATTTGCCGACTCCGCCAGAGGGAATTACCAAGCGAAAGAGGCACATGGTCTGACACTTGTACACCAATAGAATGCGCATGTGCAGCATCGAGAAGTACCGCGCAGATCGTGGTAATCTAAACGTCTGCACACGCTGCCTGAGCCGGGTTTCATGCAGCAAAAGGATGCGCTCAGGATGCAGCGGTATGTGCCGGCTAGCTACAATACGACAACAACTGGTAAATACCACCGCAACAGCCTTGGGTGCTCGAGCCAGTGGAAGAGGGCTTCATCTTTGCGCCGCTTGCCCCGATAAAAGATTCACGCGAGCGATGCGCTCCTACTACAGTCCAGGGCTTGGAGTCCGCGCAATGTCGACCCGCATCTCCGCGTCTTTCGAGTGACATGCGTGCAAAACGACCTCTAAGACCCTTCCCGGATTGCTGCCCACCACTGCAAGCTACGCCGCGTCGCAGCGAATTGTCATTCGCCGTCCTGACGACGAGTGGTCGGCCTACAAAGGTACGCCGGCTGTGGTTGGTGCGATGACAGGATGAGCTATATTGTATCCCTAATACTGTTTGTGGCTACATATCTGGAGTCGGTGCAAGCGCCACACAAGCTGTAACTAATACCTATAGGTATATAACTATACCGCAGCGTCTCTTGATACGCCTTCCAACACTGTACCTGTCTCGAGACGCCACGGCAGAAGCAAGTCATGTGATTTGGGTGTACACTTCGCAGGCTAGCGGACGCGTCGACGTGCCTCATACGCTTCCAATCACAGGACTTTTGCATATATCCGGAGCACCACTCCCGCTTTCGACTTGGCTTTCAGTCACACGGCTCTTCTTGTATCCGAGACCATCTTCGATCGTGTCTCCGCGTTTGCGCTTGCGATCCGATCCTGCAACACCGCCACTGGGGCCTGTCATGGTCCACCGAGCTGGGCACCCTGACGGAATGACTGCACTGGACGGGGTAGATGACGGGCGCACAGTACCGGACCCGTTAGTTCCACCGTACACGCGATCCCCTATGATTGCATCGTCATGGACGGTGAGACCCATTTGAGGGCATTTTGTCGATGGCTTTTTCGGCGGCGATGCAAGGCCAGCAGAGCATTCGAGGATCTTCGACGTTCGGTTACCGCTTTCATTCGAGCTGGCTCGTATATTGGGCCGGGCTGGTGGATCCGGTCTCGCGATGAGCCTGTAGTCTCCTGTGCCCGGGACGTACATCGTAAAGCGAGATGGCTCCGCCATGAGGGGAGGTCCTGGTTGCGACTCGACTGTTATGGAATAACGACATCCCACAGTCGCATCCACGACAATCTCAGGTAGTTCCGGCCAGGCGTCGTTCGGGGATGACATCGAAGAGGTGACAGACAGGGTGTGGCAAATAGCACGGGGGAGAAGAGCTTTGGTTTGCAGGAGCCGGGCTGTGAAGATAGGGTTTAGAGAGCGAATGTGATCAGAATCTTTCGTCGAAGAGCAGGGCATATTTAACATCTTCGTTTCCACGCAGAAATTACGGTCGTATTGCGACACAGCCCTCAGTCCAGGCAGTCACGCAATCTTTCCCACTCTTCTCCCGTTCCGACAGCCCAGCGTCACCACCGCTGACTGAAGCCTCAGCTTGTCCCAACGTTGTCAGAGGTCTTCCTGAATTAGCATAAGCACTGCCTGCGAGGGCGCTAGTATCCCGTGCCATGAGCGAGGTCATATGAGCCAGGGCCCAAGGCGTGATGCAGCTCCAAAACCCTCGGATACGAATCACGATTGAACACGGAACACCTATGCCACCCCTCGTGTATTGTCAGTGAAGTGTCGGAAGTGTTGCCGGCGCTCGTTCCCATTCAGCGAGGGCTTTTCTTGCTAATTTTTGGTGTCCTTCGCAAATAATGATGGTAAGCGCACAGAGACCAATACTTGATGTCATCAGATCGTCCAGCTCATTTTACAACAGGCGGCGGCCCCATACCCCTTGACAATATCGTTGCCGTCATAAAACAAGCATAACTTACGCAGATGTAGACGAGCAGGAACTTACCAGGGTGGTCAATAAAGTCTGCTCTGGAGACGCAGCGAATGCCGGGCACTTCCTGCTAATTGTCGTAAGTTCGGGCTGCCTGGAATGAGACTGCGATCTCCTTCGCGTCGTGAGGTGGAACATGAGGGTGTGACTGAAGGGTCCTTCGTTCACGAGGTGCGGTGATATCGCGACTGGACAGAAGCTGCGTGGGAATGGCCATCATGATTCTCGCCTTATAGAGATTTGTCCAAACTTGGCAAAGTATACAGGCTCAAAACGCTCATCTCTTCAAGTGGTATAACGGGAATGGTTTTGCTGTACTGTACTCACACCGCTGTCCACAAGGATTGAGCATGTTCACATACGGGCAAGGCCGGCTTGTGTCGCTCCTCATCGTCATGCCGTCCAGACCTATCTATAGCCAGAAACGATACGATATAGTAAACTGGTGTGCGTTGAAGCTGTCAGATAGGCTGCGGATACCCTTGTTGACATCCTGGTAGCCAGCGCGTCTGCTAATCCTTCCAGCCGTGGTTTTGGTACCAGCTCGATGTGGCTAGACCTGACGAGGCACTTGTCGTTGTCTGCCCCATTTCGCTTGCCTTTGCATTCCGCTTCTAACTCCACCTTCTCTAAATGCGTCGTCTCTGTCGCCATAATTCGCCTCAACGTCTCTTTCTCGTGTGTAGCAGCATATCTCGCTTCAAGCCTTCACACCACTTACGCAAGAGAGCAGACGTACACCATACCGGGCGCGCGCCCGGTTCGCCTCCTTTCTCAACGTTTTCCTTGGCTACAAGAAAGGCTGCTCAAGCGTTGACTCGGTCGGCTAGCACGCCAGAGCTATAGAGAAAATGCCGACTGAGTGTCTGAATCCCCGCCGGGCTGGGATACTGGAAGCGCTCAGAGCCAAACGTCAATTTGCTCGTGCCACTGTGCGTAAGGGGCCAGCATTTCGAAGCTCAAGTCTTGCAGGAGCAGGTGGTTGTTGAATTCGGGTTCGAGTTCGGTAACGCCGATGTTGATACGCTCGAGGCAATGTCCGACCTCGTCTACGCGTATCACGCGGCGTGTGACCAGGAGAAGGCTGAAGCTTTAGCCAGACGGCTTCTGGTCCTCCAAAAAGCAACCTTTCTAGGGGTTGCACTCCTTACCCTCGCCACCGAGAGCATGATCGCCCGGATCCTGCACTCACGAGGGAGATATCTCGAAGACGCGGAGTTGCGCCGCCAGATTCTAGAGCGAAGACAGAAGGAAGCACGACTAGGAAATCTCACCGCTGTGGCAGGGGCAGCCGCAGCATACGGGCAGCCGCTTCTCAGGCTGGAGAGGTACAGCGAGGCTGAAAATGTGCTGCGAATTGCTCTCGACTCTTACGAGTGTCCGTATGATGGTGCAGAAGGCGACAGACATCTTGACATCCTCGACTGCAAGGAGAGCCTCGCAGACCACGCTGTCCGCGCAATGGTCTCACGAGAAAGCCGTCAAGCTGGGCCGTGAGGTGCTGGAGGGCAGGACGAGAAGTATGGGCTTGTTCCACGCCGAAACTATCAACGGCATGTCCAATCTGGCTACGTACCTATGCCGCGCCAATCAGTCAGAGGAGAGTAGAGTTTTACTCCACAACGCTATGGGGATATCCGCCGTGTATTTGGGAAGGGAACACTCTGCTGGACGACCTGGACATCGCCAGAGCGCTAGCCTACCATTCCTCCCGAATGAGCGAGAGGGTAAAGACAATCCATCATCCGGACACACTGTTGATCATGACCGAGTTTTGTTGGGCACTTGGACAAGACGAGAGGTTCTCGAGCGCGAGAGACCACGTCACAGCGTGCATTCGCTACACCGGACGATTATACGGATGGAGTCCCCCTGGTGCTGCGCAGAGCCTCTGACTTGTGCGATCTCGTAGCCGGAGCGTTCGTGGGACAAAGACACGAAGAGGCCGAGCGCGATCAGGGCCTTCTTCAGGGTCGCCGTCGGCTATCGCCGAGCACAACGACTCGCGTTGGTGCATCAGCGGAGAGCAGACTCCACCTACTGGAGAGTCACAGCCGCTCAAGCTTGGCCAAACAGTGTTCTATATCTGAAATCGACATTTTATAGTGTAAACGGCGGCGGCGGCGGCATCAACGCCAATCTACCTTTGGCTTCGGAAGAGTTTCAGTCACGCAATGTCGGCACGGCATCATTCGACAGTACGACAAAAGGCCAGAAAGCGAAAGCAATATAATTCATGGGAAAATTGAAAAGACAGGCGAATGACGATCTTTGAGGTTACCCGATTTCGCTAAAATATTTGAGGTGCTTTTACGAATCCTCGCCTTGCTCGATTCTCTAAGTTGCGGTATTGATGCACGACGATTTGAGCTCCGGCTTCTTGAGACAGACACGTGAAAAGGGCGAAGTCATGTTCAAGCGGAAAAGCGATTGGCGGAGAGGTGAAAGGTTGCTGGGTGAGGGTGAGTGTCAGAAAGTGCACGAACGACTTTAAAATTGCCAACTCAAACATTTATGCTACAGTCCGAACGCAAGACAGCCCACCCATACTTGTGAAAGATACTGAGTCGTGATCGTGAAAACACTAAATCCTTAAACCCAATTGCCGGCGAGATATGGCAGCACAATCTTTCGCGCATCTCCCGTGGCCGCCTGCGAGATGTCGAGACTGGTGACCCTATCCTTCGGACTGATAGCCCTCGCAACGCGATCCCAACTCAGGTGGAGGCACACTCTGCCGACCAGCATGAGGTTGGCCGGCTCTTCCAGCACCAGAGATGCGGTCTTGGCCAAGTCAGATGTTTCCCTCAGGCTCGGACACATAGACGCCGCGCGAGCCATACGGAACTGCCCGCGGTTGTCGTGGGCCCGCCCTTCTAGACCTTTCCTCGTACGGGCGAAGCATTCCTGCAGTCCGTGAATGCGACGCCGTTACATCTCGGAGACGTGCTCGACATGCGTGGCAAGCCTGGGATGGTGCCATTGCTGTACTCGATGAGCACACCGCTCGGGCACTGAGCACAACCCAGGATGAGGCATCCGCACTTCAAGTCCTCCTCGCTTCCCGGCGGATCGTCCAGGTCCATCATATAAGCGGACGGGCTTTCGGGAGGTTCAAATAGCTCACACTCTTGTATTGGCGACCGCAGTCGGGTAGGATGTTGTTGGTATGTGTGAAAGTTCTCCATGCGAAGATCCTTGGCGTGCATGTTTGACCAGAACAGCAGAGGCTCAGTGTCGGCGACGAGCAAAGTGATGGTATTTACACAGCCGAAGGACGAGGAGGCAGTTCAACAGGCTTGTGACTCCGGGTCAAGATGGGTCGGCGATACTTGCCGGGGTCTCCTGTCTCTTATGTTGACTGTCCATTTCCACGTGCTCTGTGTCATCAAACACCTCGCTCCACCGCAGTTGAGCAAAACCGGTGCTTTTCCAAAGCTTTGGGACCCCCATTCACCTGCGAAACCCGGCGCACTCCACGACGCGGGCCGCAACATCATGTGGTCAAGGTGACTGACAAACAGAAAGATCGCAGCGTTGAAAGAGCGGCATCCCTGCCGGAGTGGGATGCTGGACCATGGCTGCAATGCATCACACGCAGAAATGACCGACTCTCATCAGATGCAGCCTTGGAATAGCGTACTACACTGCTTTTTCGATGTGTACAGGCCACTTGCCATCCGATGGATTGTGTTTCGTTGACATCAAGCGCTCGCTGGCTTCGAAAACTCTCAGCTCTCCCTGGGCGACACTGCTCCCCCACGTCGCCGCGCAACACTCCATGCTCTACGCCCACAAGAGGACTCGAAGACGTTGTGGCTAGTGATATGCCATTGTGACACAGGACTTGAAGTACTCAAAATTAGTGGCGAGGGGAGTGGTGTGTAGGGATGGGCTCACGTAACATAGTGTCCAGAGCGGAGTGGTAATTTAGTAACTGATGTCCCCAACAAGAGGACCAACCCATTGTCTTCTTCTGGACGGTAAAGTTTACCGATTCCTACGTCACTAAGAGCTCAAAGCGCGAAACGGGGCGTTCCGCGGCGCAGCCAGGGAGATCCATAAAGGGTTGCGTTAGACTACTGTAGCTCAGACGCCTTAGGAGTAGTAAACTACCTTGTATAAGTTACGTACCTTATCCATCACTTGGCTCGCCCGCGAGCGCCACCTACAAGTCAGCATAGCCAGAAGTACCAGCCCACAACGTCTATTATATGATGTTATGAGAGGCAACGTTTGCAGAGAAATCATCGAGGAGCCGCATCGGTTGCATTCCGAGACTCATATACGGCAATCCACAGCAACCGTGCCGAGCAGGTGAATCCAAGACTTCAACCACCGCCAACGTTGCTCAAACAGCACGATCTCATTCCCAGCGCGCCATTTCGAAACGAAAAAGCACAAGACGGCGCCAGTATTGCTGTGCGCGGCCCGTGCTATACATCCATTGTCCTCCACGACAGTCCTGACACCACCCAACAACGGCCGGAGCTCTCTGTGTACGGCCATGCCGACCATCGATCCTAGGGTTCTTATGTGGGAGACTGGCCTTGCAAAGAATAACGTTAAAGATGCGGACGACCAACGCAGACTGTGTTCCCACAAGCAACCGCACATCGAATCCTGCGTCACACAGCGGTCAGGCGGGAGGGGAACGCGCATCTGTCAAGCAAACGATTTGGCAAGAGATGGCACAATACTCCTGTGGTTCGACAACAGATTGCACGAGGGACTGTGAAGATGCGGGCAGCCACGGTCATTGGTTGCAGCGGCACACGGCTGGTGAAAGTCGACTCTGTCCCGATGGTGCGACTGGAGGTCACGGCAGATGGACTTGCTCGCGTTGTGGTGGACAAGACACAGCATGTCGCGTGGCAGTCAAGCCATCAGCTAGAGCCTTCGCAGTCGGCGTCGCGCGCGCACTCGTTCGGTGACGAGCGCAAATGGGGAAATCAGAGATCCTATCAAAAGCGTGGGATATACGGCACATGATGCATGGAACAGGCTAGCAAGAGACGGAACACATTGACGGATGAAAGAGTCTGGCGAAACATGTTGCGAGACTACGAACGACTGCACCGCCAGAGCTGAACCGCCGTCTCCAGCTTGAAAGAGTGTGCGGCGTGCGGGACTCTTTTCAGCGGGCCACCAACGACAACCACGCAGAGGCGCATTCGCAATCAGCCTCCGACATGACGACCCTCCTAGCACATTCTTACGGCACTTGCTTTTGGAGAAATCCACAAATTCCGCGTGCTCCACCGTCGCCTCCCGACTGCTTACTCGACGATCTGCACTCAGGCCGCATACCGCGGACTACAATCGGCACCGCAAGCCTGGTCAGTATCCTGGCAGCAAGACGCGCACGACTTCGGCGCCGAAGGATCGAAGGAAGGTGAGGTTTAGGTCGGGTACACAAACGAAGAGCATACCAGCAATCACAGCGCCCTGTGATCGGTTAGCGTGGGCGACCGTGTAGTTGAAATGCGATTGAGGGAGGACGTGCCGCGAAGACCAAAGGTGTGAAGCCTGACAGTGTTACTGCGCTGCGGCGGATGGAAAAACCCAGCGCCCAGGACGGTAAGCTCACAGATGCAGCCCGCCGACGGAGGACGTTCACAGAGGCCTTGACGAGAACCCGCCTCGTCTTCAGCCAGAGCCACTTGTACGTTGGTGGCACAGGTCGGATTTCTCGGAGGTGAGCCGGCTGGGTTTGCGAGGGTGTGGGATCTCGAGTCGAAGGAATCACGAAGCCTGCTCGGGCGAGACATCGCGCTGCCAAGCCAGAGACACCCAACTGTCCGAACAAGCGGGTGGTGATCCTGACGCAGGAACAGCGCGACGCAGCAGCAAGGCACGGCAGGTCCGTTGAAGCAGAGCAAGAAGGGTTTCACGCAAGCGCAAGTGAGATGGCGGCGCTGCAGGTGAGGATTGCCAGGGAAAGCACGAGGAAAGGATGCATGACGCTCCGTGGTGATTTACCACGCAAGGACTCTCACTCCTCGAACCAGCGAAGTCGTTCTTATACCTTCACCGCAACGGCGAAAGGCTAGACACCGTGAGGCGGAAAGAAACCTCTCTCGCACGTTTCAGTTGTTTCTAAACTTGTAGCTCTACGCCCTCACGATGTGTCGCCGAAACACTGGCGTCAAAGAAGGGGGTCCGCGGGGCGTGTACCCATCGGGCGGTGGAGTATAAGAGTTGGAGCAGCTGGAAGAGCACCGGCTAGCATATCACACCTCGACCGCTTTACAAGAACGCAGCAGATCGCTAGGGATGAGTTCATGCTCCGAAGCCAGGAAGAAGAAGGAGAAGTTCAGGAAGTACAGAGAGTCCTTGGATAGAATGGCCAAGAAAAGCGAGCTTCACGATGCCGAGGCTTACATGGTGGTGAAGCGGAAAGATAAATGGTACAAGATCGGTCATCGCTCTGAGAATGTAATTCTTCCCTATGCACCCCGTGTTGCTCGTTCTTGCTGACAAGGTTAGGGCGAGGAAGCATTACCGGACAGCCTCGAGGTCGAATCTCCGAACAGCACCTCGCAACATGGGTTCACGTTCATAGAGCCTGTCGCATTACGGCCATCCCAGTTGGCTGCTGCGGTTTGGAACACTACACGCAGCCGACAGGTCATGGGGACGCCAATCGGGTCTTCGGGTTCATGATGTTATGTCTGGACGATACAAGAGCAGGCAAATACGGCGAGCAGGCTCGCTCATCTAAACCTGAAGAGGTATCTTTCAGCAGGATGGTGAACTTTTGGCGCGATGGATCGCTTCGCAATACTGCAATTCATCACGCGCACAGTATAGCACGTTACCAGCACGTATGACCAGCGGTATGACAAGCACATATTACCAGCACGTACTACGAGGATATCTTAACAGCAAATCAGCAGCCCTATCCTACAGCCTATACACAATGGCGAAAATGACTTAGTCGCAACGCACATGACATGACTGTCGAAATGACCCCGATGTCGCAACTTAGATTTCTCGCATCACGAGCGGCTTGATGTGCAACGCAGCGTCGCCTATCTGATGCATAGTCGCTTTGATGGTTGCCCAAACCCCGCCTGCGAGCTGGACGTGCGGCGGCGGCCAGACATGTCCTGTGCTTGTGAGTTGACAGAATTGCCGTCAATAGCGCTTTCCTCCTTTACACATCCTCGGCCATCACGGTCTTATACACGCCGGCAAGGTCGATCTCCAGGATAGTCTTTCGCGAACCCATCGGATGCAAAGCGCTGCGGATTGACTGCGGCGAGGCTCTTCAGGCCGTGCAGTGCCAATCTGGTCGCACACCGAGGAATCTGAGGCGTCACGTGAGTGCGATTCGCCGCCGCCCACGCCGTAGCTGCGAAACAGCGACGCCAGTCACTCTCGTCCCAGAATGAGCCCTGGAGCGAGATGCCCGCATCCACCGCCAACTGGGCGCAGACGACGTTTGGCGGCAGGATGAGAACGTCGCCTGGCTCCAACAGGACGAGTCGCTGACTGCCGCGCGGCCACCACTCCGCATCGTTGCGGATGGATTCATCGAAAAGCGAGCTCGTCAGCTGCTCAAGTGACACGAAGGCGCACAGCCTCTGGCCCTCCAGGTTACGAATCCACGTGCCGCCGAGCGGATCCAGGTAGGGACCGGAGAAAGCGCCGGAGCATTCTATGCGGTTGAAGGATAGGCCCTTGTTTACACAGAGGGAATGGGCGGTGTCGCCACAACCGAGGCCGCCACCGCTCAATTTATTCGATTGGGACGACGCTCTCGACACGGCTTTGTGGAGCAGCGGAAACGAGGGTGGTTCAAGAAGGCAGGACGCTGCGCCTCGAGGAAGTCGTAGGTGGTGTAGGAGCCGATGACCATTCGTTGCCCGAGAAGCGCACGAGGAAGTCCTCCATCGCGACGAGCGTTGGCACATCACTGAGGGCATTGGTTGATGTCACGTTTTCATTCCCGTGACCGTCCCGCAAGTCTTCCCGGACGGCTTCGACATCGTACATGCCGAAATCTTGCTGGCGTTCCTGGACAACGATGGGCTTTTCCAGAAGGATGTGCTCATCAAGCAAGTCCCGGAAGGAGGCATTGTCAAGGTACACGACTTCGCCGTCCAGGTGGCCGCCATGCTCGTTCATGTCAGACGCGCCGAGGACCGACGCCCATTTCGCATCGCCGAACCAACGGTCGCGCGCGCGACAGAATTGCGACGCGTTGTCCAACGATGCATCGGCACGGATTCTCGTCAGAAGCGGCGTGATGTCCTCGCAGATGTCGCACGCGCAGCTCTCCGGTCGAAGCCCAAGGTGTCTTTGTGGCGGTCGGGTGATTCCTGCGAAGTCCCGAGCTGCGGTGGGAACTTCGAGGTCTTCGACCGAGTGCCAGCTGGCACGCCAGGTAATATCCCGCGTCCTCCACCGCACGCCTCCCCTCCGCTCTCCTCCTCGACCGACATGAGGTAAGGGGCGAAGATGGACGGCGGCATCCGGTGCATGTATTTGGCAGCAGCCTCAGACTCCATCTCCGCAAGCGTGTCGGGATCTATGGCGACTTTATCGCGCCGGAGGCGGCCCATCATGGCAAACTGGAGAGGGAGCTCATGTCCCTCCAATTGGAACTTGGCCACGCCTGCTCATCACGACTGCCCCGCAGAGAGGCCTCGGACAGCTTGGAGCGAGTCTCACCGCGAGAGCGCTCAGACGGAGATGTTGGATCTCGCACCGTCCTCGCCTCGCCGCTGTCGTCCGTGGGTGGCTTCGAGGTCAGCTCAGACGACGACCTCGACGTGGCGGACGAGCTCGTGGCGTCGCTGGAATCGGTTTCGGCCGCAACGGGCGACTTTCCTCCGACAGCCTGCGTCGTCACAGGCTGCGGCAAGAGAGCACTTGCGGGACATCGTCTGGGTGATTCGCGTGCCTCCTCTGACAAGGAGAGGTCTGCGTTCAGATCCGTCTGGGCGTCCTCGTGAAAGGGGCTCGTCCCTTCCCACTCAGCGATTCTCCGTTTCCCGAGGCTTTGTTATGTAGTGGCAATTCTGTTTGCGATGACGGCGACGCATCTTGAGCCTCTGACCTGGGATAATCCGGAACGCTCGGCGAATCTCCCACGAAAAGCGATGGGCCTCGATCTTGACCAACCAGCCAACTTTCGATCCCTTCGAAGCCAACGGCAACGACATCACGCGTCGAAGCGTGTAGGGTGTCAGCCTGTTCACGAGGGGTACTCATCGATGCCGCAACACGGTTTCCACGCTCCGCTGCCATCTCGCCTTCCATTGAAGCTTCGTGTCCAATACCGCTTTTGGTTGGGCCACTGTGGTCGTCGGGACACTGGCCATTGCGTGTAGTGGGCTCTCGAGCGGACTCAAACGCTTCGGCAGACACTTGCTGCGCCACGCTGTCTGTTAAGGTCGGTGTACATTCAGCTGATGCATGCACGAGCGACGGGTCGCTCGAACGCTCGTCGTTCGAACAATTGCCAGCAGAATGGTTTTCATGAGGCGTCCCGTTCATCAGCGATCTATCAGCTGGTCCCCGCTCGTTTGATGCATGCTCTTCTGAATTGTCGGCTGCAGAGTCGTCGTCGTCATCCTTCAGGAACATCCGTGCCGCTCTGTTCTGGCGAGCGCGAGCGTGAGCTGCGCGTTGTATGGATGACAGTTCAGACGGCGAGTCGGACCCGCCAAGCTCGGTCTTGATCGAAGCAACATGCTTGTCTGAGGAAGGTCTCGCCTGAGTACGGTTGGAGCTCTCGCTATCGGTTTGAGAGCGGCTGGTCTTGGGAGTGTTGTGGCTGTCTTGATCCTCAGGACCATCCTGTATGCGTGGCAGGGCCAGGTCTTTTGCGCTGGTTGTAGCAGCTCTTCCATGCTATCGAAAGTGCTATGTGCCGAACCGCGTGCCGAGCTGCGTGCCGAGCTGCGTGCCGAACTGCGTGCCGAACTGCGTGCTGAACTGCGTGCTGAACTGCGTGCCACGCTTCCTGCCACGCTGCCTGGCTTGCCACTCGTCGCGCTACTTGTTGAGCCTGACACCGTAGACGCCATGGACTTGGTTCGTGGTTTCGCACGCACACTTGACACCATTACTGACGTGGGAGGCGACAGCACGCCGTCTCTGCGGGGCGTTGCCGCCCGATCAAAGTCCTTCCTCCGCACCAGCAGACCGTTCTCGTCAAATTTGAGTAGGTAGATGTTCCAATGTTGGGACCTGGCTATCTTCAGATCCAGCCGCTCGCCATTTACGATCACCACGCCATCCTGATTCTCCGTCCATCTCCGGATCTCGGCCTGGTGCTGAAACGCTGTGTCTAGGGTCACTTCCACCCCGTAGACCAGGGTGGGCTTGTCTTTCCTCAAGCATTGGAGGGAGTGGAGATCCTTGACCGCAATGGCCCCGTCGTACGGAGCAAAGTCTTCTTCATGAGATGCTTGCAAATCGGACAGGGCAGCGCAGTGCTTCAACCAGCACACGAGATTGGCCTGCGGGACGAAGTCATCCTTGAACCTAGGGAACATCTTGGCGCAATTGTGGACGAAAGCCAGCTTTTCCCTCTTGTAATCCTCGGTGTTCCATCCGTAACGCTTCAAGACCACTTCCGTCCACTGCATCGAGATGACCATGGTCTGTTTGACGCGGTACTCCACTCCTTCCATTTCTTGACATCTTGACCATCCGCGCCTCTATGCTCGGGCGCGTGCATTTTTGCGGCCTTGACCAGGCGCCTCCATATCGTGCTGTCGCCGTTGAAGTTGTTGACCTCAAGGATAGTGTCGAAGGCTTCGACGAAGCTGAAGTGGTTGTTGCTTTTGAAGATCGCTTCGTTGAGGATAGATGCCAGTTTGGCGTGTTGCTCCTTGCTTTGGACAGCATTTTCGGCCCGCCGAAGCAAGTCCCTCTCGTCCTGAGTAAATTGATCAAATATACAAGCCATCTCCGCAGAGCTCTCTGGGATGCAGGTCGAGCCTGATCGACTTGATTTGAGGCGAACACCCACGCGCATTTATAGGCACCAGCGCCCGCACGCTTGCCCTATGCTACACAGGATAGGACCCACTCACACTCTACGACCGGTGGCGGGCATATGACCCTTGAGTCGCGCTACTCACTCGTTGGGCCCTGGCGCGTACGGCCACCTTGTCCGTGAAGGGCACGATTCTGCTCCTATCAACGCGATTCGTGCGTCTGCTGTGTCACCTCGGTTGGGAAGAGCGGATTCGAATTCAGGCGCTCTGGCCCGAATACCACCTGCTGTGGCTTGCGGTGGTGCTGGAGCATAGAATTTGAATCTTTACGGCGGCACTAGGTGGACCGCTGGGTCTGCCCAAACAAGCCTGCATGTGTGGGAACCGGCAGTGCCAGGAATCCGCTCCTGGGACAGTGCCTTTGTCACACTGCTCCATCGAAGCAGAATAGTCGGAGCGTACAGCTAGCTTCTGGACGAGGGTGGCGCTCTCTGGCATTATCCTATCTACTATGATTTCACCACGCTAAAGTTCAAGGCACCATGGTGTCCGATCCGATCGATTGTGCATTTGGAAATTGAGGAGATGAACAGCATGCGCCACTCATGGCGCTCCCCGAAATACAGTACCGCGTTGGCATTTCTCTCATCAAAGAGGGTGCTGCAACTTTGCTGTGTCATTTGAGCGGTTCATGGCATGTCGTTTGTCCTCGCTCAGCGTCGGGAGAAGGTTGCTGCGGACCGTCGCTCGTCACTTGTTATCTCCTTCAAGGCTCTCGAAACAGGTATTCGTACTCTTCGCGGCTTCTTTGGGGATGGCCATGTCTTTGCATCTGCGCACGTTAACAAGAAGTCGAGAGGCACACGATTAGGAAACTCACATACGACAAGTGCAGTTCTCTGATGCTTTGTAAGTTGGTCCATGAGCAGCACGGTGTCGAGGCAGTCCTGCTCGCGCACCGTCCATGATCGATCCTTGGGGCGACGAATCTTCCTGTCGTGTCGTCCACCCGACCGATGGGAACGACGCTTCGACACGGTTCCCGCTGTTTTCGAACGCGTCGAGCTTTGAGATCTGCCGTGACGTCTACTATAGGCGCTAACCGAGCTTTGGAACTTGAGCTGTTTACGGGATTAGCTACTTCCAACGCCTGTGATCTTTCGTACTCACCGCCTGGTCACGCCGAAGTCCGAATGTGCACTGGATGTGCTTTGCATCTCTGTTGGTGGCGCCCTCTCGAGGTCAGGGAGACTCGCGACGTGTAGTCCTGCGTTGCCCACGGTCGGGCCGAGTGGAATGTGATGCAAAACCTGGGAGAGGTACCAGTCGACGTCGTATGAGCCCGTGGGTCGCATTTCAGAGGACCAGTCAAGCGATGCTGGAGGAGATGAGTTAAGGGTATTGGTGTCTGGCCAGGTAGGGACAAAATTGGTCGTGTTGCCGTGGCTGAATGGCGTTTGCGTGTGCTGCTGCCCAGGCCAACTCTGCTGATGATGCTCTAGCTGATACTGTGGTTCAGGATGCTGCTGTTCAGGATGCTGTTGTTCAGGATACTGCTGTTGCAGATAATGCAGTTGCTGGCTTGCTGCTGCTGCTGCTGCTCTTGGTCGGGTGTATGCATTCCCCACGGAACAGAAAAGCCAAGGGAGGCGTGCATTGCGGTATCAGTGTCGGTGCCATTTTCGCAGGACTCATGATGGAGCACGCTCGAGTCAGCGACAGAATGTGCCTCCAATGTAGACAAATAAGGCAGATTCGCGCTCGGCGTATTGGCTTGATCAGACATGGTAGGTGGTGATATGACAGGAATAGGAAGGTCAAAATGCTCCGCGGTCCAAGTCACTAAAGCTGAACAAGGCTCCAAGTTATACCTTTCGGCATAGCAATGGACCACATTGCAGCATTCCAGATTGAAAGTGCCGCAGATGTGAACCTCAACGCTTTCATCACTTCACATACGCCGCAACACAAAGCTTTCACCGGCGCCGTCAACTAAAGGTGGAAGTGCATACACGCGAGGAGCTACAAGGGCGGTGCCATTGCGACGGGATAGTCGTTTCGCCTGTCACGTTGCTCGGCTGGTGTGGATTGCCGAGCCCTTCGAGCCCTCTGCGAGTTGAAGCGGATGCATGAGCGTCATACGCATTCGCAATATCGCTCACAGTCGAAACATGTATTTCCGCGCACACGTCAGCCCCCCCTCCTCAGACAGATATGCTCCTCCCAGCAGGTGCATGTCTGAAGTGAGGATACGGTATAGCGCGGAAATCGACCGAGCAGAGATGACACTCGTTTGATGCCAAGGAACTCGACCCCAGAGAGGCAGGTTCTCTCGAGGGCGGCTCGACGCCGTTCTGGCCGTGGATCGCGCAACCCGCAGCACATGCCACATGTAGTGGATCCTATGGAGGGGGAAAACGGCGAATTAAAAGATCTTCCTTGGCCGACCAATGGACACTGACTCTTTCCAATGGCAAAAGCGCGATGGATCTGCTGGTCTAGGCAAGATTGCGAGGTCATTTCCAGTACTGGCATCCAAGCTTTCTCCACTGGACGAGACGCGCCTTGCTTATTGCTTGCACTGTTGTTCTACCTTGGTCTAGATCCCAGCCGTGAGAGCCGCTGCAGCGGCCAGCGATGGATAGCGGACGCAACAAGGAGCGATAACAAATGCGGGTGATGCGCATGAAGTGCTTGTTGATGGTATATCCCTGTCAACAGGGGTGCTTCGGTCATCCATTAAGGAATCTGGGTGGACTAAAGCCGTTGTATCGCAACGGCTCATCCACGGGCCGACGACCCTGTGTGGTCTAGTACGAGCAGCTAGGGTTCAAACAAGTCACCGGATCGTGCGGGAATGACTGAGCTTACCCGTCAAGCATTACACAAACGGCCACAGCACGAGATGGCACAGCCTGAAAGCCACCTTCGCACGCCCGATACACTTCGATGAAAACCTCGGACGGCAGTCAAAGCAGCGCACTACCGGCCGATCATCAGACGCACGATCATGCACGACAATATAGGCATGCTAGTAAGCGCGCAGGAGCAGCCCACAACAGGCACGAAACGTGCATTCCCTCCAGAATCGACAGGCGGCTCCGCTTGTGGATTCTGGAGGTCAAACAAGCACCGCAATGGTCTGGCATCGAACCTGTGTCTTCCAACGGATGATCGCTTGGCAATACTGCACAGAGAGTCGGCCCGCTCTTGACGGCCACCCCGAAATTTAGACGCGGATCCGATCGGAAGCAAGCTTCCGGCTCCAGCGCGTTGTAGAGTATCGCTCACCTTGTCCCACCCCAGCACCTTTAGCCGCTAGGACAGTCTTCACCCTAGCATGATCGACTCCCCTACACAAAGCTTTCAGGGTGGCTGACGTGCCGCGCTTGCGGGGAAGTGCAAACCAGAACGTGGCCTACACTAATTTAGAGGTTTAAGCGTACTACGCCAGATCAGCACAATTATGAAAGATCAATATCAGTGGCCCTCTGCTCGCCGTTTCGAAGTTTTATGATCAGCCATAGTAACGCTCGACCTTTCCATCCTCAACTCTAGTGCCTGATGGAACGATCGGCGGCTTATGAGAGCCAATCACCCTGCCTTAGCCCTGAACGTTTGAATCCCGCCATCTGAGGCATGGGCTCGCACCGGACGAACAATGCTTGATCAACACGAACAGCACGCATCGGAAATCGCTCGGAGTGCTCATGGACTTTCTTCTCCATGGTCTTAGTCCATTCACTGATCCGAGACATGTGCAAGTCAAGTTTTGATGGAGTGGTCACCCGCAGTCAGCTTCACATGCTACCTATGAAGAAGTGACCGCAATACTAACACCTTGCTGCAACATGGAACTGCAGGCTAGAATCCATCATCAAGAAAAGAATATCGCGCGTTTTGCCATGTGCTGGCATTATTCGGGGCCTTTGCTGGGGGCCAGACGAGAGTTGTCAGGTCGCGCCCGAGCAGCGGCATCTGTGGTTGATGTGACTGCACAAATCTCGTTGATCGTTGAGCCTGACGCACTAAGTGCTGAAATTCGCTGAATTTGATGTTTCCAAATTGTCTGCTAGTTTACTTATCGTATTACTGAGGCGTGAGAAACACGCAAGGCCGACCATATCACGCAAGATCCTGTTTGACCAGACTTGCGAGGCCCTGTCCCACTCTTGTCCGCCAGTCGATGCTGCCTCACGCCGTAGCATCCTCCACGCAGCATCCTCGCGCTGAGTCATCGCCACGGAGGCGATGCCATCCGTGGTGAGTCTTTCAGTGTCGTAACGGAGGGGGCTTTCGGGCGGACCTTGCGAGACGCTCCACTCGAAACAAGGATCTATACGCCTCGACACCGAGATTCGTACTCGTCAAGGCTCCTTGGTGGATGGCCGTACCTTTCCATCTGTGTCTGTCATGAGCGATTCGAAAGTTGGGAAGGCTGGGAAAGTGGCTTACAACGTATGCAGCTCTGTTGTATTTCGTGAGGTCATCCATATGCATCACAGCCTGGTAGAACAGTTTTCTCCTCTGTCGATGGAATGCTCTCGGCGACAAAAGCCGACCCGCTAGTCTCTACTCGCCGTGTGACGGAGTACTCCTGCGAGAGACGCCTCGCTCTGCTCTCGCCGGACACGCTTTGACGTCGGCTGTGACGCGCATTAGAGCTATAATTGAGACTCGGCGTAGTGCTATCACAAGAGTCAGCTGGAGTAGACGACAGTTATGACTCACACTCACAGCTTGGTAATATTGTCGCGTGATTGATCGCCAGGACTAATTTGTGGTTCTGATAAGGTCGAGTAGTGCGGGTGGACGAGGCCTGTATTGTGTTGCCCATTACCGCCTGGGAATGCCGCGTATGGAACGTGGCGAGAAGCCTCATCTTCGGCCCGGCCAAGGTCATGTTGGTCCATCGACTTAATCCAAGGTGTTCCGACTTGCGGTGTCGATACGGGCATGTTGCAAGCATCGTTTCTTGAAAGGTTAGAAACATCACCGGCCATCCCACTTTGGAAGGACTGTGGGAATGCCTGCGAATGTAGAGGCAGTCGATACTGTTGCTGCAGTATTTCTGGTTGTTGCTGCTGATGCATTTGGCGTTCAAAATTTTGCTGGGGAGCAAGCTCTCGCCAGTCCCAGCCCCGAGGGGTGCCGTTCGGTGTGGACTCATGAGTCTTGTGCTCAACGCCATTTCCATCATAACCGTGGGTGTACTGATCTAGGTTAACATACGAGTAGCAAAATTGATACACATGCAGTCAAAGCCTTACGCTTTCTCTGTCGGACGATTTGGACATGGTGGGCTCAGTGGTGTGACGAAAAGCCTTCGCAGCGATTCCGAAGAAGACCTTTGCGATGAGACCAGCCACAACAGACCTCTTAAACGATACGTCGCAACGGGCCAAGAGGCCAGCAGAAATGACCCTCAACACTTCCGCCTTCGAACACGCTTCGTGAATCTAGTTCTCCATCGGCCGGCCCGACCAGAAGGCGCAATGCCTTCATGCGAGGGATTGTTTTCTGGCGTACCATCGCGACGGGACTCTCGTCCTTGCTTGACGCAGTGCTCGTCCGGCGAAATTGATATCTTTGGACAATCCTTTTCACCCGCCAACTAACAACACAAGATCTTCGTGTTCCTGTCGAATTCGGACTTCCAAAGAGTGACTTTGAATCGCATATCCCTCAGGTTCGTCCAGGCCCAGTAACCACGTTTTTTGGCGCATTGTAGACAGTGTTCGTTTGAAAATAGAGCGCGACCGCTCGTAGAGTAGAGATATGACGTCCACTAACAGAGACACTACAGTCGAGCCGCAGCCTTGCACCTAGCGGCGGTGCAGGGGTGTCATCCATTGTGCCCTGCTTGGATCAGACCGCGCCATAAGCAAGTGGGTTGGCGTAGGACCCGCACCGGAACTATATTCCACATGCGGCGTGCCAATGATGCTCGATCGCTTCTCAGTCAAGCGAAGGATGATTTCTTGATTGGCCGCGATGGAGTGTCTTCACAGATGCATGGACCAGCCCGATGCGATGCAGCAGCCCACGGCTCATTTCGGTGCAGGCTGCTTCACTTCCTACACTCAATAGTTAGGAGCGTGCCGGCGAGGCGATTGCGAGCGCCGACCTCATATCATATGCCGTATGCAAGCGATGAGAGCTGTGGCGAACAAGAGTGCAAGATGTGAAGGCGAACGACATCCTCCGTGTAGAACGCCCTTTCGCATCAGCTATGGCCATCTGGCGGCGGACGAAATGACAATGGATTTGCTTCTGGCAGGATCCACAGCTATCACGGATGGATGGGCCAGTTGACGAGCGTTGTTTGACACGTGAAGCGCGAGGGTGAGCGTTCGGAAGTTGAACGGCGCCGCGATGTGAGGCTGCCCTAACCTCGTTGGCAAGAAGGGTCGAGCATGTTAGAGTTCAACGGCCTATCAATGGTAGCAGGAACTCTAGTCGAGTTAGCGTGTGCGAGAGGACCCTGACCATAAGCCATCGAAGGTCATTGGAGATGTGTCTACCATGAACCAACTGTTAGCCATGGAAAAACAGGATGTTGTAGTAGCAAGAAATTCGGTTCAAGTACGAGGATGCACTCCGTATGGTAAAGTTACAAGTCGTTGTATGCCTGCCTGATATGAAATGCCCGCTACAAGTCAGTCATAAGACGCCCCTTCGTCTAAGCGCCTTTCCTTGGGCGGTTTCTTCACGGTGTTTAACGGCAGATGAGCCGGCTAGCCGCCGCACTTCCGGAATCCGTCGCGGCTAAGTTCATCCTGTAGCGAGATCGCGCTGGACAGGAACGGCGGCCGGACTGATGCAGAGGGGTCCACTCACCCCAGATGATGGAATGTGCAAGCTTTACATACAGTGCCGGACATTCCACAACTTGATGTTTCTGGGGCAAGCTGCTTGTCAGTGGTCTGCGCTGAGGGAAACTCACACACAGTATGGGACTGCCGGATGTATCAGCCCCGGAGCCGTGAATATCTGCGGATAGACGAGGATATGAACGCCTTCGGCAGGGGGAGCAGCACAAGTGACTGTCCCCTGGCGCACGGGGTCCTGCCATCGATCGTCACTATGTGCGCAATTGCACTATCATGCGCACTAAATTAGTGGCGGCTGGCCGGTCGTGGCGCCAGACGATGCGAAGTTCAGTGAAGCGAATACGCGCGTGTGAACGAGCCAAGCACAGACACTGTGGTCCGACCGTTAGACGCGCGTAAATGAACGGCACGTTTGATAGTTGTCGGCGTTGGACCATGAGGATTTACAGGTTGGAGAGGTCACAGGGATGGTCTTTTGGCACAGCCAAATGTGTCGAAGAGTAGCAGGGAAGCAGGTGGATGGTCAAAAGTCTCCAGCCGTGCACGGACACCATGGCCGCCAACGGGTGCCATAGCTATCGCACGACTGTTGAACCATTGGCCGAAGCGGAGCACAGGAAAACCCGCGCGAAGTTACTCGAGTCGAGTTTCCACCCGCGTGTGCTCCCACTCGGACCAGTGGCTCAGAGCAGCGGACAGCCTCAGGGCGCAATTCAACATAGTGGTAACTTACTGTAGGCATCATGACTTTAGCACCCTTGTTTCCGCAGACTTGTCCGTGCCATGAGATGCGACGAGGGACAGGACAGAAGTCGCCAGAGGGCCGCAGCCTGCGATGATTTGGAATGATCGTAAGCATTGCGGGATCACTCTTTCCGCGGGTTAAAGCCTGCTCGCATTCCCGCATGCAGCGAAGGTCACGTGATGCACCTTATCTGAACGTCGTGGTGTGAGCATCGAATTTGAGATTGCGCTTTCACCCATGGCTACCAAACATCATCACTACAACTAGGGCTGGCAATGTCGGCCGTGGAATTGTCTTTGGTCTGCATATTCTGTTAATAACATCGACGGCACGCTGCTTTGGTAAATCTAAATACTCCTGAGTACAGACAGAACGGCATTCAATGGTTTGATCTTCATTCGTGCACCGAAATCTAGCACTGTACCAACACCACGAGAGATGACGGACTCTGCGACTTCCGCTTGACGATACAGGTGCCCAGCGACATTCCTGCAGCCACTTTTCCAAGTGGTCCTGCCTTGTGCTCGAGCTCATCCTCGGCGATCGTGAGGGATGCAATGCGCAATGGGCGTAGTGGCCGGGTATAGACTGAGTGCATCGTAGACTCCTCGGCATCGGTTCCGTAGACTTTGCCGCACAACGGTCTGCGACATGATTTTTCGAGGGTGCAAGGGCGTCACAGGCGGCTCCAAAGGGCATGTATATCGCTGAACGCGACGACATAGTCCAGCAGGTGTCAGCACAGAACGCCGGCAAGTTGACTGAAGCGGCGGATCCGGAAAACGCCGTATATCATCCACATAGCAGCGCGAAAGATGAACTCCAAACCAGCAGTGTAAGGCAAGAATTCAGACATCCGCTCAAAGTTGGACGAACCAATGCATCGTCAGCCCAGCGCTAACTCGCGATCCGCAGCAGAGAACTCCGGCATAGGCTCGATTCATATTTCGCAAACGATGCCGAGGCACATGCTCCTACTGCTTCGACGCATACAGGAAGGCCATCACCTCTGCCTTGAACTGTTCCCGTACGTTCTGCTCAGCACGCGTTACGCCCGCAGCATGAGTTGCCATCACCGCACGGATATCTCTTGCGATGGACTCGACAGGCCCCGCCACCAGATCTGCCAGCTCACGCGCCGTCGGGTCGTCAAGCTTGGACATCAGCAGGCCGATATTCTCTCGCAGGCACGCCAGTGCGCCATCAACTTCCGATAGTTGAGTTGGGGGTTTGTGCCGGACGCTCAGACTGACACTTCCGGCGGAGAGCGACACTGAGCTGCTCGATGTTGACGCCGTCGTTGCTGTGGTCAACAAGTTACCCTCGTCGCCAGTGGTCATCAGCAGAGGGTAGTCCACGAAGCCTCTTGGGAAAGGTGTTGGTGGACGGAGCAACTCTTTGCTGTCGGATCTGGGTCGCTTGGCCGGTCTCTCGACGTCAATCCTTTGAATCTGCTGGTGTCCTGAGCCACGTCAGCTACGGAGGAGCTGATTGTATTACCTGCATGCGCGCTGCGGACTCACTCTTCCTCAGCAGACTGCTTGTTGCCTGAGGTCTGTCTAAGCATTGCTGGTCCAGGACATATTCCTGGAGGCTTGAGTCCTGGCGTGAGGGCGGCTTGGCAGTAGGGGGTGGCATTAGACCAATTGTCGTGGGTGGGGCTTCCATGCTGAGCAACTGCACAGCGCTTCCTGACATTGGATTTTGACGGTGGCTTTTCTGGGCAGTAGAAGATCTTGAGCCGGATCAATATATGGTCGGGGATGCGCCGCTCTCCATTCTAAGAAATGGAGAGGGCCTCTTTATGGCAGCTGGTTCAATCCCCTACCCCCCTGGGAAGTGCAAGCAGACACGGTGAAACATGCCTGCCAGTCACCAGACGTCACTCTCGACGACCCAAACGCTCCGCTTCAGATTTCTACAGTACCTGTCTTACCCCAGAGTGTTACTGCATCTTCGTGATGCTCCGCTGCTGGCTTCGATTCGCGAAATGCATGGCCCATGGGCGCAACTGGATGCAAGATGATCGTACCCACGCAACGGCATGCAGCGCGCGAGGTGACTGAAGAGAGGGCTCTGGCTTGGAGGGCCTCGTGACACTCGCAGCTGCCGGTTGTAGCGCTGATGTAGATGGAACAGAATATACGAGTAGGATGTAGTTCCCCTGATTAATTCGTTTAGACGCTGGAGACCACCGAAGGTTCAAGGTCGGGATCGGTAAAAGAGGCAACTTTACCAGACTTGTCGGCGCGCCCCGACAGTTATCTTGCTCACGTTGCGCACGTTGCTGATACCAATTCACTGAAGGGTAGGAACACTGAATGCATCGCCAGCATCGAAGTCAACGTCACCGCCGTAAACCGCTCCCCCGCCGTCTTCTTTCTCGATCGCGACGTCGGTAAGATGGCTTCAGCGACTGGAATTGCAATGGAGAGTATCATTGGCTTGCACGACTTCTTCGCTCCTCTCGTTCCGATAAGCTCCGACTCCAAAGTTCGCGCTCGTAGTTCCGTTACGGATGCGCTTTTCTCGCCCGCTATTGGTGCTTTCCTAGACGACTTGACCAACGACAGCGTTGCGGACTACCTCCAGCAAAAGATGAGCTGGCGTGTTGTTGACTTTCTTCAAGAGTTGCATCGAGGAAGCAGAAGATGTTCCTGACCTCGGCGTTAAGATTATCAGCTCCGAAAAAGATTTCCTCTCGACAACACTCGTCTATCCGCAAGGGAGCTTCCAATATCGTGCAGTGACCAACGGCAAATACACAGCTTGCTGAGCTGGTCGTGATGCAAGGACAACTCATCGTCACTTGTTCATCGGTAGAGTCTTCTATTCCACATCTTCATTCATAGCTTATGATTAAGATATCTCATGCGCTGGCACAGCGATAATCAGTCCCCTTCCGCTCTCACACCTGGCGGATGTCCCTCCTGACCATTTGTGTTTCCGCTGGTCATTCCTTCATTCTCGCCATATATTGATGGTCGGCTTCAATGTAGAGAAGATAGGGATCGCCCTACGTCAATCGCTTCTCGAAGACTAAGAGAGGTCCTTGGACGCATGACGTAAAGAAATCCTTCACTTGCAGCACATCCTCACTGTAGGGACCATTATGTTGAGGAGCGTGGCTTTTCCCTCCGCTCGGATTGGGTACAGGTCTGAAGTCAAAGCTCCAGAGCAAGTGAGCCAGAGGGATAAGCATCATGGGGTAAGCCAGTTTCTGGGCCGGACAAGAGCGGTACCCTCTGAGAAACGGGATGAAAGCTTCCCTAGCACCTGCCGTGAGGAACCTTTCGGGCTTGTACGTGAACGGTTCTGGGAAGTACTCAGGGTTGTGATGCAGAGCATGCACCCCGACCGCTACGTTAGTGCCAGCAGTCAAGGGAACGGAGTCTATAACACAATCTCGAGCGCACCGCCTGAAGAAGACCCCTGGTGCTGGAGGTGAAATCCGCATGGCCTCGTCCAGACACGCTCGCAAGTAGGTACATCGTTCCAAGAGTGGTCCATGGGCGATGAGGTCCGAGCGGCTAAACACTGATCTGACTTCGAGGCTCGCCTTTTCCCGACAGGCTCCATCTCGTCCGAGATAATACAGGCATGCAGCAATTGCAGCTGCCACAGTGTCGCCACCTACATCTCGTCAGTCCCATGAAACCGAGAGGTGTGCCTGTTGCTCGTTACCAGCTCTCAGGAGCGAAAAGCTTCTGTTTTGATCTCTTCATCGTCGTGTTATCAGACAGTTCACGGCGCATACAATCGATGATGGCGCAATCCCCACTTGGTTGTTCTCTCTGCGTCGCAGCTCTACTGCCGCATGCTGGATTGTTTCATCCATCAGATTCAAGAACCTTTTGCTGTCTTTGAGGTAGTTCGGATAGGTCAACCTTGTCGTATGCATGAAGGTTTGTAACACGGCAAAAAGGCCTGGCCAAGTCATCTGCATGTACATGTGCCGATTCCCATCCAGGAGTGATCGGCAGAGCCATCGGTTTTTGGACTCTCTCAACAAGTCCAAAGAAGAGCCAAGCACCGTGTAGGACATCACATCGAGACTGAAGTGGAAGGCTTGATGGCGTCAGCAAAGTCCTCTCTTTGGTATCTTCTGGTTCACCGACCCGTGGCAGACATATCGCAGGGCTGCCCATCACAGACGATGGCCAGTAGCCTTTGCGTGTGCATATAATCGACTTGGCGTGGAGATTGAGTACCTCCTTGCTCGCAATACCGGTCCGATCATCTTTTTCTTCGCAGACACCCAGTCGGGCTTCGTGCAATTAAATAGAGTGGCGTGTTTCCGCTCGAATGATTGAGACTCGTAGCCTTCTGCTTTCAGAATGTGACTGTTGTGACCGTAGATGTCTGGCGGTAGGAGGTCAGCGATGTTCGCGACTCCAACATTTGACTGACACTGCAAGCGGTGATTGTGTTGAACAATACCTTGGACGGTGCGTATCGTACGACTGGGCCTAGATGCGGTCAGCGTTGAACTGCATGGCTCGATCACTTTAGGTCGCCGGTACCGTGAAGTCTGTGGAGGCTTAGGACATCAAGATGTAAGTCACCACGCCACGCAAAGAGCAGATGTCTGATTGGAGAAAGGGCTGCTAGTATAGGGCCGGGTAATGATCGTCTGGACAATCGACGAACGAGCCACAGACCCCACACAAGCGCGAGTATTGACCAGAGCATCATCGTTGTCGGTTGAAGGATGTTTGCGACGAGAAGTCATGGTTCCAAAACTACAGTATGAGATTGTAGTGTACTTATAATGTATGAGAGAGGATTTTGTTGAGCTCCCACCTACTGCGATGATGCTCTAGATATCCGTCCAACTGAAAACACTAACCTGGTTGGTTGTGTAGGATAGTCAGGGTGGATCCCCTCAATCGTTGAGACTGAACACTCCAATTCGTGCATCGCGATACATTCCGGCAAAACTTAAACGAGTGAGGGTTTCTTGTAAAGTCCGCATTTGGGTACGCTTTTGATCGGATGCAGGTGAATCGGATGTTTCCCACGGATGAGTGCACCACATCCAGGTATTCTCCCCGGGCATTTGCGGGATGAGTTATGACATGAGACCTACTGTATGGTGTCTATAGGCGTCCAACGGGGTCAACAGCACGAATTCTGTTGCACCATCAGCTCCATTGCCGTAGGCTGATGAGCCTAACATACATGTTATACTTGAGCAGAGCAAAATGGGGTCTCGTTTTCTTCCATGTAATCTCCCAGATCACTGAACGATGGAGGCATCTGCAGTCTTTGGCGCCTACCGATCAAAGCTGTTATACCGGTGTCATCTAAGGTTTTGCATTTCTTGACTTCGGATATTCAACAGCTACAACTGCGAGGCCTCCGATTGTGGCAATGGTCCGAGTATAGTCTGGTCTCAATGTGCTTTATCAATGCGAACAAAGACCAGGAAGATGACTAGAGCCGCCGCGCCACAGGCGAACTGGAGCCAGAACACGTTCTTGTAGCTTTGGGCTTCTCCCTGGTCTAAAGTGCAAGTCGCCACTATCCTTGCAACGCCAAGGAAAAAAGCGATGCTGAACTGCATCATGACATGGGCCAATCCCCCAGCGAGACCTTGCTGGTGCTTTGGCAGCTTCGAAGAGAGGAAAACGTTGACCACGTTTACGATGAGGTCAATCGCAATTGTCGAGCATATCATTGCCGGAAAAATCCACGTCCAATAGAGCGGATGATTTGGGGCGAAAACAAACAGAAGTGATGCGGCCATGATCCCTGAACACGTGATGACCAAGATTATGGTGCCAGAGATCACGTGCATCAGGAAGCCACCCAGCATTGCAAGAAAGCAGCCTCCGATGGCCATGGGTGCAAACCAGGCGATTAGCTGTATCGAGCCGATACCAATCACATCTCGAATACTATGAAATGTCAGTTGTGGGCGCTGGCCGGCCAGGGCATCGGAATTTCCGGACGTACTAGAGTGTGGCGTAACACACGTATAGCCCAACAGT
>NOXB01000029.1:0-163256 GCA_002901145.1 Cladosporium cladosporioides
GTATGAAAGCCCAAGCGGGCAACATCACACATGCATGCTGCGTACAGAAAATTGTTACCTGTACTGTAGCTTGTACATGGTGTGTGATTTGTTTCGACTGGGCTGCAGGTGAAGTTTGCTATAGGTCCCTGGACAATTCTCGGCTGTCTGATTGAAGTCAAACAACTTACAGCACTATCCAGCATTTTACATATTGGTGAGCCTGGCAGATTGGTTGGGTTGACCGATTTGGTTTTAGACCCCTCTCGACCTCGTGCACGCTTCTTCGTTCGCTCACTTGGAACACGTATGCACGACCATACTTCAAGCTTATAACGCACAAATACCACGCGCGATATCATGGACGAAGACCACCTAGTTACTCGTTTGAGCGACGTCAATTTGAGTCGTCAGAGCCCGACAAATTTCTGCCAAGAAAATTGCACTAGTATTGCTCGCCAAAGGCAAGACTCATTCTTGGAACATCAAAATACTTCCACAAGTCCTAAACGCAAGATCCTCGCGAACGACCAGGACTTGCGGCTTCAGAGTATCGACGGCAAATGGAGACTTGATATCCACGATTATGATCACCCGGAAACCTGCGCATTGCAGGTTGATGTAGTCTTCTACAACTCGCGAAAAGCGATCGGATTGCTCCATAGTGCCGACGATGAACCTCTACAGATAGCAGTCAGCGGATTTGACGCCACACAGGAGACGCCATATCAACGATCGAATTCCAAAAGACAGACAAAGCTAGCGATCATGAACGAGCTTGGAGTAGGCATTAGTCGAGATCATGGGCGAGCCACGTAGAGCCACAACTTCACACGCATCTGGTCTGATGCTTGTGCTAAGTACTGGACTTACACCATGTTTATCAATAAAGAGATCTGCATCTCTTGTAAACCAGTACTCGAAGCTACGGCGCGGTATTGGGTAGCACATTGACGTCCTCAGATCCATCGATGCCAAGAGCAAGTCTATTGAGGTCCACAATTCCTCCCTTCGGGCAAGACAGAAGGACAACTGCAAAGATAGCATGCTCATACAATAGAAGACTTCCAGTCAAAAAACATCACGAGAATTCTAGGGTTAACATTGAAAGTGGGAAAGAGGCGCGTAGGAAAGTCAAGCATTGTATTTCAGAAGATCTATGATTCTCCTTTGCACTGATGCTTCCACATCGGAAGCTTGGAAGATCAAGCCATTGCCCTAAAACCCGATCACAAAAAAAGCTGCCCGAAACTCGCCGTCTAGCTGTCCGATCGATACAGCGCGGCCTAGCCTGCATTTCGCATACTAGTAAGTAACGCGATTCGGACTTTGCTGACTCGATCGCCTAATTAGTCCAGGAGACAGAGTTTGACCTCAATTTCCGTCAATATGCATATCTACTGGTTATCGACTCAACCAAACACGAATACCACGACTGTAGCTAAGCCTGGGCCTAAAGCGGCAATAGCAGATGCGGGTACGCCCACCATACCTAGACTCGTGAGTGTCGCGAAGATATCACCTGCTGGAGTGAATGAACCATAGGTCCAAGCTTGAAATGCGGTAGCTGAGGAGCCTTGCGATTTTCAGCACGCATCAAGATCATGGCAATAACCACCTGATCATCAGCAGCAACGCCAGACGGACCAGACGGCGTAACATGAACAGCCCGGGGCGAGAACTCGTTCACATTGCGCACATGAAGATACCGCAAATCTCGGGCGTTTGGACGTTCTCAAGCAAGAGACGCTAGTGATGGTGGCACTCAACGACAATGGCTCTGACGTGGTGAATATGTCCGGGTCGAGCGAGTACATTGCCGATATCGATTACAGACTAGCGCGTGACGTACGATGAGCATACGGCTCGGAAATATGGTGGACGGATCAGCAAGATTGTGTGAACAAGTTGCAGCTCTTATTGAACAGCCGAGCAAGAGCAATTACCGGCCTTTTACGGTCAACGCTGCTAGAGTCCCTCCGAAATCAATTGGGCCTGCCTTCCGCGAAGGGACTCCTCGATCAGCGACAGACTACGTACGCGGTAGGCGCGCTCAGCGCAGACGGCGACCGCCCGACGCATCAGCTACTGCCTGCCCACTTTCGCTCGGGAGAACTCTATGGCTACGAAGATGCCACGCCACAGCCGCCCTGCATAGACTGGACAAGGTCAGAGAAGAGGCACCGGCTGTTTGAGAGCAGACTTGCAGAGTAGCTTGTGAGACACGTAGGCTACAACAGAGAGTATGTCCCAGTGAGCATTCGTGTAGGCACTCGTTAGAACACTCTCCGATACACTCTCCAATACACTCTCCAATACACTCTCCAATACACTCTCCAATATACTCTCTAATACACTCTCTAATACACTCTCTAATACACTATCGGATACACTCTCTAATACACTATCGAATACACTCTCTAATACACTCTCTAATACACTCTCCGATACACTCTCCCAGGCCACTCTCGTACGCTCTGGCGTCTTTTACCTTTTGATGGAGATATTCTTCCACCGTATGCAGAAGAGCGCTCCGCCTCGTCTTCACACCAAGGAATACTCTAAGTACTCCAACTGCCAGTGATTAAAATTCATGTTCTGAATGGTGATGATGCGCGATTTCTATGTCTTCTAGGTCTCTGAGCAAGTGGTTTCTGGATGCGTTGCACACCTCGGTCCAATTGTGCCCTGGCGATATCGTCTAGCATTGCCATGTCTGTATCGGAAACTCAGCACAAACCTGCTGCCACTGGGTTTCTTTCGAAAGCCCGAGAAGTCGCTCTACTAGGCGTTTCTTTTCCGTCTTTCGACCGTATCTTTCGATGATCGGCCATGACTTGATCAGCTCTGCGATCAAAGAATGCCAGCAGGAAAGTCGTCCAAGGGTAGTGTCGATCTGGTCCAAAAGGTTTGCGAAGAGTCCTCGCCGGCCAGCGTCGTCATATCGGTCGACAAATGCTGGACTGAGACGCAGAGTTCGAATGAACGCTGCACCGTTGTTTGCAGTCATGAAGTTCCCGGCGTACATGAATCCACCTTTTAATGTCACAACGGCATGAATGCAGCCACTGCTCAAGTATAGCGGGTTGTTTCGGCATACGACCACGCACTTCCCTCCTTCAAGTTCATCGATGATGCGGCTCAGACGCTCTGGTCCTGGGGGCTCATCGTCCAGGAGCTTGAGATTATGCTCGGTAGGAGGCCAGCAAACGAAGAGCTTTACCGTATCACCCACAGGCATTGCCAGACCGGCCAGAAAGTGATCTGTTGTTTATCAGCAGCAATTATGGATGGATCTTCGTCGTTGAATGAAAATGAATACCAATATGGACGTCAGACCATGACCCTGCCGGGCTTGCGAACAGCTCAGCCTGCTGTGGCTGATACAGAAAGTCTCGATCAACGTGGGCTCGAGAAAAGTCGAACTCAGGCTCGTCAAGTTGTACTTTTGCATATCGAGGATTGACAGATCGAGGCGGAGCGGACAAATTGAACAGTAGATTGTCGTAAAACTCTCCAGGATACTTCTCGTTCGTTTCCACACTGTCGGACTGACCCATGCTATAGAATTTGAGGTTGGAATGGTCTAGATGTGTGTCAACTAGACATGGTCTGAAGATAATCGTGCTAGCCGACTCACGGTCTCGAAGAGTACGTAATGCATCCATCTCAGACTTCGCCGGAAGGTCGCTCGCGTTGACGATGCTAGCGAGTGCGTGCTCACTCGACACATCCTCACTTCCAAGACATGGAAGCTGTAGAAGCTTCTCCAAAAATGAATTTCGATTCCAGTGGTACTCTTTACCACGAATTTCCTGGTACCACGGCTGATGTGTCCACCATTCGTTCGAGGGACGCGTGACAGGCAAGGTCTGGCGATCATGCAGCTGTAGCTCGCACAGTTGATCTTGCGACGCGCGCCGTGCACCGTAAACCTGCCAGTCAGTCTCTGGACGACACGCGATGGCTTTTTGGACGGCCGCGCGGTCTTCGCGTTTGTCCATGGACTACGTCAAGATGTCGGGATTTGTTCTTTTTGTCAGCCAGTGTAACATCGCAGCCAGGCCACGAACATTTGTAGCTTTTTGCTAGGGCCATATTTGTTATTGAATACGCTCAACGAGGAGGGGAAATGTTTTAGTTTAGTTCATCACTGGCTGATGCACCGCCGAGAGCGGAACAGACCCGCTTCGAGGCGGCTCATGCCCTGGCCAACACTCCAAGTCGCGTGTTCCAGAGACATGCCTGTCGCGCTCTCCTCCGTCACTCGGACCCCACTCGTTACGCATTCTCCACCAGGCACTGCATGATCGCGCTTTTTCTCGCGTTCGCTGCGCCATAAAGATGAAAAACCGGGCAAGAAAACCGCGAGCTCAAACGACATTCACAATACGAACCGCCCGCGGTACTCAACAGTACCATTGCGCACGAAAACCACAGGAAATATCCGAGTTCAGAAAGAGCTTTGAGCGTGAGTACGACACTATCTCGCACGCATGATCGCTGTAATGACGAGGGCATTAGTGAATCCTTCAAAAGAACCGGAGAGCATTATTCGAGTAGGGGACTGGGTGTGGGTGCAATATGTGACAGAGAGTGGTGAAGTGGACAACAATCTAGCGCTAGCAGTGGCTATATTGCGCTATAAAAGTGGCAGTTTCGCCGTTGCTCTACTCTGGGGAAAGATAACGAAAGCTGGGTGGGATGGAGGCCCGCAACGCGTCGTTTGCACGGACGACTGTCAGGTGGTGGACAAGGAAAGCATCGGCGGCCGCGTCATTGAGCCAGAGAAGTGTGGACGTATCCTGACGGAGAACAGCGTGGGTGCCAAGTTTTCGCTCGATCGTTATCATGTTTTCTCCGTCTCGTATGGGAATGTGGAAGTGAGCAATTCTCCCAGTCATTAAACATAGTGCGTACTGACCATCGCTAGCGCCTCGAATTGGTCTCTTTCGAGACGGAGAGCGGTCGACCGTCTAGGCGATTCTTGCAAGAAGTGACACTTGCTGAGGGATCGCCTATGGATGTACAGTCGCCAGTACAGCCAAGTCTGCTGAGCGGGGCTTCTGAGCAAGAGCAATTGGAAGTTCGGGATGGCAACACGACAAAAGAGCTAGGGCCGAAAAAGCAGGATGCAACTACGGGAACGCCATCGAGACTGGAGCCACCGCTAGGATCATTGTCGAAATCAAGGTCGAGTGTCGTGGAAGATGGGGAATTAGTCGCTGGAGCGGACGTTGACGCAGACGAAAAGAAAGACTCTGACGCCAGTGTTCAGGCAGATAGCGAAGCAGACGCTGAGACAGGCATGGCAGATACCACAGCAAATACTGAAGCAGCTGCTGAGGCTGACGGCGCGGCGCATGCTAGGTCAGGCATCGAGACAGACACGGAGACGGGTGTTCGATCTGACTTTTGGGCAATTGTTGATGTTGGTGGCATAGGAAAGACTTGGGTGAACGCCGAAACTGACGCTGACGAGGACGCCGTAGCAGACGGCGAAGCAGACGGCAAAGAGTCAGCAGCAGACACTGAGGCGGACACTGATGCAGACGCTGTAACGAATACCGGAGTAGAGATCGACGTGGAGACTAGACCAGAGCCTGATGCACGTGTTGAGACTGACGTTCATGCGGATACTGAGCCAAAACGAGCAGGGAACATTGGATCACACGCCAAGGCAGCAGCAGGGCTCGAGGCAGCGCAGGTAGCGAAATCTACGACAGTCACCGCAGGAGTGCCCAGAGCCAATGTGATGATGTCGGTATGGTTGTGCTGGAGAGTGGTCAAGCGCGAGTCGAAAGCGTATTTGCAATGACACAAGCAACAATGATCAGGTAAGCTTGTGGCGGTCATCATTAACGGCTCGCATGCTTACACACCGCAGCCGCCAAAGAGGGCAAGAGTCGCTGGATCACCAGCGACGTCGCAATCTGAAGAGAAAATGCCATCAAAAGCATACTTGACAAACAAAAATGCGATTGATTCCCGCAATCTTGGGAAGTCCCAGCCATTGTCGACTCCAGACGAAGGACGCGCGGTAAAAGAGAGAGAAAAAGACTTGCTGTACGCCCGCTATGATCTGCAGAGGATGTTACTACGAAAAACTTCTGCTCCGTCAGAGCTGGACGTGTCTACTGCGGGCGAACTTCTTACATCACTCAAGCTTCGCCCGGACTTGGAATGGGACCTCATTCAAGCAACCAGGATCTACAAGGCACTAAAGAAGGTACGGGACCTGTCCTCCATTCCTGGAGACCGAGGAGACGCGTTGAGAACACGCTGCGCAACGCTGCTCGACGCATGGGAAAGGGGGAGAAGAGTCGACAGTGGGACGCCATCCGATCAGGAGAGCATGACTCACTCTGAAGTCGCGGTGGATGGTAATGCCAGCAAAGGTGAGAACGGACACGACATGGAAGAAGTACGGACAGCGTCGGTCGATGACTCAGCATAATCATGAAGGGCAGGCTGTCAACTTATAGAGCATACAGGTTTCGCTTAGTCTAAACCCTCGTGTGCGACGCAGAATTGCCGTGACAAAGCTTGACATCAAGTCTGTATTTTTGTCTTGAAGCGACATATGAAGACAAGATTTCAAAAAGATTTCTCCAGCTTAGCTTACAAATGATATTGGACCCACATTCCTGGGATTGGTAGGAGGCAGTGCAGTGTCGATCCTGGGTATACCTTACTGCAATCCTCATCTTGTTCGTTGTTGAGCATCCTCTCAAGGTTGATAGCCATAAGTCTTCGGCAACCTTCACGTCCAAACATTGTGGGTAGGCGTGATCCTCGCAGTAATAGCGTTCTTGCGACCTCAGGTGGTTGCAGACTGTCGCAATGATCGGATTTGTAAGCGTTACATCCACTGAGTCGTAAATCTTAGGGTACTACGGGCAGAAGAGGATACGGCATATCGCGTCAAGCGTGCCTGAGGTATGACAATGCTCATTCTGGAGAAGTCTTACAGAGAAAGGACCATCTTGCTCGGCGATGCACCAGCCATGGGAAATGCATGAACCTAACTTACTACCAGAGGTACGTTTGCCAGTCAAAACAAAGCACGTAATCACTGATGTATGAGACAATTGCAGATGGCGTTTGATAATCATGTAAGCTTATCAGGGTGTTTTATCAGGGAGGTTTCCAAGAGTGTTTCCGAAAGTGTTTCCAAGAGTGTTTCCAAGAGTGTTTCCAAGAGTGTTTCCAAGAGTGTTTCCAAGAGTGTTTCCAAGAGTGTTTCCAAGAGTGTTTCCAAGAGTGTTTCCAAGAGTGTTTCCAAGAGTGTTTCCAAGAGTGTTTCCAAGAGTGTTTCCAAGAGTGTTTCCAAGAGTGTTTCCAAGAGTGTTTCCAAGAGTGTTTCCAAGAGTGTTTCCAAGAGTGTTTCCAAGAGTGTTTCCAAGAGTGTTTCCAAGAGTGTTTCCAAGAGTATTTCCAAGAGTGTTACAAGACTTTTCTGTCGAGTATTTGCGACAAAGAGCGTGACACATCGCTCTGCTATGGGCGACGAACGTCGTCGCCCCCATGATGCTGCCTGAGGCCACCATTTTGTGAGTTATTACAAGTTCCCTCGCGGCTATGTCGAGGAAAGTACCGACGTGGACGGAGTGGATGTCGTCGAAGGACCATCCGTGAAGGAGAACGTAACGAATGTCTATAGAAAAGAGAAGTGCATTAGTCCGTAACTTAAAGTATGTTTGAAGAAGACTAGTCAATGCGCAGCATGTTCGCTAAGAAGACTCGAGCAACGCTCAACGTACCCCAGAGTTCTGCAGAGCCACATCGGCGAAGGGTCCGATGGCCCAGGCTTAGCGGCGGGAGGCGCCGAACGAATCAAAGTTTGGAAGAAAGTACGGAAGAAAGTCCTTGCATGGACAAGCACGAGTCGAAAAGAATGGCTTCAAATGAAGTAACGTACAATGCTGGCTGTCAGGCTCGTATAATGCATAATGTGTCAATCGAAGATTTAGTCGATTCTGATTCCGAAAGAAACGTGCGCAAGTCTAGTCTGCTAGACGACATGTCCGGGGCACGAAAGAAATATCGAGACTCTTTAGCTCATCGTCAGGCTCGAGAGACCGATGGAAGAATTGCGTTACTGTCACATGGCACGTAAATCCTATCGATGACTACAACGCGGAAGTAGTCTACGTGAATGATACTAAGCGATTCAATGGACTTTATTGGTTATGCACTTAGTTACCGTCACATGCAATGCTAGTCAGGAAAAGCGTCAAACGAATCCGGCATTATGGAACATGCAATCACTGAGCAAATTGTCAGCAAATAGCGTTGTATATGTCATCAGATCGTCAAAGCTTTTCAGGAAATTCATACATTGTGTTCAGGGACACAGTCAACGTTGCCCGTGTGAATAATCGTCTACCCGAAGTTCCAAAAATCTATGGATGGCGTCAACTCCATCAATCTTTGATGAGCCCACAGATGGAAGAACACACCTTCAGTCAGCCATTCCAGCAAAATAGCGCGCGTGTCTGGTGATGCCAAGCGTAGTACCATTCCGCCCTTCTCAAACCGTTGAGCATAAAGACAGGTGGAGAGTAGCGGTGTCTTCATACTCAATAGGAAAGATGACCGGTACTGAACGACATTGGTTGCTGTGAAGCGCAAGACTGCACTGCATTCTGGTGGTAAGGCGGGCCAGCATGCGCTTGGACAGGTTCGTGGAAAAGCAACATTCGAGACTCTTGAGTGCTGGTGATAGTATGGTGTGCAGGAGCCGCAGAGACATGCACATACTTTGGCGACGCCCTTTGAGGACGTCAATTTTGTTCACCCAATAGGCTCGCATGAATCGTACATACCCATCCGAGCGCAGTGACTCGATGTTGCTGAGGCTTGCAACTCCGTCGCCCATGCGTAGTCGTACAAGCAAATATGTAGCATCGGCTTCTGATCTATGCTATAGGCCATGAATGAGACGCTTCATCTGTGCGACTTCCATGAGAGCAGAACTAAGACAAATTCGCAGTTGTTGTGCTCGTGTGTTGCTCTTGTCAGTATCATAGATGCAGGAATCTTTTTACGTAGACATCCGATGCACGCAGGTCTATCACCGGAGCACTATTGACGATAAGAATTAACTTTATTCAAAACCGCGATTGTGCGTCATTGCTGCTCGGTAGGTATCACCTTAGTCTTCCGTTCTTGACACTGATGACAAGCGAAGCTGGTCATTCGACCTTTGCGCACAACGGAGCGCGAAACCTCATCATTGCCTCGACGCGGCATCATGTGCAACGATGAGGTTGTAATTTCTGCAAGCGTAGCTTTTGAGCGAAATTGGTTTTCAGACCGGAGCATGTTCCGGTAAGTAATATTAGTGCACAAGCACTTTGCGCTTTTCCCTTGCTGTTCTTGCTTTGGACCTACCTTACTCTCGGCAGCCGGGCATAATGCGGCTTCGGCAGTTGCATAGTACATGCAGATGCAGATCGTAGCATCAGGGCTGACAACTACCGATGCGAGACCACTTGGTGTCCTTGCACACTCAAAGGCGGCAGTGTGGACAGGTCACAAAAAGCGCGTCTGAAGGGAATATCACATGAATGTCATGCATGTCTCAAGAAAGCATCGTACGGCATATGCACGTCGTTTCCCTGCGAACCTTAACCGCTTCATCCTGACACCACCGCCTGCATGCTCTTCATGCACACCCAACACCAACATTCTAGCTTACAGTAGAAGTGATACGGGACCATCATCTGCACACTAACAAGATATGAGAACTACCCGAGTCTCAATTCGGCTATTGCACCGATCATTTATTCAAGTTCTTGGCGACCTCGAAGGGATCGTCACATGCGCGGAGCTGGCGGAACGCTTCTTGAGCTTCGATGTCAGAGCAAGTGCTCATGAAACGTATCAGTCCATATAACAAATCACGCTCAGTCTTGAGAGCTTCGTTTCTAAGCTGCATCGATGCGTGGCGTGAAGTGTTAGGCTCGACGTCATATGCGCACGCGGCGCTCCTCTTCGCGCAGCGCTCACATGATGGTCGCAGGCCATCGCACTGCTCCGATATTAGGCAAACCATCCGCGAGTATTTCGAAAATACTGACTTGCCCTGGTTTTCTTCTTCTGGCATCTAATGCAAGCGGCCCGGGTTTGAGCTCTTTTGGCGTGTTGTGTGGAGATATCGGACGGCTCACGCGATCGTGGACGCAGAAAATAGGATGTAGACTAGCCTGGCAAGATCGGTAGGAAAGCAATTTTGGCATCAATGGTCTCGGCCCGGATCGTCCTTGAGACATATTTTGTCAAGGCAACTTCCAGACAACGTAAGTGCTTCTTCTGGACATGGCATGGAGGTGTGAGATCTCTTACGCTTTTGAGTTCCAGTAGATTGTGAGCCAAGAATGCGACCAGTCTACTCCTTCGGGGATTCTCACCAATGCGGCAGTATCTAGTGCAGACGAGACGCCGGACTGCTTCTCACCTGCATCTCACTCGCGTTTGTGATGCACTGTCGCCAGGATATCGTACGCCACGCGGTTGTCATGATACTAGGATACATAGCACACGGAGATCATCGGCCGCATGCGGTATGCATGAACTCCAAATCAGGTGTCAGCACCATGAAGCGACAAACTGGAGGCGTTTCCCCCATCGCAGCTATGCGTGCATGCATGTTTCGAGAGCCGTCAATCGTGCCTGAGCTGCGGTCACTCTCGCCAATAAAATTTGCAGTCTAAAATATAGATTAGGAACAGGTGGAGACATCGATCGACCAAAGTGGGAGAATGCATGGCGTGCTGGTCGACTCATGTACAGGCTCGTGAAGGAATGTCTTGCAAATCAAGTATGCAAGCTTCGATTGCGCTGGCGGTGACACTAGACATGGCTGGAAGCTATGTTTCAAATAGAGGGGTACATGCAAAGCACGGCTTGACTAGGTTTGAGCTCGAGACTGAGAACCTTGCAGCTGTCTTCACAGCGTCAAGCTCATAGGCTGAACGCTCATGGGCTGATATCATGAGCATTAGCGGCTGTCTGCATTCTGACAAGCCCTTGTAGGCGACGAGATAACAAGCGGATTATGACGATGTTATCAAATCATTGGACAGCGAAAATGCTCCCGTATCAAGCAGAGACAAGCTGCAATCGCCGTAGGCCGAGCTAATCATGGCATCGTTGAGACGCCCAGAGCGTTCTGGCTCGAATTTCCGATTTCCTTGGTGGTCTGCTTGCAAATTGGCGTAATTCAGATCGCAATTGGTACATGTCAGCTCCGCAGCAAGCGTCGCAAGCGTAGGCGGACAGACCCGTTCATAGCCTACATTTTCACAGTCGTCTGGGTGTACGCCTTCATCTGCGGCGAGCAATACATCCTTAAAGTCTCATTCGTTTGTGCCTGGCCTTCTGACTCCACATGTCGACGGTCATGACTTGCGTCTTGACGCGCGCTTTTTCTGTGCAAGGCGATATTCTTGCAGGCGCGCAATCAGTAGTAGAGGGTTTTCAAGTGTGAAAAGTGCCGTTTTGAAACGACAGACTTGCTCATGTGATGCGCGATCGAGCGATGCTTGAACTACACAATATCTTGACCGACTCGTCACCTGATAGATTAAAGTGTTGCTGACAGGGCGGCGCCTTATCCCTTCCTTTGGCCGAGGGTCTAAGACAGCGAAGACATCCGCGAAGTATCGCCAGCTTGTATCTGCTTCTGGAACGGACACATGCTGCCCAGCTGTGGCTGTCCGCTGTGCTTGCTCGCAGGGCGGGGACGCGGGGGGACGCGCAAGATGACGCTAAGGGTTGCGTAAAACATCAGGCAATCATCGACGAGTTTGTAGCTTCGCCTGTTAGTCGCTGCATCACTGAACTTACATCGCGCGCTCACGGGTCAGCGATCCTCTCATTTCTTCTTCCACCTCAGCCAGGGTACTGCTGTCTCGAGTGTCTTTCCTTCCGAACGATCAGCTGGGTCGAGTGGCGCAAGCACAGGAAGAACTCCCACTTTGATACACTTTCCAGATTTGAGAATAAAAACATGTCGTAGTACCTTCAGCGCTGGATTATTGGACAAGCTCAGTATCGCAGCCAGTACTGACTCATCAATGTACAAGCACTACCGAAGTCATGATGTTTACCTAGCAGTGAAGTAGCAGTAGTGGAAGATCGTGTTAATGTGGCGGAGCGAACGATGGCAGTTATGGAAGCGGACGAGGAGGCCCGTCTGCTTGAAGACATCGTTGCTCGCGCTGGCTCTGACCTGAGGACAAAATGTGGAAAGGGCTTAGGGGTATTAGGGTTATCACGATCTTTTGCATCAGACGACAATTACATGGTGAACATTCCGTGAAGGTAATGTATAATGGCGACCTCTAAATATATGAATTCAGAAACAGCACGTCACTTCGATCATGATATACGCAGACCAACCAATACACAGCATGTGTCCTAAGCATATATATTCTACGAAGGCTCGCAAAACGCCGAACGTACCCCAGATTTCTGCAGAATCTCATCGGCGTCAGGTCCGAAGGCTCGGGCTTAGCGGAGGGATAAGCCGAACGTATCAGAGGCTGAGAAGAACACCTCAAAAGTTTCTTGGATGGGCTGGAAACGATGGCTTCGAACGAAGACATCTAGTATGCTGGCTCCAAGGCTCGAAGTAAAGACTGCCAACAGCCAAAACTCTAGGCAACTTCGGTCTCGAACGAAGGTCTACACAGGTCTAGTCCGCTAGACGACACAGCCTAGGAGATGTATAACGATCCTGCTCGGCTCATGTTGAAGGACGAAGAATTCAGGTTATGCAACGATCAGTGGCAATAGTATGATACAATTCACTGATCACTGCGGCAACAAGATAATGCTCAAAACCATCTCAACGCAATATTACTCTTGCACTCAAAGCATTATATGTGGTACCAACAGGCTTAAATGGGCTATCTCATTTCCTTAGCCCAATGACGACCATTCCATTCCTGATGACTTGCTGCTAGTTTCTCAGATCGCGCGGAGCTTGACGAACTCTCTACAGCCGAAAGCAGTGATTGACGTCCGACTCGCTCCTCTCCAGAGATCATGAAAATACTGGGAGGCTTGCCGCTCTCAGCCAAGAAGATAATACAGACACGTGACTGCCCTATTCAAGCACCCATTTGGTGTCTATGGTTGTCACAATACTATACAGAGGAGGCGCCATTCGGTGTCAAAGCAGAAAAGGTTTTCTTCACTCTGTTCGTTGGTAATCAATTCCGCATACGGCAACACATACTGTCGCCAAGTCTTGGCAAACCTTGACTTGTGGTGGAGCGAGACTTATTAACAGTCCGTTGACCTCGCGCAACTGAGTAACCAGTTTTCTAAGGTATGCGTGACTCTATCGGGAGGATGCGTTGAATCCAAGTCGAGATCCTGCACCATGTTCATGGTGATCCACTTTCGCAAGGATACTTGATGCGCTTGCCGAGCGATTCTGTTCAGCATTGCTGTTTTGATTCGGTCTTCTTTGTGTGATCGGGGTCGGGCAGTTCCAAGGATAGGATGTGCCAATGGTTGTGACGCCTTGAGCAGAAATGTCACGGCCTAGCCACTTGTCATATTCGCCATGTCGCATGCGGTCCAGCACTTGAATTGTCGTCATCGAATCGGACATCCGCAAAACGTTGACGAAAGATGTGTACGCATGCAATTCTTCTTTGAGGTATTGTTGATATTCCTCCAAGGCTTGTTTGCGAGTGAGACCAGCTGGATGCTCGTACCCGCAGGTCAATTTGCTTTTGAGGCATGGCTCACACATTGGCTGAGCGCCGTCGCACTGTCCCGTTGTCAGATGTTGTTGACGACGAAATTAGGATAACGCTTTGAGGAGCCTACTTTTCTCTTCTTTTGTCGACAGTGGTGACATGCTTGTGTAACTTGTTTCCGCCTCTTAGAATTCGCAAGATCGTCGTTGGAGACTGCTTGCCACTCCGGCGCGGACTTGGTAATGCCAATATCGGTGACTTGCGAGCTTGACATTTGTGGTCATCTACAGAGAATCGACAACAGTAATATGGCTTTCTGGGTCGCACCAATTCGTGAAAGACAAGCAGTGTGACCAGATATCTCATTTTGCTGCTGGTGGCGTCAGTGGCTGCGGCGGGAGTAACCAAGTCGTCTGGGCAACGGAGTATGATATACGTCATGCCAAAGACAATTGTTGACAAGTCGCTGCTGTTTGCCCTCTCAGTTCGATCTCACACCTCGCCCATACATCTAGCTGACGGTGCGGGTAGCGTGGCATAGGATGCATCAGCGGGTGACGGCACGCTCAATTGTCTAGGCCAACATTAATGCGTTCAACGACAGCCAGCCGCTGTTGCGGCATGGTTGCGGCCGAAAGACTGAGCCACAGCCAATGAAACACCCGCGCCTGCTAAGCGATCGGTACATGCCTTAACTGATATAAGGATCAGAGCTCACCGATGCTCAAAGGCGCACACAGATGGCCCTGATTGACCACAACACAAAATTGAACTCTATTATAAATTGTGTACTGCGATACATGCGAAGAGGCTTCGTGCTGTTTATGCACATGCTTACGGTCTTTGGTCTCCAGCGCAGCAAGAGCCGACGGGGTTATGTTCGCAAGTGTTGCAATCTCGTGACGTCCTCACCGATATTATATATACAGGTTTCATGTTTGTGTCGACACCTGACGTGAGTCGGTCTGTCATCGGAGCACTGTCGCCGGAAAATGTTAGGTTTGTTTGTCACTCCAATCACTTTGTTACTGCTACCTAAAAGCATCTCAGGAACACCATCAGCGGCGCAGCTAGAATAGCTTGTATCGGACTACGAACAGGTATCGATCTAGCAGTGAAATACGGTATTGAAGCCAAAAGGTGCCATTGGTGATTGGAAAGAGACGGAGGCAACTCCGATGTCTTGCTCGCTTGCTGCGATCCACAAGGTTTCAGGGCTTCCAGATGGTAATCTCGATATGCGCTTTAGTCTTGTTTTCCTGATCAGTCTTCTCGGCACATAATCATTAGCTTTAGTCATCGCGGAGGGCCTGTCTGCTACACTCGCTCGCCTTGTCTTCTTGCGCCTTACGCCTGGAACTCAATACGTGAATTGATGGGTCACGGACACAAACAATGCTATATGAGTTACTTGATTTGATGCAAGGTCAAGCCAGCGAACAGCTGAGAGCGAGCAACCTGGAGCGGAAGGAATAGTAAAAGATAACCGCGAAACGCATGTTCGCACGCGGCTGAAAAATATACTTGCAGCATTTTAGTGGCCAAATGTACACTGGACCGTGAAAATGATCTCTTTCCACATGTTTCGTCTTGCGACACGAGCGCGTATGTCGAAGAAACGCAGACAGCACTTTACTGGACTTTCGGAAAATGCTGCAGCAGTATGCCAAGAACCGTCGGCTTGCATCAGCGCTTGGTCTCCTGGATGGTGTCATGCATCGTCAAAAACCTTGCAACTTCGCGGCGCTGCGCTTCGAGGCGGACATGATCTTCTTGTGGCACTAGTCCGGCGGCCATACTTACTGCTTATCTCTATCAAGGTCCCCCTCTTCGTTTCCGACCCATCCTACGCAGCCGCGACATACACTGTGTTCTGGAGCAGTCGCACCATCTACGGCGGTCTCGTGAAGTGCGCATGGGATATCACACATGGTCGCGACAAGATTTTGCGAGTGGACCAGCGGTCGAGTCAACATATACTGCTGTGCTCAGAAAACACCGCAGAGTTTGCAGCGCACCTGCCAGGATCGCGACAGTAAAAGCCAGTAACGCGGGTCATGGAACGGTGAAAGAGCTGGAAGATGGAGACTTGGCTCACGGACTTGATCACACGAGTGACCGGAAGAAGAGCGAATACTGCTATCGTCTCCATTATGCAGACTTCGAAGTCATCGCACGAGGCATATCCGCAGATGAGGCCTTGGAGCTTGAGCGCATTGTTTCTGCATTCGCTTCCTCGTTGAGCCCTGAAAAGCTTTCGATGTCCTACTTCAAGAACAATCCCATGTACCCCGGGTATCATAGATCGCAAGATGAAGACTCGAGACATGTTTTTGCCGGTGGTCACGACAGCCCCGGGGGGTTTGCTACGAATTTCATTCGAGACGTCCGAAAAAGTGGCTCAAGGTTCACAGCATGAAAGACACCTGTCATGCACGAACGCTACGATCTCACGGATGCACAGGCAACATGGAAAAATGGCTGATATCGGAAATTCGCCAGGAGCAGTGACAAAAATGGTGCTGGCGGAGTTCCAGGCGAATTCTCCTAACCACACGAAGGGCCAACGCGAGAACCGAGAACTTGAGGAGAGCGGATCTGACTCCTCCGTTGACTTCCTTCATTTTGCTCGTCGACAAGCTCCAGATGTGGTTCGCAAGCTTGAAGATGAATACAAAGGCATGATGGAGGGCCTTAGCTAGATACATGTGTGTGCATCACGGCATCGATTCGATTTTTTCCCGACGATCTCGGTGCTCGCTGATAGATCATGGTCTATGTATAATAGTAGCGAAGTCCAGTTCGAGATCATCACAGGGCGTATGATCCGATAGTGTCCGCTCAAGACCCTAATCCGAGAACTTGATGTAAATGCACTCTTTCCCGTTTATACAATGCGACTCGAAACAAAAGCCACGAGAAGAGAAAGGGAGATGTTCACCAAGGGAGAGAGATGAACATCTGAATCACTAATAATACCGATTCTCTAGTTTGGCAATATGCTAGTCTGTCCCGTGATTTCCTGATGAACTTTGTTAACAAAAGTGTTAAAAATGAACTTTGCTGTCCTTTCGCCTGGATCGCTTCGATTACAATTGGCCATCTCGAATCGCCTAGCAATCTTGTCTTTGGCCTTTTCTCCCCAAGTATTGTCGCAATCGGTTCTGAGGTCGGGATACTCCCTACTTTGGAGCCAGGGTCATCAAAATTGAGCATATCGTGTCCCACACGGCCGTGCTTCGTAATGATGTCTCTCACTGGTAGAAGCCACAGTTGATCAGCCTTAGAGTCACGACTTCTGCCCTTTAAATATCGATCTTCGATAACATGCACGACGTTTTGTGGTTCTCCAAAAATGCCCTACTGCATCGCTGGAAGCGAAGCTGATTGCAACACAATCGCCAGTCAGGTCTAGACCATCCTGTTCCAGAGTCGCCGCAGTAACGACTAGAAAGCTGAAAGAGATGATCCAGGTGCGGCAGGGCGACCCGAAAGAGACAGGGATCTCGCGACTGTGCTAGAAGAGTGGCGCTGAGCCAAATATAGAACGATGGCGAGGAGTACCAAGAAGTCGATTGACGCGGGGACTTTTTATTCTCCGTTTTCGACGATCTGGCGACGTTAGACGCTATTCCCCGCCTAGCAAAAAGCTCGCAATTCCCATGGACCCCTGGTTATGGATTGATCGACACAGCTTGTCGGTTCCTTAACTTACATCATTGGTCGACGACATGTCACGGAGTAAACCCGGATCCACTGGTGAAGAACATACGCCATCTGTATATAGTGATTTTGGGAAGGTGGAGCTGAGCTGCTGATAAGGACAAAGCGAGGCCCCACCCTCATATCCTTCGAACCAATCTTTCCCGCCACATGTGCCACTCTTGATCAGAAACGTGCCAGCTTAACTCAACATGCCAGCGAAACGTGGAAGTGTCGCCCATGTGGCTTGTCAGGCCCGCAGAAGCCGCAAAGTCGAAATGAGTACACGACACATCCCGTGGCGCGACCAAGGGCTCAAAGAACATATCAGTGCGACGGCGTCACTCCTACGTGTGGACGGTGCTGCAGCGGTAATCTACCCTGCTCGTACACATCCGATCCCTCTTTACCTCGTTCTGTCGCGTCAAGAGCGGAGCGCGAACAGCTGCAGATAAGATATGACAGCCTCCTGCGCTTCTACAATCGAGTCAAGCAGCGAATCGCAGCGGAAACACCCACGCTGCTCAGCTTGATAAGCGAAGAAGAAAAGTTATCGGAAGAGTGTGACAGTGGCCGAGCGCATCTGCCGCTTGCAGATGATTCACTTCTGGAGGAACAAGCTCGTAAGTCAGGTCCAGAGAATGCTTGAATGCAAAAGATTTTTGCTATGCTGCCAGGGCAGATATTGACGTCTTCGGCAGGCTCCCCAGCGATCATGCAACGCTCTGACACACTTGGTTCCGCTGTCTTGGGTGCAGAAGCCCACCCCCGCACTGCAACATGTATCAAGCAAGTCGAGGATACAACGACATAGGACAGTGTAGTAGTCTGTCGAATCTCAATGCTAGGAAGCAGGGTGCAGCCGATATCTGTGTGTCGCATATGGTCTTGCTCTGGCCTTCGGTGTATCCTTTGTTGGTGTTTGGTGGTGAGAAACCAGCATCAGATCTACAATCACTTGCCACGGTAGGCTCTATGTGGCTTTTGAATAAGAGTCTAGCAAGACGCACCGAGTATCTCGCGTGCGAACACGAGAGTGCTCCTTTCCATCGGCTGCAGAGCGGCGCAGTCATATTTCGAGATCTGTCGGTGCAGCAAGTGGACATCTATTCGGCCGCATACTTCGACACCTTCAACAGATTGTTTCCACTTCTAGATTTCGAACTTTTTATGGATGAGGTCGCTGCAAAAGTTCTACGCGAAGGATATACAGACAATGACTCTCGAAGTGTACTCGCCCTTCTTGTCTTCGCACTTGGCCGCTTAGCTCGTGACATTGGACTTCAGCATTCCATAAAAACCGGACTCGACAGGCACACTGGGTCTTTGGGTGGAACGACCAAACAGCCTTCTGGACTAAGCCTGTTCAATGAAGCGCGCCGGCGGTTAGGGCTGATAGCGACACGGCGTACGCTCGAGATTGTGCAGATACTATTGCTTGAAGCACTTATCACGAAGCATGTGCGCAGCACGCTGATTTCTTGAGCTCTATCAGCGCAGCATGTAGATCGTGCATTTTTCTTGTCCAAAAGTCAAGCAATCGACTGGTCCTCGCGATACGGCGATCTTGTCAAGCGTGCTTTTTGGACCTGTTTGCTGCACGAGAGATCACTCTGTCTCGAGTTTGGCATGACTGCTACAGGCATTGAGACCCTGACGAACCTCGTGCCTTACCTCGCGTCACCAAGCTCACATCAGATTGTGATTGCCCGAGTGGAGGCAAACACCAGTTCAACGACTATCACACGTAACAGTTTGGTGCTTTGCTATCGCTCGACCAACTTCTCACAACGCAACGAGCGCGATAAAACATCAAGAACAAATCCTGTTCGACAGAATCCAAGTGTCTGACGATACGACGTGCTATAATGCTGATCATACCGACTTTGGCTTTGCTCTCGACGTTAACTAGACGCTCCACCAGAGATATGAAGGGACGTCTCCAGCCTTGACGCAAGACTTGATCACCCAGCTTGAATCGTGGCGGCATGCGCTTCCAGAAAGACTCAGGTGGCGAGACGGAAGCGAGTTCGATCACGAAGTCATGGATATGCGCAACAAAAGTCCTCTTCTAAGCTTGTTCAGTTTCCTGCAAGACGCCAGACTCGACATCGTTGATGTCAATAAGAATATTGCCGCGGCACACCTTCGTATTTGCTTCTACCAAGCACGTTTTCTAATCTGTCGGCCTTTTGTCTACAAAGCGCTTCATTACCGGGAGCAGATGACTGCTGTTGATCGCAAATTATGTGGCTTCGCGATCAAGGCTGCCTGTCTGTGGTCGACTTCTGCATCATGGTCGGGTAACAAGAAGTATCTTATCCCGCATTCGTTTTCCTGGACGCAGAGTTTTCTGACAATGCTTGTCATTCTGACGCTCTGCCTGAAGCATGAATATCTAAGCAACATATGTTGGGAAAATGACGTCGCGAAAGATGTCATCGAGAGTGCGATTTCGACCACGAGGGCTTGGTTAGAGGACGTGAGCGAGATCGATGGAATTGCTGAATGGGGTCTAAAATTGAGGCTGGACTTGTAGTCAGATGCTTTGCGCTTCTGTTTGATGGAGATATCTTGAAGAGCGTATGCGTGCGGCGTTCACGAGATTTTTCAGCATTTGTTAACATTAGACTTACTCTCGCTGCATCTTGTATCTCTGCTTCTCAAGTCAGGAGCCTGATTCATTCTAAAGATATCACGCACCCGGACTACCCCTTCCACCTACTGAAGGCCGCATCTCTATCATATCGACGAGAAAGGCGGTTTCACAGGTCACCATATAGGTGACGCGCGCCCGTGCTTAAGTCACTCGGGAGGCGTTCTTGGTTGCGTCCAGACCAACAAGTCGTTCCATACCAGACGCTTTCGCGCTAAAAGTATGTCTAGAACAGATCCTTATGCTGCTTGACAGATAAAAGTTCGACGACCAAGTGGTACCAGGAATTTCGAACGCCGTCATCATCTGCAGGGCGGCGCGCAATCATCACGGCGAGACAGGTCAGGAGTATCTCGGGCCGTTGCGTCTTGTTGCACACGTGGCACGAGAAAATAGTCATACGAGGAGATAGTCACGTACGAAGAAAACAAGCACGATTGAGGACAGGCTGTTGTTGAACCACGCTCGGTTTAATTAACAGATCGATCCAGAGCACAATTGATAGATAACTTGACCACAATACGGATCAACGCCCGATCATTGCCGTACTAGACAATGATGACGGTATAGTACAGAAAACAATTCATCCAATAGCCTTGCTGAATACAATATGCAAGATCATGAATTGACTTAGAACACATCCTGCAGAAGGCGGGATTCGCAGACACTCTTCTTGAAAGAGCCTCATGCCGCAAACGCGAGCCCAAGAGCTTCTCCATGACTGTGTTTACGAGAAGCCCGACTTTCTTTTGCCGTGGCCAGGGAGGACTTTGCGTCTCCTCGTAGCCCGATGCTCTCTAGAACCATTGAACCTTCGTCTCTCATCGCGGCGATTCTCTTCCCCATCCATAGAATTGGTGCCGCGATGATACCGTCGTGCTTCTTCAGAAATTCGTCTGTGGCCATGCGTAACCTTGCTAGAAGTGTGGACTGCTTATTCGGCATCCGCGACATCGGTATCCGACACGAAAAGTGGAGACAGCAATTGCCAAGCCCATCTCGCTATGCAATCGATCGCCTTCATCTCTTTCAGCCAACAAAGCTGGACTGCGACACCGACACGCAGTTCTAGCAAGTTGATGTGTCGCTCACAGACGTCTTTGAGTTGTTTGTTTTTTGCAATCGTGGCGAAGATACAGAGGAAGCTGAGGGCGCTTTGGATCAATGTGAAATGGTGAGGAATGTGTCTTTTTCGGTCACTCACATTCACCGCGCCTAGTGGCCATCGGAGGACAGAATCGAAGGCCAGGAGACATTCACTTGCGTCTTGAGGTTTTAGTGCTGCTGGTTGGTGTAGAGCCAAGTAGAGAAATGGGCTTCTCAGGATAAATTTTGCGTAGTAGAACCGCGCGCGGAGAACCGCTAATGGTACATCCATCTCGGTTGCCGGCAAAGTACGCAAAGCATACTCTGCAGATGGCTTCACCTCGTTCCTGGAATCCTCTGACCACTGAAGAGGCGCGGGCAGTAGGTCTCGCCAACCCTGAAGTTGCGCGCTGAGTTCGTCTATCACCCTTCGCGGTACTTTCCGATTGTCGTCCTTGAACGTTGTATACGAAGAATCCGAACGGTTGCCTTGATTTCTGGTGAGCCTCGCTCATGTACGTCGTAGTAGACACTTACTCGTATGAATGGCACTATGAATGCGACCGACGATCTGATGAAGTGAGATAGAAGCCAGGAAATGTAGGTGTACCACAGGAGAATCATCTTTTAGTCGCTCGCCCAATGATACTGATCCAATCTAGGTCTGCAAGAAGGTCGGATAGGGAACTTGGCCCATGAAGCTCGCAATATCTGTTGCAGGATGGTCAAGACTTTGGTGAAAAGATCCTTCGTCCATAACACAAGCCCAGTAAACACGCTTGAGCATTTCGCCCTTGGTCGTGTTCCAGTCTGTTTCCGGGTCTCGAACCAGGTGCAAGCACTCACATGAAGCTGCCGATACGCACTGCCAATACTCCCAATGCCTTGCGCCAGATTCCAAGTACATGGCCTGCAGGATGAGAGCCTGGACTCTTTCAAGCGAAGGTTCCTTCGATGTGACAGCCCATTGCCGTAGTGCTTCGCTAAACAAGGTCGAGCCAGGTGACGTGGCGCACGTGCCTCCTCGAATCCCTGACGGCCTCTTTATAAATACTTCGATGGGTTCCCCAGCGCCTCCCTCGTATGCTATCTCCCCTAGAGAGACGATCAGAAGAAGAATGATATTCTGAATGCTCCCATAGCTCGGATCCTGTCGTGTATACGACAGTGTGGCTTCTGATGCTAACAAGGCTCGGTGCAAAATTGGTCGATGAGCTTGGAAAGTGCGAAAAAAAGCATCCATATACCCTCTGATGGCTACTTCTCCGTACGAATAGTGTAGTGTCGACAATGTCGGTGTCACGAGGGAATAAGAGCTACCTGTGGCCTCATCTCGGGAAGAATGTGATGAGTCATTCTTCAACTTTTCAACAAACCAACGACTCCCTTGTGCGGAGATGCTGCGCAGATCGGTGGAATATGAGGGATTCTTGGTATGGAGGAGAGACTGGATTGCCGGCCATGCGAGGATCCTGTGTGGCACTGTGAAGCCATTTTCATGTGAGTCGTCCCAATCGACTGTAGCAAGGTCATTATTGACCGAGTGTTCCAGTCGATGGTCTGAAGGGTCCATGGAGTCCAGAGACGACTGGTATCACAGTCAACTTTTCTACACCACCAGAAAAGTCATCGTAGTCCGTGTTTATATGGGGTCGCAAAGTGAAAGTACTGGCATGCTTTTGCTGCCAAACTTCGCTCCGTGCGACATTTGGAATCGATTCGCGGAGCGAGTAGACTTGCTTGACGTCCCCCGTCAGATTGCACTTACATGCATGTGTCGGTCTAGAATTCACAGGGACAACCTGTGCCTTGACTTTTTCTTGGTCATTGACTGGGACATTCCGGCGAGTATAGCCTTACCCCACAAGACTCGCAGCCACCTCCGACGTGGCGTGGAAGTTCTAGATGCTGCATCAGACACGACTGCCAATGTGAGCGCATGAAAATGAGCACCTACACCAGCCTAGACCGCACAGAACCACAATGATAGTGCATGTCGTATGGGATGTGATTTCATAGAGTGGCAAGATATTTCGCGAAAAGAGATACGCCAGCTGAAATCATGGGATGCTCCTTGGCACGAACTTGTCGCAACTTCCATAAGTCAATGAGCAAGTCTCTCATGCCCTCGAAAACGGACATGAGACTAACGAACAAAAGATCGACTTCCAACAGCGGACTGGCATCGAAATGTGGGACGAACAGACGACAGATCAAAACAGATGCTTAAAGGGCTCCGTGGTGATTTGTGACAGGCTCTCGAATACAACTATAATCTACTTGTGGATTCTTCCGTGTTAGCAACAACTGGAAGCCGAGCAGATCGGAGAGTGGGAACAAATTGTTACGGCATCCCATTTGAGTTCTGTTCTGAAGACAAAGTCGCCCTGTCGTTTGACCGATCTTACACATATCAACACAATATCTCGGCGTTCGTATGCGACCTCCCGGTGCATGTATAGATCCTTTCTAGATCGCGACCTGCAGAAGCACATGAGCGGTGTTCATTGTGACTCAATTGATCGGAAATCACTCCGGCGGCAAATCTTCGACAAGCTAGCATCACTCCTATGCGAAACTGCCGAGCCACGCGATTGAGCTTCGGCGGAGGCGGTTCCGACGATTTCTGCTCCAGGCCACGTTCCCCGGACGGGACACTCGTCACTCAAAACATTGCTCACTATTTGTCATTGGTGGCTGTAAACCGATTAGCCGCACCAAGCACCATGAGCAGCTTCAATCGACAGGGTCTTCTGCGACCGCGGGATCGAAAGAGGCCAACAGTAGCGCTACTCTTGGCCAACAAATTTACCTTGCTGCGTGATACATGTGGCAGCCATCTCTCACCCGTGCCATCATCCAACTGTTTGTTGCATACTTTACATACCACATTGCTTTGGGCAACCTCTTTAGCTACGCACATTGTGGTGTGGTGTGATGGAGAGCAGGGTGAGTTTTCCCGGACTTAAGGACGTTTGATAGCTCGAATCTGGCACTTCTGGCGCCGATAGATAGGGAGCGAGCGTAACTCCTAAAAGGCTCAAAACGGCGGTGACTCAAATCCTGCTTTGATGTCGAGCATGATCGTACATGATTGAGTGCATGCGCCTACACAATGTCAGAGGTCTCTGCCGTTCCCATTCCGCTATATCTATTGCAGCGCGATCACCACACACCGCCATTTGTACTCAATCCCCAACCCATGAAGTCCTCCCTGCTCGCAGTCCGTCAGTCCACGTCTGACGGCGCAACTGAAACCAAACAGCAGAGACGTACGACCAACCCTGTCGATCAGATTGTTAAATGCAAGACATGATGGCGCTCAAGGTAGATTGTTGGAATGACATGCCCCCTTGATCACGTGCGCGAACTTCGGTAGTGCTGGTGACGGGCCTTAAGAGGATCGGGCACTGCTATGTTTGAAACATATGACACAGTTGAGCAACAGCACACCGTGTTTGAGCCTAAAACTACAGATCGCTGTAGATATTGCAACAACGTCACGCTTACGGGCCAGTAGTTTTAAAGGCTAGCGGTTGTCCGCAGCGCGACAAGGCCTTCTAGGCTACAAGGCTGCAACACGGGCAACTCGATTGAGAAGGGCATCGCTCTGTCGACAGGGGTGACAACACTGATGTGAAGCAAAGGCAAAATGTAGAGAAATAAGCCCAGAATGCTCGACATCACAAGCTCAGTGCCTTCATGCACCTAAGACTATATGTATCGATTACATAGCTCTCGAGAGAGCACACACGGGTCGTTGAGAAAAGTGTATGTCGGCCACTAGGCAGCAGGATAGCAGGGGTCGTGGATAATTTGGCCAGGAAAACGTCGCAAAGCATTCCGTGCTGCGTCACTCGGCCGGACACACATCCGCGTGGACTCAGGGATGCAGTGCGTATAGCTTTATGCCGCTTAAATGGAACAAGTCCAGACTTAAGATATCACGTCTGTTTCGGAACAACATCTCGTTTGTCAAGGTATACAACTGCAGAGCGAAATGCTGACTCTTAAGTGCGGCCGCGGCAGGAAAATGACATACAGCTTTGCACTACTGCACAACGGTCAGTGTGTCGACGACCATAAAGCTTGACGTGTCCATTTCGCGAATGAGATCACCTTTTCTCGAAGGGATTTACTCGAGCGAGTGATATTATCATGTAAGGCTAACAAAATGCATGAACATCGACTAGTGGCTCCATGTCCAGCCGCTGCCATGAGCCAGTCCCACCTACTGCGCATGACTCTGTATTTGTGTTCTTCACTAGCAGCGACCCACAGAAGTTCCTAGACTGTGCGTCGATTTGGATCTCATGAGGAGCCTCTCAGGGTTGGAATGTTTGCGTATCTATAGGTGATAGACGCGTATTGGCGCAGCTTCCTGACTTTCCCGTACTAGGTTTGTTCTGTCCACGGCATTAGCCAAAGCTCTACAGCATCATAATGAGGGTCGACGTATTTAGGAAATGTCGACGCAGAAGGTCGACGATGGGGATAGTATCCTCGAGGTGAAATCGAATCGGGTGTATACTCTGAGGGCTACCGACATCGAATCTGGCCTGAGTTTGAGGACTCTCGACAATGGTCTCTGCATCGTCATAACAGGCACGCTTTCGGACTCACCAATCACTATGACTTACCTTCCGACATCTCTCCGACGTCACAGTGTGTCGGCTTTGGCGCCAGATCAAGTCATCCCGGGGGGTACACCCATAGACCGTGGAGAGCACAATTTCGAGACATTTCGGACCTTGATCGCTACATTTGTCAAGCATCCAGACGATTACCAAAGGCCGGTGGTCTGGGGAATATTCGATCGTCTTGAGACCGGCCCTGAACTTGAATATCTCAAAACCATGGCCGCTACGTGCCTCCTCCACCTTCAAGTACGCATGAACTTCACACAGAGCGACACGTACGGGGACTCAGAAGTGGAAGGAAAGAAAGCGACCATCTTAAGCCCCGGGAATTATGGTCCAGCGATCTTTGTCAATGGTCGGCTGCTCTGCCAGACGTCGGAAATAGATCCTTCGCGACATGAATAGAGCAGGACTGCTAGCCCGTGAACACATCGAATGACAGCCCTGTGGCAGAGCGGTGCGTTTCCAGGGCAGGTGTGAGGAACAGGATGAGGCTTCTGAGTCACAGATGTCTACTACGAGAGCGAAGGGCAAATTTGCCAATGGTGCGAGATGGAGCAATCAAACGCATTCCGTGATCTGGTCACCCTGTATATGCAGAAATCAAGTGTATCCAGTTGGCAATCACTACGAACACAGGATCCATCATCTTTCATGGAGTTTCATTCAGATTTTACCAGAGTGATAATGATGCCAATTCAGTCTCGTGACCCACTCGTGATGTATTGTTTTCATACCAGAGTCAGCGTTCACATGTGCAAGACCTGTTTGCCCAGTCTCCTAAGGTAATTCGTTCTCACTCTAGAAGAAGCCTAGCTTCTGGGAGTGGGACGTGCTCCTCGGACCGAACACGAGATCGAGTGCAGGCATGCTCTTCGCCGTGTCCTGCCAAGTAATGCCTCGTGGGATTCACCGCTTCGGTCTGACTGCTCACTGGTGGCCCGACGCAAATTCACCATCCCTTTTTGCTTGTCCGCCTCCCCTCCCGGTGTTCATGCCGTCTCCGTAGTTCATGTTTGCCTGCGCGGAATTACTCTACGGTTGGAGATTGAGTGCAGACAAAAGCTACCGACTGCGATGGTGATATCGACGATCGTTCAAGCATGCGGTCTGTGAAAACAGCGTTGAAGCACTACCTTGAAACAAGTTCGATGATAACACTGTGTGATGCGACTAGACATAATTTGTTTTCTGTTGCTGCATGGAACTCCGTGTGGGTATCAAGTTCATCTCATCGTATTATATCAGTCATGCTGAAGCTTGACACATCGTGCTAACACCATCGTATTGTTGCTGACTCTTAGGGTAGCTGACTTTGAACATGGAAAAGTCATGACAAGAGCGACGGCCCCACAAGGTCAGGGCAGATATGTTGAGCCGCCCTCCATTCATCAAATAATTTGAGAATCTAGAGACAATCTATGTACACACGCGATGGCCGTTAAGGCTTTGAACTATGACTTCTGTCTCGCTCACAAACGTCAGTGCGATTCACCTCATACTATCCTACTAGCAGCTTGGTATGCGAAGGTGGTCATCAGTTCTGCGCCTTCAACTCACCCTGTCAGTGGTGGCTCAATGAGGCGGCGAGTTGATCGAGGTTTTCTCCCGATCGCAGCCGTGCAAGGACGTCAAGAGCTGCTGGAATTGTGCTGTACTGCAATGCATCGAACACGATCTTGAATTTGTCCAGCTCTGTTCTTTGCTGGTCTAGGGAGAAGCGTAACTGCTGCTGTTTCGTGACACCCTCCTCGGTATCATACGAACAAGCTGAGGAGTCGCTAGCGCAGCGAAGACAGATGGGCCGTTCGCCGGAGCACTGGCAGAATTTCCGTCAGCTAATAGAATCTACGGTGTAAGAAGCAAAGCCAAAGCATCATGCCTTCAGTTTGCGGCGTCTACAGTTCGAGCAAGCGCCTAGCGTCATCCTGCCTTTGCGGACACCAGAACCACGACTGGTATCGGCGATCAAGTTAGCTTCCTCGTCGGACATAGCCGTGAAGGTCAAGGGATTTTAAATAGGGCTAAGAAGGTGGCGTCTTAAGTCGTGCAAATAGTCGTGCGAAAAGGCGACGCGCGTGTAGATGTGTTGAAATGTCAAATTGTGACCACCCAGGTCGGACTGGAGCAAGAAGCATCTACGTCAGCACTCTTTTCGTGCGCAATCGTGCTCGAGACGAGGTCATTGTTTCGAATACTGCGCCCGCCCAGGAGGCGCCGACCAGAACGTGTGCAGAAGAAATTCATGCAGCAGCGTGGGCGATACGACGCGAGGGGCACGGGTAACGCGCCTGAACGGCAGTCGACGAGTAAACAGCTTGCTTACGATTGCAATGAGTTCCATAGTCTGAACTGTATGGGGAGATTTCATACCCTTCACTCCAGACCACAGCCAAGACTTCATCGGGTCCGTTTACTTGAGTCATCCCTCAGCCATTCAAGAACTGTCAGTCTGTCACATTCAACTCCCGCTGTGCAAACGGGAGCAATTGCCATGGTGAGCGACATCTCAGCTAAGCGAAGCGAAATGAGCCAAGCGAAGGGTAAGAGCCTCTGCGGCGAGACGCACGACTACGCAATTGTTACGTATAAGATCGACTCGTATCACACAGTCTGCTACTGGCGACTACAATAGCGAGGGGACATGGGCGCGGCCCAAGCTTTACAGTCCCGGTGATCGTTTCCGATTCTCCGATCGACGAATCTGATCTCGTTGCCACAAGTTCTTGTTAGGAGCTATCGACTGCATATTCCGATGTCCGCTGGTACATGTGGCGCAAAATAAGCGCAAGATCCGCTGTGCTCGTGAAGTCTAAGAATATGTTGTTGACGGTTATCGAAGCCCAGCCAGCTGTCGCCGGAGGTAATTCCGAAGCGGATCATCTGCGCGGATCAACGGCTGTACCATGATCGTGAGAGAGTTACCGTCGCTCCCGCAGTGAAGCTCGCTTAGAAGAACTGCTTCAATACAACATTTGAACGTGCGTTCACTTCATACATAGTTTTACACGAGAATCCAAATTTTGACTCACAAGAGACTATGCGGCACGTCGTTACGAAAGCACAATGAGTTCGGCTTGACATTTCGTGTCTCAACCTGCTAGCTTTGGATAAGTTGATGCATAGTGTGAGATGACAGCCACAATCTCTTTAGACAAGGGTGCGATTGAACTGTGGCTTGCTCGCTTGATCAACCATACCAATTAAGATAATACTTTGACAACGCGCTTTGCTCATCATAGGCAGGTCCACGGGGGCTACATTACGGAGTTGTGTGAGCATTCCATATGACTTCTGCCCCGTCGCATCCCGCATCGCAAGCGGGAGTCGCTCTAGGATGAGCATCGCCTCTCTCAATTTCTCTCTGTCTGCCTCGAGTATGTGGAACACTACTTCGTCGTCTTCCGGTACCTGATGAGCTTGCATCTATATATGCTGATCTATAGAGCTTCTAGCCAGAACAGACAGGGTCAGCCAATGAACACTGGGCCACATACTAAGTGGTCAAAGAGGAGCCCTATTTCAAAGTCGCAGAGGATGGTTCACTCGCCTGGTTCCAATCTGTGCCCACCTATCCTCACAGAGTAATGATGTGTCCAAAAAATCATCACCAATCGCTAGTGGTCGGTCGAGGTATGGTGAGACAGTGTGTTGCAGTCATACCATATCATGATCGTCGAAGATTCGAGCGTGATGCGTTGCATATACAAACAGTGCAAGCGACTGGCAGTCAGATGGTGGAACACAAGACCAGTGTGAGATATGGTGAATTCCAGGGTCTTCCGTGAATCCCAGATGTGCTTAATGCTTTACGAAATGGAACTGAAATGTCATCCGGCAGCTCGATTAGATATAGTAGACTGCTAATATGCACTGGTCAGATATTGTTAGACGGACAGTTGCATCATCGAGCATCCCGGGTCGCCTGTGCCACGTCGAGCTAGGCTGCTCCCCTTGCCAAGATTCGCCATGACTGATCATACAGTGCCACTCATCGTTAGAGATGAGAATACGCGCGAGATATCTTCAGCGATATCAAGATAGCAGAGCTGGAACGTGGAAGACGAGGCAGAAGTACCTTGCTGGCGCGTAAACCTTTTGAGCAGAATTCTTTCCGCTTGCAACAACGGCCGCCAGCAAGTCGAAGACTTATCTCCGATTCCATTATGCACTGACAAATGCTCGGAGAGGGGTCCGAAGCGCAGTCCCTCGGTTGTGGATTTTGACCTTTACCAATCACTGGACAGTTCTACGACCCGACTTCGTGGCCTCCAGAGGGGTTGAATGCAATTCAACACTTCAACTGGACTGAGGGAAGTCTTTGAAGAACCGAGCTCTTTTGTATGAAAGCTGTTTGCCGTCGGCCAACCCTGGGTCCATTGCTCTACGCTATGCCGATCTCTTCCATTACGGCGGCGGCCGGAGGAGGAGGAAGTGGTGCGGCCAGTAATGGTGCGGACCACCAGTGACGGGCGACGGTTCACATGATACCCTTTGAGCATCAAACCAAACTATACTCGCAACCTACTATAATCACGGACCGGTCCACGCGTTCTCTCGCGTGTCTGTGGCCAAGGGAAGACTACTGTATTTCAGCTGAGTCTCAGTCGATGGCTCTTGCCCTTTCCTAGCTTATTTAGTCGAGTAGAAAGGACGCTCGTGCTACGAAGCCGAGCTACATATCATCATAATTTCCAAGTTGTGTGCTCACGACATCCCTTCCGGGCTCACTTCGACTTATATATCCTACGGCCTGATCTATTTTCTACGTCTGCATAAATCCAGTCATTACAGGGCACAAGTCTTACGCGCAACGCACTGTCCTTGGGTCCTTGACAGTCAGCAAACAATGGTGAGTTGCTTATGGTGGCGTGCAACCATATGGAACGATCTATGAGACCTTCGAGTTTGCAAGTAACATATTGAAACAGGCAATCCACAGTCTCACCAAAGCGAGCGCAACCTCGACTGCGACTCCTGGAAAGGGAATCGATCGAGCGCCTGAGTAACTACTCCCTGACCGTGGCTGCAGCATTACCTATGCTTATCAAGATGCCTGCAGGTCGGCACCTGTAGATACAAACAAGCTACAACTTCAAAAGGACGACGAGCAAGTAGTTTGCGCACTCGAAGAAGAACATCAGATCAATGGAGAAAGGATAGGCGTCCTGGAGCAGGTTCTTTTTGCGCTCCGAGATGCAACAGACGACAAATCAAGGCAGATGCTCAAACAGCTTCGTGATGGAATGGCTCCAGAACTACTAGTACGAACATAGCATGTTGTCAAATAGTGCTTTCATCTACCATTCATGTAAGGGATGCGCGAGACGAGGCAAGATTCTAGCTTGGAATGGGTTGATGCGACTTTTTTCTTGATTCATGTTTCAATGTCGACCCGCTAGGCTTGTATGCCCAGCGAAGTACCAGAAAACAAGAACTATTCAGATCATTCGTGTAGCGATGCTCAGTATGCGCGTAGGTCTTCCTGCGATACCCAGTCTGGCTGACCACATGAGCTGTGTTTAGTGCGGCGTGATCAGACGGAGTTAAGTCCGACGGCGGCAAGGTTTCGATGAGAGTCTATCACGCGGCTGCCGACCGACGACCCCGCGGCTGTGCTTAGCCGGAGTCGTCTCCGACAGTAGATGCTTGATGCCGATCTGCGCGGCTGTGCCTAGCCGGAGTCTTCTCCGATTGAAGATGCTCGGTGTGCTTGTTGCCGTGCATTACCACACAATAGCACAATGTGCAAGAAGCCCGAGTCTTTGTGATTGACAGGCAGTTCCAAGGTCTTATTTGCCCAGAAATCCCTCAAGTTGCGAGCTCGCTGATTGCTACTGTTCATTGTCTGAAAAAAGCTTTGAGCATTCATGCCAGGATTGCGGTCGTTTACATGTAGCCACATCACGCAGTAGCGATATCACCCTTCCCGGCTCGGTTGGGGAAGCGGGCGTAGCGTCCGCGATCAGCAAAGCGGGTACCCGCCATGTTTTGAGAGACATGGTTAGCGTTGACAAGAGACTGGCGGACGGGTTCAGTACGGAAATCACGGCTGGCTATGCATCTGGACCCGGCGCGGACTCATCCTTCGCCCGCCTTGCTTGACAACAATCCACTAAGTGATAACATTTGACAAGCACTCTTGATGCATAGCATGTCACCTGCGGGAGATAAGCGAGCACTTCTGGACCGACATCTGACTAACAACATCTGGACAGATGTTCGTGAGCCGACGCTACACGGCGACCACGATTCTCCGCGCCTGCATGATTGACCTATGCCAGCACTAATTCCCTTCTTGGCTTACAGGTTGTGCCCCTGCATGGTACACGTTGCAGCCCTCTTTAGCCGTGCCATCACAAAGCGGCATTTGTTCACCTTACATGGCAATCCTTTCGAGCCACGTGCTCAGCTATGCTGGTTGTAGCGTTTATGAGCGAGTTCCATTTGCATGAGGCGGACGAATGGGGATGTGATCGGTCTCTGATTGACACTGAGCCAAGTGCCCTAGCCATATGGATATCTGATCAATATAATCATGCATGCGCCCCTGCAGCGGGACATTTACACCCCTCAATACGGCGTGGATTTGCTTGGAGCTCTGGTCAGTCAATAGCCCAGACTCTACACGTCCCTCTCAAGATTGCTAGGAGTTCTCGATGAGTCGGTTTCTCAGACTGTGGTGAAGTGCAAGCATGATCATGAATGGGTTGGTGGACAAGGATGCAAGTTTGCATACAAATCTGGTGATCCTCTCTCGAGTTTAAAGAAGGACGTACTCTTACTTATCATAAACTTTAGTCCTTCCAACACATTTCCCTCCCTAACTCTGCTTGCGATCCCGAAATTCTCACAGATACGTCTGACAGGGCCGCCGAGGCTGAAGGTGGTCCTGATGTGCGCACAGGAAAAATGACACTCGGTGCTTGTTCAGAATGTAGGCGGCGCAAGCTGAAGGTTTGTCGAACTGCTCTCATATGCCATAGTTTAACTAGCATCGTTTTAGCTGACCGTAAATTTGCCAGTGTTCCGGCGAACGTCCTGCTTGCCGTCGCTGCGCGAGCAATCCACTCAATTGCTCATACGATCTTGAAGTGGGTCTCACTAGACAACAACAATTACAGTGTTCGGTGGATCAGCAACAAGTAGAGCTTGCCAGATTGAAAGTTGTACTCGATATATTGCAGCAGGGCACGAGGGCGGAGGCGATCGACATCTGGGCACGGCTACGAGAGGGAGAAAGCATCCATCAACTCTCGGCATCACCGCTAACAGAGGTACAGTACGTAAGAAGCGCAGCTTCGCTGACTATTCCCACAAAGCACAAGACTGACGAGATCAGGCTTGCGCGAATTCAGCAAAGAAGATCATGAGTACGATTCGAATTGCTGAGGAGAAGATCGACGATGTGCATGGTGTGTTGACGTCATTTCTATGTAGCACGTGATGTGCCTGGATGAAGAATCAGACTGGCTGTCACAGGACGTTGGAAGAAGTTGCAATGACACCGTGAATGGAAACGAGTCTTAACGAAAGTATAGTATTGACGGTATGATCTTGTTCTCTCCTGAAACGCTATTCAAGCGCTAATACGAAGCAAGGGTACTAGAACCGTGTATATATTCGCGTGATGTGCGTCCTGGCGCCCAGAAATTTTGTTCCGTGACATCCGCAAAGAATCCATCCTCCCAATTTGCTATTCGCGCCAAAGCACGGCTTGAACGTGCCGCGGGAGGCAAGTCCTTCGGCGTTGGGCTTTCCCGGTCTGCCTCCAAAGATGTCCACAAGTCGACGAGGCCTGTGCATTGCTGTAATTTGCGCTCTGTATCGTCTTGACCAACATTTGCGCAATGATGACCGAGCTCTTGAAGAATCTGCACCGACACCTGTGACACTGCACTAGACAGCAGACGCAGCATTAGTGAAGTCATCCTGTGTCCTTGTTTACCAGCAGATGTCCGTTCGTGATGTGTATCGTTGGCATCGATGAGCGCCACATTCAGTACCGATCGAAGGCTGTTGTAATGATGGGCAAATTTTGCTTCAAGTTGTCGTGCCATTGGATCCAAGGTTCGACAAAATGCAAGCAGTTGTAAAACATCATTGGCCAACTTGAGGGACGGGCCGCCCCAGGCGCCCTCCGACAAATCAAACCCTTTTGATCGAGAGGCGTGGTAAAGAAGTATCATGCCGCAGATGTACGACTGGTATCTATCGATTAATATCAGTACAACAGACTTCAACAAGCATTCTAAGCCACAAACATCGTATTCCAGCTACTCTCTAATACACTCTCTAATACACCTCTAAATACACTCTCTAATACACTCTCGCGTCTTCAACCTACTAATAGAGATATTTCTCCACTAGGTGTAGAAGAGCTTTTATTTGCTTCTTTAGACTAGAGACTACTCTAAACACTCTACTTACTAGTAGTTAAAATCCATATTCTAACTATTAATATTATGCTATCTATATATCTTCTAGGTCTTTAAGTAAGTAATTTCTAGATGCGTTACACACCTTAATTTAATTATGCTTTAAAGATATTGTTAGGTATTACTCTATCTATATTAGAAAACGTAGCATAACCTACTACTAGGACTCTTTAGAAAGCCTAAGAAGTCGCTCTACTAGGCGTCTTATTTCTATCTTTCGACCGACTCTCTAAATAATCGGGCTTATTTAACTTTACAATTAAAGAATACTAGTAGGAAAGTTATCTAAGAGTAGTATTAATCTAGTCTAAAAGGTTTACGATAAGTCCTTAGTAGGTAGCGTTACCGTATTACTCTACAAATGCTAGACTAAGATATAGAACTAATATTTAGAATGTTAGTATAGTTTATACTAGAGAGAAGTAGAGCGCTTATCGAAACTATATTTATAATAACATAAGTAATAATAATCATTAGGTAACCTTGTAGTAGTTATTATTCATAGCTTATACACTTACATATAATAGCTACTAAAGAGAGTAAGAGTCGTTTAGTTAGTAGTAATATTAGGAAACTAAGAGAAAATGCTATTAAAAGCATACTTGATTAACAAAAATGTAATAGATTCCTATAATCTTTAAAAGACCTAACTATTATTAACTTTAGATAAGAGATACGTAATAGAGAGAGAAAGACTTACTACACTTACTAATTTCGCTTATTACTATATCTATAGTACGAATTTATTTGGTGTATAGAAGCGAATAGTATTATTAATATGTGTGTTTAAGCTATTATTTATAGTAACTAGTAAATATAAATCTATTATCTCTATAACTTACGCTTCTTACGCTATACTCTTTCTATTAAACCTAAATTAGACTTTATAGAAACCCAACTATATACTTATGTAGTAGTAGTTATATAAGTTAAAAGACTAGCACTTCTATATAACTTTAAGATTTTAATATAAGCGGCTCTTAACATTTATTTTAATCTAATAGAAGAGTAAGAAAGAGGAAAAAGAGTCTTACTCTATTACGAATAAATCATGATCTGTTTTCTAAATTTAGAGTTAGTCCTTATACACTTCCGTATAAGGCGTACAAATCTGTAGGTCTTTCGCTAGTAAAGTTACTTCTTATCTTAATACAAAAAAGTAAAGGTGATTCTCTATCTTCTAATATTAATCTCAGAAGTTAGTATAGACAAAGAGATATAATTAGTTCTTAAGAACGATTTGTTTATGTATCCTACTTAGGTGTCGCAGCACTACTAATACGATGACAGGTCGAACGCATGCAGCACGCACGCCTACTCTCCCACCCTACTACGCGGCCACATCCAGCGAGTGCGAGTGAGTCCTGGAATGGATGTACCAAATCCGAGGAACATCCAAAAGAAACATCACTCTGGAATGGCAAACTCATGCCAGGTATGAGGGGGGCTAACAAAGCCAGACGCTACGGGGTACCACCCCCGAGGATAACCGCGCTCACTTCTAAGAGCATCCACCAGAAGAGTAGGCGAATGCGGATCGAGCTAGAGTCCACTAGCACTCGAAAACGATGTTTGGAGTCCACCAGCAACATCGTCACCCACCAAAGCCACCTGGAGTCCACCAGCAACGGCTTTGGCACGCGTCGTCCAGCCACTCGTCCAGAAGACGGCACCTGGAATCCACCAGTAACGCCACGTAAGGGTTGGCTACATTGATATAACATCAACATGGCAGAACCACAACATCCTCAGGTCATGACAAAGTCAGTCCGTCATCGGATGCATCGTTTCAGTCGATCGAAATGATCAAAAGATTCGGACTTACGGATAGCAGCAAGCGTTCTACCAGCACGATGATATTGCCGGAGGTTTAGAAGAAAATCAATGTTAGAGAATCTTGCAAAAGTGTCGATGCCGAGTCGCCTCGCCATCTCGGCTTTCTGACGCTTCTCTGAGCCGGACAATTGGACGAGTCGCGGCAGGTACCTGCATGTCTCATGACCACGTCGAAACATAATGTTTGGGTCACAGATGCAGGTCTTGCCGAGTTGGAAACGACCCATTCGATATCGAACAAAATCCTGCTGATACTCTAGAGGGGCTAGAAAAAAGCGGTCGGCACCCAACAATGCCGCCGTAGACCGCGATCTTGCAGTCAATCGAGAAAGATGTCTTAGCGAACACGAGAGGAGTATTGCAGATCGCCTCGATCGACGAAGGTGAAGGCGCAGAAGGCGACGAGACCCGGACGACGAAGCGGTCTCGGATGTAATCGCAGCCCACTCGGGCGCTTCAAGTAGGCTATCAAGGTAAGGTTTGCCATAGTCCCCGAGAGGGAGGGGAGCTCTAGACGCGAGACAAGTGCTTAGTGGGCTCTCAGGTGTGCTAAGCGAAAGTAGGCGTTGAAAGGAAGTATGCAGATGTCGGAAACAAATAGCAGGTTCGAGGATACCGCAGAGGTTAGCACCGACTGCAGAACCATCAGGGCTGCAGTCGAGGATTCAGCCAACAAGGCCTTTCCAACCTTCGGTCGCAGAGTGGAATGCCTTCATATTTGTGTCATTCTGACAGGCCCAAGCAAAGACGAGCGGCGCGCCATACTCAAACATAGGCGTAAGGTACCTGCCGTAGATACGCAGACGATGGGTGGGGCCCAGGAACCAGAGTATAGACGGAGGAAAGAAGCGCGGCCGTTGGCTTGTGAGGAACGCTTGCTGAGATACTCGTGGAAATCTATACCTCGGGATTTGACGGGGAAGCCAAGGTAATTGTAGACTTCGACGATTGGTAGTGCCTTCCCAGAGAAGTAGATAGAATCGATGGCTTCGTCAAAGGAGGCTGTACGACCGACCACGATCCCGCATTTCTTGACGTTCACGGTTAGGTGAGCCCGAGTGCTCCACTCTGCCAGGACAGCCGTGAGCGAGCGGGGGTCATCGAGGCTTCCAGCCAATGGGACGCCATCATCGGCGTAGATAATGGACCGCGGACTCCGTTGTTGTATGATCTGACTCGCTTGGAGCCGGACAGTTTGTAATCCCGCTCTTTTCCTTATCTAGATGCGGAAACCTGTCCAAGGCGGCAGTACCATCGACAGCTACATGGTTGGTCTTTGGATGCCTGACAGCCGCGTAGGGCGCGACGAAATATTCCAGGCGGCACGCAGATACTGACGGGCTGAATTCTGAACATCGTTCTGCCTGTTGAGTGTTGCGATTAGTTGATATCATGCCTCTTCATCTGTATTGTGCGACCAACCCATCGCTTGTTACAATGTCTAACTTCATCATCTTCGTGTACCTTGCTAAATCGCCGTTCCCGGAATATCTTTGTTCTGAAAGCGAGTATGTGACACTCAAGTAGTTGAAGAATTGAACCTTGCGAAGAAAGAAATTGGACACATGGCAGAGAGACCTCTATAGCAATGTCGCCAAGAAGGCTCGTTGTGGCTTAGAGGCAGGCGGAAGGATTCACTGGTGAGGCATGCATGTTCGCGTTCGTCTGTGTGTACTCGCCGACAGTAGTATGGCCCAGCCATGTGGTGCAAGACCCCCAGGATGCCGCTCTACCGCTTCACAATTGCACGCGAATCGAAGGGCGGCCAAGCTTTTGGCCTGAAGGATGCAACGCTAAAGCTTTCTCAGGAGGCTTGTCTTCGTTTGCGAGATGAGTTCCATACTCAGCCTTACCTCGTCATGTAGACGATTCCATCCTTTTGCCTGGCCAGACAAGCCTCGGCCAAGCAGTCCTGCTAGTGTTTGCTCCACTAGCCGCGTATGAGTCGTGACTATGTGCGCAGAACTAAAGCTGTTGCAGCAGCGCTTTGATCGACTGGCGATGGCTCAATGTCGGGGTGTTCAGGCCACGGTCCCTTCCTTCATCTCGACATCACATGAGCCGCCTTGTGCAATTTTCTGGAGCAGATCAAGCGTATTTCCCTTGCCTGGTGCATGCCCGCTCCATGGAAGGATTCAAAATAGGCAACATCTTTGAGGCGAGACTACCGTCGACTAGTGGCGACATTGAATTTCCGAATCCGGTTGCCTGAAACGAGCATCGCGCAGGCGAAGTGGGAATCACCGAGCACGGCCATTCCGACCACTGCGCATGAATCATGCACCCCAGATCGGGCTGTCGTTCATGGCAAGGCACCCGTCCCATTCTCAGATCCGGCAAGGCCCTGCGACTGCGCCGAACGCAGTACACTGAAGGGTGAGCAGATACATTAGGGACGTGATGAAGATCTGCAGGAAGCTATAGGACAGAATGGGGAGAAGCACATCGGGGAAGTTGTGAACAAGAGGGTAAGAATTCGAGAAGCCAATGAAATTTATGGAGAATCATTACCTCTGCGGAATTTCTAGGGGGGCTGCGGGCGCGCAAATACATGATCTCGTATGTCAGATGTTTTTGATTCTTTAAAACGCAAGAGTGCGACTTGACAGTCTCCTGTGGTGCATTGTTGTTAAACTGGCCGACAAGTGACCGGGAAGATCGGATGCGCATTTGCTTCTCTTGGTATACCGAAGGATTCGCCCCTGCCCTAGCGCAGAGCAGTGATAATCGGCGCGCCGATCCTCGTCTCGTATACATACGAAACCCTGAGCGACACTCAGTCCATGTCTGCACGGCGCTGAACAATGAGGAAAGATCTACTAGCCGCAGAGTCCTAACGAAGAGCATATAAATAATGGTGTAGGTCACCAACGGCACCCGATACAGCTTCATCAATTCCATCGCACCTTCAGACATTTCCACCCCTTACGCACGTAACATGTCGAGGTACAGAACTGCTTTCGCTGGGCTGGTTCTGCTCGTCACCTCAGCATATGCAGATGTATGGCCGTCTGCAGATCGTGGAGATGCACCATTGAACAATAATACTGAACTTCGCGCAGACCATCTCTGGCGATTTCACTGCCAACGGCATAAACTCCGGCAATGTCATCTCAGGCTCGGTCAGACCACCAGCAGCCCCCAACAGATCAATGGCTGATGTGGAGTCGCAGACTCAAACCGCAGACAGGAGCGCCGAAAGCGCTACTGCCACCCAGAGCGGCTCCGGCTCGGTAAGTTCTTGAGGACTAATCGCGAGAGCTGTATTGATCTTGCGCGACGCAGGTAATCACAGGAGGCATCAGCGGCAACGCCTGTCCCAATAACCAAGTGAACTTCAACAACGGTGGTGACCAATCCTACTGCTGCCCCGGCGCCGTATACGGCGAGAACGACAATCCCTTCTGCTGTGTCGGGGCTGACTATGAAGTCTCCCGCCCAACCTTTGCCTCCTGCTTCCCCACGTGCAGCGGCACCACAGAAGACTCAGGCGTAGCAAGCACGACATCGCAAGCCTGTAGTACCACCATCTTCCTGTCCGAGTCGAACTACAGCAGTCTCGCGCAAGCCGCTGCGACGAGCCTGTCCTCGGAAAGCGGCGGAAGCAGTGGCAGCGGATCATCTGCTGCAGCCTCTTCTGGTGGTTCTTCTGCTTCAACTACATCGGCCAGCACCAGTGGCCAGTCTACTGCCAGTGGCAGTGCAGCGTCTTCTACGGGATCCGAGGGTGCTGCGGTCGCTCTCATGACCAGCGGGCCTATGGCTGGTGCTCTGATCGCGGCCGGTGGCTTTATTCTGGCTCTGTGAGGATCACGAACAGCCGGTCGTACACTTGTAGATGTAAATAATACATCATAGATACCAGGTACAATCATGGACGTCCATCAAAGGTTGATTGATGACATCATAACCAAGACCGTGACGTCGTAGAGCAAGTGTAAGTAGCATCAAGAATAGTGACTTATTCACGATTGTCCCTTATGAGGTGAGGAAGCGTGCGATTCAAGGTATAATATCGACTGAGACACACTGGTAGCCATCAATGATAGCAGTATGGAATGGCACGTATCGCGATGTGAGAAGCTTGGTCGATTGAGCATGCATTGAGTATATTGTAGTGAGCATAGAAGCGCATTGCCTGAATGAAGATCGTTATGTTAGGAGGGGCTCTCTGACAAAGAAGCCTGTTCATCACTCGGATGGCACTAGCCCTGTCTGAAGGATCGGGTTGACTGCGGCCTGCATACTGCAACGAACGAAATATCGACTAAAGAAAATGGAGCTAGCCGGCTGGCTTATCATTACATGCATCCAATACAGGTATTGCCGAATCACAAAGTGCCGTCATGAACTTGAATTGATTGATCATTACTGCCTCAGGTCAGTGAACTCATTGGTTTGGTTGGTTTAATATTTGACCCAAAGTCAAACCAACCGGTTCCTTAAAATCGCTGAACCGTAGGAACCAATGTAAACCAATAGAAAACCGAATTACTTCCGAGATAGGCAATCGCTATCGAATCATTGGCTCATAGTCCATAGTGCTCCTCTTAGCCAGTTGCGGTCACTCGGTTGCAGTCGCCTCAGGCACAGTGATCTCCTCTCGACTCTGTGGTTGTTCCAGGCCGGCCTTACCAGCTGTGAAGACACTCGCTAGCCCCGACGATGTCTTCCTTCAGTCGATTGCGGCGATAAGTGGTGAGATCTCGCCCCGAACTGAACGATCGCTCATTGTCGTCAGCCATAGGAGGTATGACGAGCGTGTCAAAAGCCAACTTTGAGAGATTTGGGAATCGAAAACGCCGCGCAAGCCAATATTGAAAATGGACCACCACATCCTCCTCGAGCGGATCGAGAGCGAGATAGGCCGTGAGCTCGTCCACTCCGGCGGGACTGTGCTTGATCTTCAAACGCTTCGCCTCTGTTTGCCTGGCGAAAGGCGAATTTTGCGCCGTCGAAAGTGTCTTTGCTGGGGCTTGAGGTGCTACGCTTGCATTTGACGGTTTGTACTCGGACTGCCACAGCTTTTCGACATACCCACGTATGTTAGACACCCAATTGGCTTGCGACCTGTCTGTCCATTCTTGTTCGAACCAAGCAAGCTTGTACCAAGGATACAGCATCGTTGCAGCATAAATCAGGGGGGACTCATCGGTGCTGACGTAATATTTTTCGCACTTTGCCCATGCGACTTCACAGCTGCTCACGAAATCTTCGTAGCCACGTTCCCTCTTGGACGAATGATGCTGAGTGTCAATCTCATTCAAGAGGACATGAAGTGAGGGAAACCCGTCGTAGAGAAATATTTTCTTGTGGCCCTCGTTCAGCATCGTGGTGGCATAGAAGTCTTCGAGCGGATTGTAAATTCGTTCCAGCTGATCCCATTCGCACCTGCGGAATGTGTCATCTTCCAGCCGGCGATCATTCCATACTGCCTGTTGCATGTAGCAGAACTCGACAATTCGCTCTCTGCCATTTATCGCCCGTTCAATTGCAAGGAAGAAACTGTTCCAACGTGTATCTTTGTCTTCAATAAGCTGTGCCGACGTCATTTCACCGGAACAAGAAGACTTGTGATGTGGACAGCCCTCGCTCGGTCATCTTTCGGATGGCTTACCTCGAGCTCGTCAAATTGCGCCAACTCTCCTCTTATCTGGATGCCGGCGAACTGCTCACGTCGTAGCGGAGTCCATCGGATGTATTTGATGATGTTGTGGGGTTTCCCGACTGGGCCACGCGCACGCCACATACCTTCTGACTCTTCACCGGTGACACCTTCTAATCTCCGCAAAGTGTTTTCGATTCCTTTCCGATAAGCAAAGCGCGGGCACATAAGTTGACCACGTGCCCAAGGCAGCGAAGTCTGCGCGTCTTTCGTTGAGTAGTCGAGAGCTCTAGCGAGATTGCACTCAAAACGTTATTCACACACGTGCCATTCCTACTTACATCAACATACATGAAGTAGAGGGTTTTGCTTGCAATTTTGTACTCGCGGAGTACATCCACGATGATCGAGGCTTGATTCTCGCCTGTGTGAGCTCCCAGGACACGCTTGAAGCCAATCAGGCGGTTTCGCCGCACGCCATCTTTGTCCAAGTAGTGCGCAATCACTGAAAGCATCGCCAAATAGTTCGATGATGTCCACATATCGAAAGAGATATGGATATTGCTGATAGATGTTCTCATCTCTTCTTTAATCCTCTCCTTCTCTTCATGGTATGCATGCATGATCCACTTGCGGACTGTGGCTTGTGCAAGAGGGAGCAGGCTCGCGAGGCCTTTGTTCAGGAAAGTGATGAGATCTCTGAAGTACTCGTTCTCGACCATGGCAAGGCAAATGGGACAGTAGACCAGCCATCGGATGAGTAAGCGCTAGAATTTCGACTTCTTCGCCACTGACACAAGAGTGAAGGCGTTGTCGTTGACGGTGCGCTGATCGACGGGCAAACTGGATCTCGGATGACCTTCGCCTCAATGTTGTGGTAGCGGAGGAGATGCTGATACGCGCCCGTATTGCCGCTCAGCTTCGACAGTAGATGTCTTCTTCTCTGCCTTTCACAATTATAGCAGTAATACACTTCCTTTCTGTCCGTGGTACGGAGAAGCTTTTCACCGAATTGCCAGATGGATAACTTCCTCGTTCGCGGCTCTTTGAGACCCGCCAAAGAGTCTGATCTTACGTACTCAATGTTGGCGATCTTGAAATGGTCAAGGCGCTTGAGCCTCGAGGCTTTAGACGTTCTTTCCGCACCCGCCATGAGTGCCAAAGTGAAGAGTGTGTTCAGTCGTGCGAGACGACAGATTTCCTTTGATTGTGAATGTCTGAAGTCTGATATAATCGGTCAGAGTGCTTAAAGAGCTGGCACATCCAGCAGCTGGTGGATGAGAAAGTGATCGTTGAGGAGTCGCACGAGCCCTCTTAAATTATGCTTGTGAGTCTCTAGATAATGAACGTCAATATTCAGCTTGTTTTTGTGACGTGATAGTCCTTCTGTCTCAACGCCAAGACTTCTTGTTGCACACCACTTGAGATGCTTTTCCTAATGGACGGAGGTTCTGCTAAAGGACAAGTACAGGATGGGCCCTCCTTACTGGACAATTCCACCATTAAAAGGCTTGACGCTCCGTCTAGCTCTTTTGTAAACCAGGTCCATGGAGTTTATTGCCTTCGACTTTGTGTCCGTGTTTTCTTGATCGATGCAGACTTGATCAATCCAGAAGCTGTCCAGCATAATTTCCTGATGATCAATCTGATCTCTAAGCCCAGACTAGATTGACCAGACCATCAAGACCACCCTCGGCAGTATGATAGCACAATGCAACCAGATTCGTTCATGCACTGATGCATTGTTATCGTACACATAAGAGAGCAGAAATCCCTTCCATGCATTACAATCGCACTGAATAGTGTTCCTAACAATATATCCTCTCCTTGCTCAAATCGCCTAGCACTGAAACACTGCCGGGCCTGGGACCTTGTATGTCTTTCCGTCATGGATCGCGTCCCTGCCAGTGTAGGCGCCGGGAAATGATACCAAGCCACTCGGATAAGTAGAACCACCTCCAGTAACCTTAATCTGATGGCAGCTTGGATAGAACTGCGGACCGGGATACCGGGCAGCATTGTGCAAATCAGTCAGTTCATGACGGACAACATAGCTGCCGTCCTGCAGACACGCTGGGATCGTGTACGTGTAACCCGGGTTGTCGGCTATCGTTAAGGGTGTGACGCCCCAGGTGGAGTCTGCGCGCTTGCCGTCCTCTGCGATTTTGAACCAGACGGCGTTTTCGCGAGGCATGTAGCTAGTGCAGTCTGTAAAACAATCATTGTTTCGCGCTTGATTCGCAGGAGTCTTATACCTACTGCTGCCGCGAGACTTCACCATGTAGGTCACTGTAGGCCCGATATGGCTCTCAGGCCATAAAGTCCAGCGGAGAGTCACCTTCGAACCTGCGGCCGCCGTCGCTTTCAGCGGCGCAGGCTTCGAGCCGACGACTCCACCAGCGCTATAGCCGCCACACTGTATGTCTGCGATGGAACCATCTTCCGGTTCCCTGGATGGGACGCTCGATACGTTGGGGCTGGCAAGTATCAGACTTTTCAATTTTCAAATCGAAGACAGATAATGAGACATACTGGGGGTTCGTGTAAGGATCTTGGTAGGGTTGATAAAGCTTGTAATCCTGACCACCAATGTTGGCTGTATCGACGTATCTATGAGCTGCGACCAGGGCGCAAGAGCATAGTACGGTAGAGATGTATTTCATTGTGGTGTGGAAGACCGGATTGCGTCAAAGTTCTATAAGAATTCCGCTAGGGTGAATAAATAGGTCTTTGGAATAACGTATACAAATCCGCAAGAGACGATGGATTGAATATGCTAAAACAACGAAGAGACAGCCCTGGCGAGCTATATGTCGGACGATCTGGCCAGCACACCAATTTGTCAGGTGCCACTACGTTAATTACTGTTTGGTGTTGTTCACTGTGTTCCTGTGGTGAAACACTGCCATGATGCCTAGCCAATATGGCCGGAATAATGTATCGTCGGAAAATTGCACCACCGTCTCGTAATGGCTATACTTCAAACAGCGAGGGTTACTAAAGCTATGCCGTGGCTTGTGGCAATCCGTGCCACGCAGCACAAAACAATCCATCTATACATTCATCAATCTATTGTAACGAGCCTGGCCCGTCCGGAGGAGTAAGACAATACTCCGTGCCTCGCAGATCACAATTCCATCCGTCCGGGTAGAAAGAGGAAACGACTGTGGGAGGAGTATCTACAAGCACTATTTTTTACCTCGTCCCCGCTTAGACGAAGAAGGGCTCATGAGTACCTGAAAAGGCTCATGAGTACTTATTACTCTACAATGGCGTATGTAGTAGAAGCTACTATAAGTCTCCAGTAAGGCTGAAGCGCGAACTTTGACATAAAGCCGCAATGCAAGGTTATCACAAATCACATGGCGCTGTTTGAAGTCTGCTCTTGTTGGAGCGCAGTCCCTTCTTGGGACAGCATTGGTCCTGCGACACGCCACTGTTTCAGGCCGGTCACATGTATAAAGTTCTCACGCAGTAGATAAGAGAAGACACACCTTCTTTGACATCACTTTGTTCCAAACGGTCATGTTGATCATTTTCTGATCAGTAGTGCCGTGCGCGTAACAATTCCCATAACTTATAAACAGACGGCCAGGCTGGATCAATTGCTCTAAAATCTAGTGAGCAATAACTCTGATATCACTTCATACGTTTGTCAGAGTCTCATCAATGTACGTATACGGAAAGAAAAAGCCTCGACTCTGGAAAAGCAAAGGTTTCGACTCGACGGTGCATACCCTAACCCTAAAGTTTGTTTGAAGTTTCAAAAGCTTCGACTCGAAGCCTTTGTGTTCTGGAAGTAAGTGGACCTTCTCGACGTATCTAGCGCCACAACATGATCCAGGCAAAGCATCCTCTTCAATCAAAACAAAATTAGAAGACTTAAGACAAGACCACTCAAGCCTGCGCAACAATCCCATACCCGCACGGCGCATTCGACATGTATTGGGAATTAGCAGAATCCTGCGCACCCGTAACAATATCAAAGAAATTCCCCGAATCTGCCTGGCTACAGACACCATTGTCCTTGAGCAAGTAGCAGACGTTGCCTTGGTTCGGAGCAAAAGCAGTGCCGGCGCAGTCCGCAGTGTTAAGGCAGGTGACACCTAGGAAAAAAGAATTGAGCATTAGTGTTACAAGCACGTGATAAAGGGATCGGAGGATCGGAGATCGCCTGAATGGGGGGGGGGGGTGGGGGGGGGAAGGAAAGAGCTTACAGCATTCGTAAGCGGAATTGGAGACGACGGTGGTGGCATCTTGGCTGCCACGGGGGAAGCCAGTGTATGCGATGAAGTTGCCGTTGATCGTGTTGACTACGTTGTCCTGGCCGCAGCCGGGGTAAACGGTTTCGGTGGGAGCGAAAGAAGTTTGCACGCTGGTGTAGGCGTTTGTGATGGTTGTAGAGAAGGTTGCAGTAGTTGACACGGTCACTGAAGTGGAGACAGTTGACGTCGTCAAGGCGTTAGTCGGAGTCAAGGTCGATGTCGAGGTTGCGGTGATGGTAGTTGTCTAGTCTTGTCAGTAATTTACCTGTATCTCCTGCGGCGTCTTGACTTACGACCGTAGTAGTCGGGGAGCTCGCCGTGACGGTCTTCGCTTTGGAAGCGGTCTTTGTCACGGTGGAGGTGCTCACGATCTCGACTAGCTTGGCACAGCCGACTTCGTAGGGGTACATCTTCTTGTTGGTTGAACCCTTCGTTGGGGTCGCCTTTGCTTGAAGCGTGGTAGGGAGCGCATCGGCGGTGCGCCTCAGCTTGGCAGCGCCGGCGGAATAGCCTTGAGAGGCGAACCCGGAAGCAATCGGGGTGAACCCACTGGCTCCGCTGGAGATGGTCGAGGTCACCGTGGTCGCCGTGGTTATCGTAGTGAACTGAGATGCGAGTCAATAAAGCAGAATCGAAGACGAGACGATGTACTTACGTCGGTTTCAGTAAGCGTCGTAGAGAAGGACGAGGTTATGGTGCTGGTGAAAGTGGAGAAGAAAGTGTCGGTCATCTATCCAAGTGTCAGTGAAATGGTAAACCGCGGAGATGTCATTGACAAGCATCTGTACCTGTGTCATAGTGGTCGTAGTAGTGGTCGTAGTAGTTGTTGGTATGATGACTGTGATGCTGCAGGTCTGTCAGCTGCTGTGGACGGTTGTTCAGCATCGACCAACTTACGACGACGTCGGAGTCACAGTCTTCGTGTTGGTGACGCTCGACGTGACGGTAGGGCGGAGGGTGATGGTGGCAGCGGCCGACTTGGTCGAGACTTTGCTTGGTTTCTTCGATGCGACCTTGGTCGTGCAGAGAGTCTGAGAAAAGGTCGACACTGTGGCTTGCACCAGCAGCGGCATAGATAGCGAGAGAAGGTTGTTGAACTTCATGTTTGCGGCAGGCGAGGGAAAGATGAGTCTGCTTGGTGGATAGTTCGAGGGATGGTGGCGAGCTGGGAGAGACTGTATTCATTGAGGACCACGCTCACCTTGATATACATTGCTTGTGCTACCCTGTTGGCGACCGTGACAGGACATTGCGTCCATGTCTTACGCTTGCGGCGAGTCTAATGTGAGGAAGTAAGTAGGTGAGCTGGCCAGAGTACAGGCGACTCGCTACATTCGACGCGGTGTTAGATCTCCACGTGGTCGCTGCTTTGCGTGGCGTCGCGGGACACAGCTGGAAGCAGTAGCAGTAGTACGAGCGAAGGCGTGTGCTAGGCTGCATCTGTGCTGTAGCGCGATGAAATAGTGCCGTGGCTCGCTCAAACAGCACGTGGCTTGTCCATCAACCTGCGGAACAAGTGCTGCTTCTAGCCATGTGGCTGGGTCGATGGACAGCTGAGCTGCTGAAGAAGCTCTAGAACTCCTCCAGTGATCGGTCGTGGTGAAACATCAAGGCATCCCTGCCAAGATCTAGCCCGAAATCGAGCTTTTCCCCAGAGCCGCGACTATCCTCGGACCAACTTGATCGACGCGTGGGAGTGCTCAGGTACGGTGCCTGCCACGTGCACGCCATCATCGGTATAGCAGGAGTGCTGATAATCCTCCATCGGCCATGCTAAGCGAAATAGGTGCGAACAGGCCCCGCAGGATCGTCAGGGTCCATCGCAGCTATTCTGGACGACAGCAGCCCAGGCTGCACAGTACACCCACGCAGGGGACAACGGAGTGGAGTGCATGCCATTTTCCCAATGTCTCTTGCCGCTAGCAGTAAACACTATGCAGCCCGCGGCGCCAATCACAAGCTAGTGGGATCCAGATCGTCTCGCAATGCTGTACATTTGCTCTAACGTACTTGATGGCTTACGGACGCACGCCGCTTTCTGACGCGCGCCAAACTGGATGGCTACTCTATCATTCTCACTACAGATGCGCCGAATGGATCGACCCTCCATTTTGATCGGGCCCCTGTTTTTTCTGGTTGACCAATCACAGGCAGGGACGACAGGCTCAAAGCTCGGCAAGCCGCTAGGCCTTTCTGGGCCAGCGCCTCGCTTCTCGTGTCTCAGTCGCGCCGTTCGTCCCTACTCTATTATGCTACCGAGACGCGAAGCGATTTCGGCAGGATAGCAGTATTCAAATGTGGCACCCTGAAATGCCTCCCTAATGCCACCAAAATTTCGAAATGCGCCTCTCCCCGAGTCGCGAATTCACCCTGCCCACGATAAATTGACCATGCCTGTTTCGGCGTTAGCGTCAAATCTCCGCGCTGAGCGCCATCCGCCCGCGTCGCGTGTCAGACACGCACCGTACCGAGAAGCTTGCAGCACGTTGTCGCTGTATAGGCAGCCATGAACCCTTATTTTCGATACCTGCCGACATATCGGATTTTAGTCTGTCGCCAGTGCTCGGTCGGCGTCTGGCCAGCCGCGTTCTCGTCCCATCTACGCTCCGAAGCACATGAATTGACACTCCCTCAGGCGCGAGGCGTTGTACAAGATATCGCCGACCGCCATCTGAACCTTTGCCGGCCAGACGAACGGAAAACACCAGTCTCGCCTACAGCACTTCGTACAGATTTACCTGTATATCTTGACGGCCAATGTTGCATCCTAGACGCGGCGAACTGCACATCCATATGTCGCAACGAGAAAGTACTCCGTAAACATTGGAAAGATGAGCACGACTGGACCCTAACCAATATGAGGCCTAACCATTATGAGGCAGATGATCGCGTTAGATTATGTCCGACTCTAGCTTTAGCGCACCAGGGCTGAGCTCGAAGCGGTAAAGCGGGGTACATTTCGCGTTGGATTATCAGGTGGGGTTATGGCTTCGTGCCTGGGTGATACAGACTCGATCATAGCTCAAAAAATGTTACATGTACTCTGAAGCATGACAAAGGTATGATTACAATTTTCCTCTGAGCTTCGGAGTGTATGCGCGGTGTGGTAGATACGTAATATCCCTACTCGAGAGCAGCACGCGCGCCCTGTCAAACGCTGACAGCGCGACAACGCTGCGGACTGATCAACGAGGCAGGCGAGGTCCACTCGCATTTCTTGCGTTCTGGGGAAGCAGAACAACACGATAAGCAAAGGTGAAGTGCTCGAGACTCGGTCCAAATTACCACCGACAATACTAGCCGATTTCTGGAATATCACGAAGCATACGGCGTCTTGATCCGCGTAAAAAAAGCTACGCAGTCCGCAATCTTGTTGAATGCATACCACCATAGGTATAGTCATTTCATCTCGTGCTGGAAGCAGTGCACCACATTGTCTCCGACCAACATGTCTTTACACGATCTCGTATCTACGCTCGAAAACCAGGTGAGTTTGAGTAGTTGCAATGTCCGGGTCAGATATTGACACAAGTAATGCAAGCTGGATTCGACATCACTGAACACCATCCTTGAATTGCTCTATGACATGCAAAGTACCAGAAGACCCTTGTTCGAGACTTCGAGCTTCAAAATTCAGAAAAAAGGCTTAGGCTTAGGCTTAGGCTACGATTAGAAGACAAAGGTTTCGAGTAGAGACCTTTGTAATGCCACGTAAATTTTGGGTTAGGGTAAGCAGAAAGGAGCCGAAACGTTTGCTTTGCTTGACCCGAAACCTTTGCTCTTACGAACTCGTCATCAGCTAAAATTGAGATGGTAAGATATCACAGCACGTTTTCGTTTGCTCACCAATTTTTGTCGGTTTATTTGCAGGAATGGTGCGACGATGTGACAGTGATAGAAACGCCAAAAACGCAGCCAGCGACAGATTTGGAAGTCTGCCCCGCAACAGAGATTAGCAGCTGCGAGTAGAAGAAGGCTGTCCCACAGAGTGAGACGCATCTACACCTTGTCATATGCAGGAAAGCGAAAGAAGGAATGTTGCTATGGAATAAACAATTGTTGATAGTCGAGCGCTTCTGCCACCTTAAATCATGTAACAGGTAGCGACGAAAAATGTATAGCAGCATACCCTGGGCCGCTTTTGTCTACTCGATCAACTGTGGCAGTAATGGACTTTGACTATCTTTTCGAAATCGACGATAAGCACAAGGTCTTGATTTGCAAGAAATGTCAGTACGCAGTAGTGCCCTCGCACCTAAAGACCCATCTGAAAGCGCATCACCCGCGTCTCACCCTAGAACAATGTCGCTCCTACGTTGCGCGGGTCGAAAGTTGCACTACTCTAGCGAACGCTCACAACGATGTCGTTTATCCGAGGTCGACCGATCCTCCCATTTCGACTCTACTAGTCTACTTCGACGGGCTAAGATGCGATTGGGTGGACGACAAGAATATCTCCTGTTCTTACGTGTGTCGTGATCTACGCCTCATGCGGAAACACTGCGAGCAGAAACATGGATGGATAAACCAGCAAAAACGCGGAGGGGATGTTCGCTCAAAACAGCTCCACGCAGCGAACAAGATTTGGACCCAGGACTGTGCGTGCCAGCGGTTCTTCAAGGTCAATAGCTGGCAAAAATACTTCGAAGTGGCAAGTCAGGAGGAAGTAGCGAATTCCGAAAGGCAGACAAGGCAGAAGCATGACTTCTTCCGCGCGCAGGAGAAACGATGTTCAACAAGCGCAGCGTGATGCCGCTGATGATGCTGATCGAGTACATGGATTCGACGACCATGTCTCTGCTGTAGTCCCTTGGCTGAGACAAACAGGCATTGCCGACCATGTGTGTGGTCTCAGAAAGGACGAGATCCGAACAGCAATCGCGGTGCCTCCATTGGGAGATGAGAGCAATCTGCGTACCATTGTCGATGCGATGCAATCATTATTACAGGACGCCCACAAGGTATACTTCGATGGACCTGATTGCATGTTGACCTACCAATGCCGAGTCGTCCTCAGCCGTTTCCAGCCTTCGCAAGTCGATCTGACGGGCAAGACCAGACCATTCGATCCATACAAAGGACCGAAGAGCCTTATGAGCTACTTCGGAATAGCGCTTCGATTCGTGTCGTACTTCAGCAGAGTTGTCGCTCCTGACGAGTACTATTTCAGTGCAGCAGCTGAGAACGACGACGACATGCAGAGGCCGGAGGATATAATCGAGGCAACAGACGAGCAGTTGGCAGTATGGCGCGATGTATACCGGATCGCACAGCAGAGACGGACGAGCCCTATCGGAGATGATGATGAGGAAGCTAACGAAGAGGGGGGAAAAGAGATGAAAGATCGACTTCTAGAGCTATGGATGCTCATCATCTGCCACACGACAGGCGCCCGCCGATACGAGTCGCCGCTATTGAGTTTCTGCGCCATGCTAAGCATCAAGCCGTCGACACGAAGCTGGATGGAGCCTGGCAACTTCAACAGCAGCCTCTCAGCCATGATCTGGGTTGTGCAACTACTGGTCTTCTACGACAGCGCCTTGAAAGAACAGCAAGGCTGTGGAAAGACGTTGAAACTTGTGAAAGCATACTGCGACGAGTACCTCCAGCAGACTGTAGAAACACCGATGGGGGAGATACTCAGGTGGCGTCTGCTACTGTTCAAGGTATCAAGTACGAGCGTGGGCACTCACGAGGCATCTTGGGATGAGAGTGAGCAAGTCCTGACCTACGAAGATACGGAGCTACGTATGGATCAGGTACCATTGCTACTCGCATCTGAATACCAAGGGTGTTGTCAGCTACTGTACGACGATCTGATGCTAGGACTCAAGGATCTTCGTCGAATGAGCCCTCTCGTTCTCAAAGACAGCGTTAATGTCGATACTGTCCGCTGGAACTTCACTCAACATAGAGATAACGTGGCGAGTCTCGAAGGCACGGGACAGGCGTTGACGAAAGCAATCGAACAATCCGAACAACTGTGTCGAATCTTCCTCGTTGAGAACAGTCAGTCGTCCCGCGGATGGGCGTGGAGGGAGAGCGCGACGGCGGGTTACGAGGCTACGGTGCAGGAGTTCCTGAAGCGACTGTGTGTCCTCATACACATCAGTGGCGGACAGCCTGTGCGGGAGAGCGAGTTCTTCTCGATGACATATCGCAACACGCAGCGGCGACGGTCTACACTAATTCGCTTCGACCGTGTGATGGTGCATGTCCAATACCACAAAGGTCAGCAACAGACAGGCAACTACAAAGAGAATGTTCGCTTTCTCGCCAACCCGATCGCCGAGCTACTCCTAGACTACATCGTTTATGTTCTGCCACTACGAGAGAGGTTCCTACGACAAGCATCGCCAAATGCGTTACTCTCTCCATACCTCTGGGAGAAGGACGGGAAGGTATGGCCGGAAGGTCACCTGAGTCGCTACTTGGAAGAGGCGAGCATCCGAGCATGTGTGCCCCGGCTTCACGTCGCCAACTGGAGGCAGATCACAGTAGCGATCGTCAAGACGAAATTCGCCAGTCGCATCGAGTGCTTCGACCCTGACGATGGCGACGAAGACGCGGAAGAGATGGAGCCGATCATTCGAAGCATGACCGACCAGCGAAACCACAAGACACGAACAGTCAACCGAGCCTACGCCAACCAAACAGGAGCGGTGTTCAGTAACCTGTGGGACGTCAAGGTCCGAATGGGCCTGCAAGCTTCGACGCTATGGCAAGACTTCTGGGGCGTGGAAACAGTCCTTAGGCGAAAGAAACGCGGGAGGACCGAAGAAGAGTCTCGCCTGACGAAGAGGGTAGCTAAGGGGATCTACCATCCTCGCAAGCCTTGGTCGAGCGAAGCTCTCCTCGGGGGCTTGAAAAAGCTATATGGTAGCAAAGAGGCAGGCTGGAAGTCTCCCGAGCAAGAGAAAGCTCTCACCACCATCATGTCATGGACGGAGCTGGTCGTTGCTGTTCTTCCCACAGGAGCTGGGAAAAGCTTGCTATTCATGCTCCCATGTACCCTGCCTGCGCCAGGACAACGATACTCATCGTACCGCTCGTCTCACTCCACGGAGACATGCTTCGGCGTGTGAGAGAGATGAAGATCGATCATCTAGAGTGGCAGCCAGGCGAGAGCCGGGAGGCAGCACTGATACTGGTCAGCGCGGAGGCCGTCTCGTCAAAGGACTTTATGAAGTACGCTCGCAGGCTGATAGCAGAGCAAAAGCTCGACCGGATCGTAGTCGACGAGTGCCACCTGACTGTAGTCGCAACCGAGTATCGACCCAGCATCGTCGAGCTTACAGCTATCCGGAGCCTCAGGACTCAATTCGTCTACCTCACAGCCACTCTTCCACCATCAATGCGAGCGGAGTTCGAAGACAGAAATTATCTCTACCATCCTACAGTGATCAGGACACCCAGTAACCGACCGAACATCTTCTATATGGTGCGTAAGGTAGACGCTCGTGCCGGAAGCCTCCTAAAGCAGGCCGCAGTCGAAGCCAAAGAGGCATGGACCGACTCAGGCTTCTTCGACCACGCCCATGACAAGATCATTCTGTATGTTCGGACATGCAAACACGCGGACGACCTGGCAGAATTGCTCGGTTGTCGCTCGTACACTGCAGAGAGTGGAACACCGGTAGAGAAGAAGCAGATACTCGATCGCTGGACTCAGACCCCGATACGCCTTACATCGTGGCCACCACAGCGCTTGCCGAAGGGTTTGACTATCCGCACGTCCGGCTCGTCATGAACGTAGACGAGCTAGATTCTCTGGTCATCTTCGCCCAGGAGTCTGGTCGGGCAGGGCGGGACGGGAAGCGTGCTTATTCGATGGTGCTGCTACCAGCGACCTGGCAACCTCAGGTGACGGACGATCCGCAGTCGATGTACAAAAGACGACCAACTACAGCAACTACAGAGACAATCCTACACTTCGAAAACGTCGGGACAAGCAAGCAGTGCACCAGTACCTACAAGGCAGGCAATGCTACCGGACGTCTTTGAGTGATTACTTGGACGTTGTCCAGGATCGAAGATGGTGCATGCCAGAAGACGTGCCATGTGATGTATGTGGGGTGGCCCACCAAGACGCGATAGATTCAGTCGAAAAGGTCGAGCGGGACATTGCACATACAGGGCTCCGACTCATCCAGCAAGAGCAGCTCCAGGCTCACACAGAGCTGGCGCAGTACCGTCTCGATCTAGCGAGCGTCAAAGGTACATGTCTGCTCTGCAGAGCGGTCAAGTCGAGTTGGGACCATGACTTCTCGACGTGTCCACGACGATTCGAGGTTTTTGAAGAAAGAAGCAGAGCCAGACAGCGGCACGAGAGAAGAGGGCGGAAATGGTTGCAACCATACACGAGCTGCTTCTGGTGTCTCAACCCGCAGTCAATTTGTCAACAAGCAGAGCAAGGGGACAAAGGCGGCAGAGATTGTGAACACAGAGACGTCGTGTTACCACTCTGCTTCGGTGTTTTTGAAAGCGTCGAGGGGCCAGAATGGCTACAAGAGCAGTTTAATCGACAGTTCGACAGCATCGAAGACTATTTCGACTGGCTCGGGGAAGAGAGTCGATTCGGAGGTACTACTACTATACAAGCAGTACGAGTTACGGGCTTAGCACTACGATCTATATAAATACAAATAGTAATAACCTTTTAGCCCTAGAGAATTAAGTTCTATAACAATAGGAGAGTAAAAATATTAGAGTTAAAGAAGTAAACCTAATCGAAACTAGATAAGGCTAGAGAAATATACTTATAACCTCTAGAATATAGTAGAGAAATAAGAAGAGGTATATTTATATCAGTATTTTATAGAGATAGATAAGAGTAGTATTAAAGTATATTTAAGTTAGATTATAAGTTTGAATATTAGTTAAAATCAAAATAAAGTTTAATTAAGTAATTATGAATAGAAAATAGTAATATATAGATAGAAATTAAAGTTAAAATAAATAGAACTTATTATAAATAGAAGAGTATATATAATAAGAGATTTAAAGTATAGTTTTAATTTGGAGAGTAGAGTAAATAATAAGTATAGAATATATCATTATAAAAGTTAATAATAGTAAGGAATTTAGTTAAAGAATTATTAGAATTAATAAAGTATATATAAAGATATTTAGAATTAGAAAATAAAGTAAAAAGTAAGAAATATTAATTATAAAATAGAAGATTATAAGTAAATGAATATAGTTATACTACCGATAGAAGACGAAGGCTTCGAGTCGAAGCCTTTGGAACTCCACACAAATATTAGGGTTAGGGTATTACGTCCTCGAGTCGAAACCTTTGCTTTTCCAGAGTTGAGACCTTTGCTTTTCTGGACACGTACATTATGAAAATCTGACAGATGAATAGAGTGATATCGAAATTGATGCTCAAGAAGTTTCAAAAATGTTTACGGAGAACTTGTGCGGCAACCGGCTCGCGACTTATACGCCGGGCAGAAGCCTAATCAGCAAATTTGATAGAGACATTTCGCGGCCTGGAGCTATCGATCGCCACAGAGAACTCAGAAGAAACGGAGAAAACTTATGCAAATATTTGGTATTGCTGCAAGCGGATGTCAAAGTATCGCGGGAAAATATAAAGCTGGAGAGTGGTTGTTTTATGCGGTCAGCCGTTAGCGCGGCGGCTGTACTCACGGAGAAAATGGAAGAAAGAGCGCGAAGCCAGCTACAGCAACGGAGTCCCGGTGGCAAATTCGTTAAACATTGTGGCCTCTTACGAGGGTACGAGGGTACAAGGCAACACTGATGAAAGGCTACGAGCAAGTCGCTTTCAGTAGCGGCATCCAACCGTTCTATGTGTAGGGCGGCCTTGCGCTCATACCACTTGCTCACATAGTAGCAACTACTTCGGTCTACTCCCAGCTTCCTTCGCTCAAAATCGTTGTAGATGTAGCTAAGGAATGAGGTGAGCGTGGGATCTTAGAGATCTAATATTCCCGCTTTGTGACGCGTCACAAGGACAATCTCGGCGCCCGGCACATCGACACCATCGGACTCGAATGGCGCAGAGCAGGATCGATGTATGTCGCTTGCTGCACTCCAAGTCAGTATGGCATTCGTGGACCATACGTGCGGGGTCATTCGTACGAGATCCGCGGGCTATCCGTACGAGATCCGTGAGCTATCCGTACGAGATCCGCGAGCTATGCGTACAAGATCCGCGAGCTATCCGTACAAGATCCGCGAGCTATCCGTACAAGATTTGTATGTGCTCTTTTCAAACACCCGTCCGGAACTATTCCTTCTGGATCTTGTCTTGTTGCACCGGTTTTGAGCACATACAAAAACGACGCACCAAAGAATCCATCATCCGCACGATCACATCGCCAAATCCTGCATGGAACGAGTGTAAGATTGGGGTCTGTCGGACTGAGCGAGCACGTAGGCGCACGATCGGCATGATTGTACGTGATCTCGTCAGATTCGGTGCCTTCACGAGAAGGCTGTTGGTTAGCAGTTCCAGGCCAATCAACGGCGCAAGTGGCACTCTGGTTGCAGCACGTATGCGCACACCCCACACGAACATGAAGGTCTCCCCCCACACGAAAGCGATCGCGGAAATACGATCGGAGAAGTGGAAAGAGCGTGCGGACAACCTGAGAACGATGGCACGAGGGACGTTTCAGGCTGAACTAAGGATGGCGAGGACGGAGTACGAAGCGACAGTGTTGCAGTGCTGGATGGACAACGCGCGTACACTGGAGGGAAGTACAGCGATCAAGCTCCGTGACGAGATTTACAGTGCAAAGGAAGAAATACAATCAGAACGGAGAAGGCTAGTCTTGCAGAAATTGAAATTTGCGGAAGCGCTTTGTCGTTGGCAAAAGGAGCTGGAAGTAGAGATGGAAGAGTGTGAAGTCGGGAGTGTCAGTCAGGAGTATGTGAAGGCGGTGCAGGGGTCGTGGAGAAGCATAGAAGAATTATTGGATAGTGGGTGGCTGCCCAACACAGGATAATCCATTTTGTAGCACCTTAGAAGTCTGCGCACTGTTCGATCCAGACCGACTTGAGCATTGTGCTAGCGGTCAGGAGCCCGGCCACAGAGCAGCCCGGATGATTTACATGATTTGGCGTATCCGATCACCCTAAGGAATGTGGAAGCAATGAGATGTTGAGACCGGAAACAATGCGACAGTGCTGGAGACGCATGTTAAAATAAAGTTGGAGGCGGGGCCGCGCTACCAAAGTAGCAGAGCGGAAATACAGGAGAGTTTGTGACACAAAGAGTATGTCGGGTGCAGCCGATAGTTCAACGGTCGTGCGAGCCAGCAGTGATTAGGCAAGGCCGGATTTCTAGAGTTCAAGTGACAGCTAATGTGGAGCACCGAGGTATGACGGACATTAGCGTAATTAAACACAAAGTATGAATTTCCGGAGCTGCATCGCAAAGACGGGGGACAATCCTTGGCAAAGGAGGAAACAAGGATTGAGCTATATGCGTGCAAAAGTAGTAAGGGAGGAAAGAGAACACTTCGGGTAAGGCTCTGGCTCAGACACAAACGTCGAAATGTTATGTATCGGCAGGTGTCTGCTGGCGGCTCAGCAAAATGGATACACAAAAGAAGAGCGAGGAGAGGAACAACTTGAGTACAGATCAGCTGAGAATTTGGGCCTGCACCGGCATATACATGGTGGTGGTATATTCGACGGCTCAGCGGGTACACGCGATAGCTTGCAGACGGGGAAAACGAATGAGGGCGAGGTTTTTCCACAAGGCTGAGTCAACCGATGCGAACATGAGGTTGCATGATATGCACAGGAGTTTTCCCCGACGCAGCTGGGTGGGAAGGGAGAGTAATGCCCACGCTTTGCAAAAGATCTCACTCGAAGCCTTTGTAAGCTCGTACGAAATCTGGGGTTCTATAGTGGACTGAATCGAGCGGAAGCCTGTGATCTGCAACAGTCGAAACCTTTACTTACACAGGCTTAGGAAGCGCTGAAAATTTAACATGCCGCCATGGTGTTATTGCTCTTATCGCTCCCTCAATCTTGTTTGTCTACATGAAACGATGGTGCGGCAATTCGAGAATGTCACATGCACTGCTGCCAGAGATGGTTCAAAACTTTCCCCAGATTTGAAGCCCCAGCTGCCTCCGCTATCCCACGACTCCAACCATGGATTTCGAGAAGTTCTTCGAGATCGATTCTCAGCATAGGATTCTTATTTGTACCACGTGTCAATATGCAATCATACCCTCCCAAATAGGAACGCACATGCGAGTCCGCCATCCACGCCTCACTCTGCAACAGCGTCATACTTCGTTGCCAAGGTCGATTCCTCAAATGAGCTTGCTAGAGTACACGAAGACGTCGTTTATTCGACGTCAACCGATGCTCCACTCCAGAGTCTTCCGGTGTACTTTGATGGCCTCCGATGTAAATGGGCTAGCGGCGGCCCTTCCGCATGTACGTATGTGTGCCGAACGTTGCGGATGATGCGGGAGCACTGCAAGCAGAAACATGGTTGGGCCAATCAGCAGAAACGTGGAGGCGACGTACGTGCGAAAGAGCTTCACTATGCAAATAAGATTTGGATTCAAGATCGCGCATGTCAGCGCTTTTTCAAGGTGGCGAGCTGGCAAAAATACTTCGAAGTCGCTGCATGTAACCCCGGCACCGACTTTGAGCACATGACAAACCAGAAGCACCTTTTCTTCCAGGCACAAAAAGAAGATGTCAAGAAGACAGTATCCGACCTGGCTGAAGCTGCAAATATTGTCCAGGGGTTCGATAGCCATCGATCGGCCGTTGTCCCCTGGCTGAGAGAGACAGGTATCGTCAAACACATCGCTCAGCTGAAGAAGGACGAAATTAAGGCAGCAATTGCCCTACCATCATTGGACGGGGAGAGTGAGCTCCGGAAAGTCGTCGACGCTATGGAGTCTTTACTGAGAGAAGCACATGGCTTGTGCTTCGATGGGACTGAATGTATGCTCACTTGGCCGTGTCGAATCGTCCTTAGCCGCTTCCAGTCGTCGCAAGTGGACATTGTCGGGAAGACTCGAGCCTTCGATCCCTACAAAGAGCCTGGAACTCTGAAGAGCTACTTTGGGATCTCTCAAAGGTTTTTGTCCTATCCAATATGAGGCAGATAATCGCGTTGGATTATGTCCGAATTAGGCTTTAGCGCATTAGGGCTTAGCTTAAAGCGGTAAAGCAGAGTGCATTCCGCGTTGGATTATCAGGTAGGATTATGGCTACGTGCCCGCGCGACAGAGACTTGATCGCAGCTTGGAAAATTGATACAAATATTCTGGAGTACTTTATAAGTACATCAGTACCGTTCTCGCGAGTTCTGTACGTGTATACGCAGCGTGGTAGCCGCACAGAACAGCTAGGCGAGAGTGCAGCGCGCGCCCGCTTAGACGCTCGAAGTGCAACATTATTATAGAGCTAACAGCAGAGCAGGCAGTACAAGCTCACGTTTACCGCGTTCTAAAAATGCAGAACAATAATGTTAGCGAAGAAAGAGCATTAGAGACTGGGCTAACAATAGTATCCGAAAGAATCGACTCGATTCCTTCGAAAACAGGTGAGAGCTTAGGGTAAGGGTGAGAAGAGAAGAGTCGATTCCTTTGCTAAAACAGGCTCGAATTTGGCCAAACCTTGTATATGTGAAAGCTCTAAATCAGTTCTCGATGCATGCGAGATTTCAAATGCATACATGATACAATGGTGCGACAGTGAAATGGTGATAGCTACGCCTTTCCGTCTCGTCAGGCGTCGAAGACAAGGGTATGCCCCACAACAAACCCTCGTAAGCTCTGTTTACAGGTGCGTTCCCCAGCCTAGCAATGCATGAATACACGCAAAGAGACAAGCGTAGTGTACATTTGTAGCGCAAAAAAACGCCTTGCCGTGCCTATGAAATTGCAGGAACTTCCGTCAGAAAGATCCCTCAAAGCGAAAATGTTCGCAGCAAAAAAATGTAATGGACGTTCAAGCTGTCTACAGCCATGGACGAATTCGATCGACTCTTCGAAATAAGCGAAAAGCACCGGATCCTCGTATGTTTAAGTTGCCAATATGCCGTGATCCCTTTTCAGATCAAGACACATTCACAACAATACCATAAGCGTGTCAATCTCGAACAACGCAACGAGATCGTCTCGAAAGTCGAAGCTACAACGGAACTCGCAAGAAGCCATGCAGAAGTCGTCTACCCGGTTCCCACCGATCCTCCAATAACCAGGCTGCCGATCTATTTCGATGGGCTAAAGTGTCAAGGAAGCCAGTGCAACGCTTGTTCTTACATATGTCGCACTCCACGAGGAATCCGCGAACACTGCCAAAGCGAACACGGTTGGAAGAACCAGCAAAAGCGAGGGGGTGACGTTCGTTCAAAGCAAGTTCACGCCAGCAACAAGATATGGACAGAAAACCACGCCTGTCAACGATTCTTTAAGACCTCGGACTGGCAAAAGTACTTCGAAGTGGCACACCAGAATAGGCAGAGCCATGTACAACAGACAGATCAAAAGCGGCAATTTTTCCGCGCCCAAGAAGACGACGTCCGACAAGCAGAGCGCGATGCCACCGAAGATGCGAATCGGGTATATGGATTCGACGACCATGTCTCCGCCGTAGTCCCTTGGCTAAGAGAGACAGGCATTGCCGACCTACTCTAGTATTCTGCGGGGAATCGCGTCGCGATTTCAACCCAAAGCCAGCTGCATGCATGTTTGTCAAGTTGAAACGCATCGCGATGCAACCCTAGTGGAAATGCGTCGCGAAGTCCGCGCAATGTGTGATAGGGGCGCAGCTGGTTGCTACATCAACCCTTCACAGCCCTGATATATTGTTTTCGCGCAGCGGTGTAATCAGAATAAAAAGCAGCATAGTCTCAGGATCTGTCTCATCTCTTTGTGGGTATTTTACCATCCAATCCTCCCACGTAAAGTCACAATATGCTGCCTTCCACCGCAAACCGACAACGATACCCTGTAAGATCGTGGAAAAGTCTACCTCTCGAGCAGGCAGAGCGCAGGCTAGAGGCTCTCGGACTGCTTTTCGATCAGCCAGAGCAAGCGCTAATTTGTACACGCTGCAAATATGCTCTCAAACCGTCTGGCGAGACTGTGTCGAAACACCTCTGGGAGAAACATCAGATCCCCCGGAAGAACGCCACGGACTCTCAGCATATGTGAAAGACTTACACCTCACTGATCCAAATCAACTTCCTCCTCGGTAGGACAGATCCGAACCACATCCGCACCTGTCCATACTCTCAGGTACTGAATGCCGACAGTGTGGTTTTAGATCAACGAGTGTCAAATTGGTTGGACGTCACGTGTCCAAAGCTCATGACCTCAAAAGGAAAAGGAGCGATTGGGTGCGTGACGAGACTATCGAGAACCTGTGTTTACAGAGCTGGACACAAAATGGAACTCGCCAGTATTGGATCGTTGACATTGGAGCCTCTATGCCTTTGCTAGGTAGCCTAGAAAGCTCATTAAGCTGGATACCAATGCTTCAAAGTGGTCGACCCCTAAGAGGAACGATTTTATATTCTCCTGCACTGGGAAATCGCAGCCGCATAACATTCATTGGATGCCGCTAAAGCTTTCCCAGCCGAGGAGTTCTCATCTTTGGTCTCCCGTATTCCCTTGCTCTACCTTCCATAAATTATTGAATTCTCTCGGAACGAAGTTCGTCCCTTTCCCCGACTTTCGCCCGGAGCTGGTCGCTGTTCCCGAGGCTTAGTGGCTCTTACATCCTGGGGCAAGTGGAGCGCGTTGCCTAGCCACAGCCTGATTGCAGTATGATGAAATTTGATCTTTCTCAATATGCACACTTTCGACATATAGATCTCTTGCAGCGTATACATGTCTTCCAATCTTAGATTAGTTGATTCAATTCCTGTAGTCTATGCCATATTTGGAGGACGATCTTGTGTACGGCTGATGTCGACCAGGCGCTCCAAAAATAGACAACTTCGCAGCTCAGCCTTGCATTTGCAGACGCCACGAGGGGCTGCGTCTCCCAATCGGCCCTCCAGTCAGCCGCACTGGCGGACCGCCGCGAATGCCTGAATGTCCACTGAGTGAACCTATCTCCATCCAAACCACCCCTTCACTGAACGACGAAGTCCCCTGGCACTCGCATCTGCGCAGTGACTCTAAAACACCACACATCCTCTACACACGCTTCTCAAAGCCACCGACAGCTAGTATAAAGTGGAAACGCGCACTGTCTCAGACATGTCAGCGAAGGACGTCCTCGACCTGATCCTCGGCGCCATCGAGGTCATCAAAATATCTATAGAGATATACCGGGCCGTGGGAGACAAGTCTGGTATTCCAGAGAAACTCAGGAAAGTCTCCGACAAACTGCCTTCTCTCCTCGAGATCCTCCAAAGCGCCGAAGCACAATACAAAGCCGGGCAGCCAGACGATCAAGTGTGGATCACTGCGAAATCGGATGTCAAGAATTGCAAGGAAGCCTGCCAAGATTTACAGGATCTTCTGAAGAGCGCATACCCAAAAGTCGATACAGGGAAAGCGGGCCGCTTTTTCAAGGGAATGGGAACAGTGCTCAGTGGCCAGGGCAAGACCGCCGAACAGCTGCTGGCAGAGATCTATGGACATTTGAAGATGTTGATGGATCGCCAAATTATTACAAACACCGCGTTATTGGAGGACATCAAGAAGACGATTGATGACCTGATCCCGCAGTACGGCTTGACTCAGAATAATGTGAATGGGCCCAACATCGGACGCGATCAACACAACCACAACAATTCAGGTTCAAGCAAGGTATTCTATGGGGCTGGGGGCACTTACAACTTCAATGAGCGTACGTGAGAAGACCCATCTTGTTAATGGACCATGAGTTAGCTTGGTCACTGTGGAGATAGGGGAAAAAAACCTGCAGTCCGGTGATAGCCTTCGCTGACTCAATCAATTGCCTAGAGAACCACGGTACGTAGTGCTCCCTATAGTTCGAGTAGCCTAAAGAACTTCTTCTAAAGTCGCTTTCAGTACTCCACAGAGAGAAACATTGGTGCGATCTTTTGGTCTTGAAACACAAAGACTACAAACCGTTCTCACCGCAAAACGATGCAATATTGCAATCATGGATCTCACGCTCGCATGAGGGAGACTCGTGTCTCAGCATATCAGGTACGGATTTCCTTTCAGTCTGAGGTGCAGATAAAGCGACCGGCTCGCCTTATACTAAAAGATTGCTATCAAAGCATCTTTCGATTCATCAGTGAACTTCGCGCGAATCCTGAAACGAATCTCAAGCAGCGATCCAAGAGTGGAATACCACCGGCTGTCAGAAAAGAAAGCTGCCAATACAACCGAATGGCTGGCAGCCCACAAAGACTTCAGGTCTTGGCTATCCGGAGGTTCTTCTTCAAATCACCGCTTATGGCTCTCTGGCAAAGGTATGATTCACGTCGCATGCATTTCATTGCCAAGATATTGACTTTACTACGCAGTTGGTTCGGGCAAGAGTACTCTCATGTCAGGCAAACCCGTAGCTTCTGAGCGCCTGTCTGGGTCTTGAACTGACTGTTCTAGGACTACTGCGATCGACGAATGTATCGCCAACTGCAAACCAGATGGGTCTTCTGCCGTGTTGATCTTCTTCTTTCGGAACGAATACGACACAGCTCTGTTATTTTTCGAGTGCCTAACTAGACAACTCATCACTCTGTTGATCGAAATGGACAGACCTTGCTCGCCGGAGATTCTTTCAGCTCTCCAAAGCGCCTATGGTGATGAGATCTCAAGGCCCGGGCTCTTCCAAATCCTCAACGACTTGTTTCACCCTCTGACCTCACTGCTGCAAGAGTTTACCTTGATCATTGATGGTGTTGATGAGTGTACGGAGTCGGAACTGAGGGTCGTATGGCAAGAGCTTGGCAAAGTCCTCAGCAAGCTCCCTGCCAAAATTTTGATCGGGAGTGAAGATCAAACCAATTTCCACTTGAAAGGATTCAACCGAATTCGGGTCGATCGTCACAACGAAGCGGACATTAATGCATTCATCGACCAGCAAGTTGCGGTGCTTTCGGGGCCTCTTCATATACTCAGCAACGAGACTTCTAAAAATGAGGTCAAGACGAAGCTAAAACACAAAACTGACGGAATGTTAGTTTCCCAATGCCCCACCCCACGCACAGTTTGACCGACGCATTTGACTAATGAGACTAGGTTCCTATGGATACATTTGGTGTTAGAAATCATGATATATGAGTGCAACTCTCTGGAAGACGTGTTCAAAGCCGTGGAAGACTTTCCCCCTGGGCTGAACGGATTGTATCTACAGTGTTTGAGAAGGAAAGCCAAGGATGCGCTCCTCTGCGACATCCAGCTGCTCATATGGGTTTGTGCTGTACCAAAGCCCCTTGGTGTTCGCGCTCTTCTCGAGATACTGGCTATGGATCTTGAAACTACGACAGTAGTTCCCACCAAAATGCCAGCTGAAATGTGCCTGCTGCGGAGAGGAGTGGGTCTGATCACATTTGACAAGGCTGAGAAACATGTCGTTCCCGCACATTCTACTGCGAGAGACTTCATTTTCTCCAAAGCAGCATATGAGCAGTTTCAGGGAATGTTGAATAAGGAGGCAGACTCCAAGAAATCATGGCCCATGACCATCGAAATTGAGTCCTGGGACAAACGCACATTCCAATCGGCGATCGGATCACTCTGTCTGTCACATATCCAGCGAAAGACTACCCGAGAAATAGAACCACGCTCTAATCTAGCAAGATTACGCCTGCCGCAGCCCAACAAGATACCAAGGTGGATTCAACGGTTCGTCCCGTCTTCGCGTGGAACAAAGGCAGTTGAGATACCGATTCCTGCGTCATACCCGAAGCCAAAAGCACAGGCCGCAGTCAATGAGGGTTTCCTCCAGTATGCTATCGAGAACTGGTTGATCTGCAACAGGAATGTCGCTCTTGGCAGCCTGGAATTTCCCTGGACGACGTTAAAAAATCAAAAGAAAACGAAGACAAAATCTCTTCTGGAGTTGTTTGAAAGAGTGGCCAAAGAGCGTAACGATTCCTTCGGCGTCCATCCTTGGCCCGCGAAACCCGACCCTAAAAACACACATGTCTTGAATATGTTTGCCTATGCATTGGCCAATGATCATGTGCCCCTGATGCAGGTTGTCAAAAGAGATCGCAAGAGCCTCCCACGAGATGTGTTCGATCGACCTCTCGCGCAACTCGGTGACGAACTGCCCATTCATGTTGCCTCAAAAAATGGGTTCGTAGGCATCGTTAACGAGCTTCTCGAAGTTTGTACTGTGGACAAGATCAGTCGTTCGACAGCAGAGAATGCACTACATGTCGCTGCAAAGACAGGGAATGTAGCTTGCTTCCGGGCTCTGTTAGTGACGAAAGCGATCAAAGTGAACCGGAGAAACATTTCCGGCTGCTCCCCGCTACATCTTGCTGCAAAACATGGCCATGCAGCAGTGGTAGAGCTACTGTTGGCAGATGAGAGGATAGAGGTGAGCTTACCCGATGATTTCTGGTTGGACGCCGCTACACTGGGCAGCCGAGAACGGCCATGAAGCAGCCGTAAAGCTGCTTATCGAGAAGAGAAGGGTTACAGAGAACCTGAACTTGATCGACGGGTCTGGTCGGACACCACTGCATTTAGCCATTGCAAATGGCCACGAAGGGTTGTAGAGGTGCTGTTAAGGAAACCGATGATCAAGGTGAATTTGGCCGACGAGTCTGGTCGAGCACCACTGCATTTGGCTGCTGCAAATGGCTATGAAGGGCCCGTCAATATGCTTCTAAGGGCAAAGAACATTGATGTGAACTCAAAAGACAGTGTTGGTCGGACGGCGCTCGATTGGGCTGCCGAGTATGGCCATGAAACAGTCGTGAAGGTGCTGCTAAAGGCAGATGGGATTGATGTGGGCTTGAAGGGTGATGCCGATCATCAAACGCCGCTGAATTTGGCCGTCGCTAGGAAGAACAAGACGGTAGCAGATTTGCTCTATTCAACAGGCGCGCACAGGACAGTGAAAAAAGCCCACACCGCTTGCCAAAGCTGAGTCGAAGGATATGGGCTTTAGTCAGGGGTATATGAGGATTAGAGGAGGAAAATCGAGGACGATGAGCTCGCCAGAGGATGTAAGAATATCGAAATGGGTCAGGGGGTTCATTGACTTGTTCTGATGTACTTAGCAAGCAAGGGGTCAAAAGGTGCGTATAACGCGGTTTCCACTTTAACAATGTTTGGTGATCATATCCTCTGAAATAGAAGAACGTGTCCCTCGAGCGCTACCCTCAATCCTTCCCTAGCCTGCCCTCAGATCTCACTCCTTACCAATATGACCTGTAGGGGCCTAATACATGATTCTGCCTCGGAGTCCATTGATTTCACGAGCCCGCTTTGGCGCGTTTGGCGCGTCAGTGCGTCTACGCGCGTCTGCGTGTACTCGAGTGTTTATTGCTTCGCCTTGACTTGGAGCCACCCTCTGTCAGGACAAAGAAATCCACTTTCTTATTCAAAGCATTGAACTTGGTTCTGGCCTCGAGAAATATGCAAAGCGTGCATCGAGACTGGGTCGCAAATCGAGATCGTCGCTCTCCAAAGCCCTGTCGAAATGGTCAAAGACAGTCCTCAGACATTACAAGGGCACGTCGGTGAATAGAAGAGCGATACGTGCGATCGTGTACTGACGGCCGCTTGATAGCATCATGGTATCCCCGGGCTTATACAGTACCTTCCGGACTTCAAGGTCGCGTTGTGTACATCTTGTAAGGTGGCTGTTCCGAAAGATTGCATGTCGAACCATTTACGTTCCTGGCACAAGGGTTGCAAGAATCGTCAAGCAATCATTGACGAGTTTGGAGCTTTACCAATTGCTGCTTCTATTACTGAACTCACACCGTGCGCTGACGGGTCACCGCCCCTCTCATTTCTTCTACCGCCTCAGCCAGGGTACCGCTGTCCAGAGTGTACCTCCTTCCGAACGATCAGCTGGGTCGAGTTCTGCAAGCACAGGAAGAAGTCCCACTCTAAAACAACTTCCAGATTGGAGAAGAAAGACATGTCATGCTACCTCCAGCGCTGGACCATCGGACGAGGTCATTACTGCAGCCAGTACTGGGTGATCGACACACAAGCGCTACCGAAGTCATGCTGTTTACCTAGCAGTGAGATAGCGGTAGTAGAAACCATGTTGACATGGCGCATCGAACGTTGGCAGTTATGGAAGCGGACGAAGAAGCCCGTCTGCGCGCAAACGACCAACGAGACGCTACATTCGATTTCGAGCTTGACGTGGATGAGAACAGCGACTGTCTTCGAGGATGCGGCTGGCCAACTTGGTTTAAGCAGAAACCAATCGCTATACTTCTCACAGCCGCTACATTGCCTAACAGGGGTTCCGCTCGAGATCTGTTCTTAGGGAGGTGGAATGGAGTCGACTGTGTAAGCCCTGCAGCTTCGGAAAAGGCATTGCAACTCTTGTCCACCGCAACACAACAAGTACCTTCACGATGCCAAGAAAGTCTGGTCAGCACTCCACGAGTCTTGCGTTGCTGGGTGCGTAGCTGGGGCCATTCCTTCTCTCCGTATCTTTCAGCTTACCAACACCGCCGACCTTGCGAAAGTACAGCAGGATCTGGACTTCTGCGCTGTGTTACTTTATGAGATTTCGGATGCTTGCACGTCGCTTACATGAGTCTACGACGCAGCTTTGCGGCTTCGAGTTGAGCAAGCCCCAGAAAATGCACCAGATAGCCTTTGGACCATGTTGACTGGCATACCCGCTTCGGATACAGGAACCTTACCTCAGTATCTATGCCAGAAAGCGGTCTAGAGCTCTTGTTCCAGCTTCTCGTCACATTCTGGACAGAAATTCCTGGCAGTGGCAATCTCGAGAGCACTGCAATCGCGCACTTCTCAGGCATTTTAGGTATCCATCCATCAGAGTTCGCTTTTCGTAGAGCGTACGACTACACCCTTTTCTTTCGTCGCTAATCTGGGTGGGCCGGCTAGTGCTATTAGAGTGCACTACCTTTGCGGCCCTATAAACATCTTTCGATTCCATGGCCTGGAAGAGAGGACTACGGTGACCTTGGCCAACGTTTGTGTGATCAAATCAGGCCGAAATACCTTCAACGAGGAAGCCTGTCCCCAATGGGATACTTGATCGAGAGATTGCAACATGGTAGAGCAATCGCAAAACGGGAGGGCCCTCGGACGAACATTCCTGGTCTCTGGATGGCCAGACGTTGAGTATAGATCAGTCAGTGATAACCCTGCCGCAATTCCGAACTGTGATTCACAATGTCATAATAGAGCTCAACAACAGCTCGAGGACCTTCTTTTCGGCTGGTGGCCTGATATCAAACTCCAGAGCATCCAAGACGACATGGCGAACCGGCGTCCGGGCTACTGTTTCACTACTGACCCGGCGAATAACCTTCAATCAAGCTTCCGAGCGTTGAGTAGGCGCGGCTTTGCTCCCCTGGACCTTTGTCACTAAAGGGAAGTGGACGGCAGCGAGTACTTGAGTATCTTCGTGGCAGATACTCCCTTGTGCAATTACTGTTCGCCGCTATTCACTTGACCAGCGGGATGCCCGCGAGGGGTTAAGAGTTACGACTTATCAGATGGGCCAACACCCCAGCCGCACCCAGGAACATCTTTGTGCACAATGGCATGGTCATATTGGTGTTCTCGTACAACAAAGCCACTACGAACCATAACAACTCTTTCTGCATTGTCCGCCGTCCCTGCCCGACGGTTGAGCGAATCTTGTTCACATACCTCGCGTACGTCAGGCCTTTCTCGGATTTTCTGTTCAGAGAGCTCTCGGAAAACTACAGTACTAGTCCCAACAGGCATCTATTCACACGGCATGACTGGGACTCAGCCTGCTTCAACTCAGACGCTTGCCTCCGATGTTTACAGAAGTCTACTACGGATTCCCCGATTCCAATCACGATGCATAGGTATCGGCATATCGCCATCGCTTGTCTAAAAAGCATCTTCCAGCATTGGTGAAGCCATTCGATGCACATACCCCTCGAGACCACGACGGGTTCTTACATCTACTTGCCTTCCAAACTGGACACAAGCCACCAACACATACCAGCGCATATGCTCTCGAGACTGCCTTTCCGGCGAAGCTACAGCCAGATCTCATACGTCGATATCTCGAGAACAGTCGTGTCTGGCACGAATTCCTGCTTATTGGACAGGAAGACGTGATTGAAGCTGCGATTGATCAAAGCTACAATGCGCTTGATCGGTCATTCAAGCCGGCTGGCTACTTTCCAGATCCCCAAAGAAGGCTAGGCTGGAAATGAGAGATGAAGAGGAAAATGGTTGGACCAGTGACGAGATTGACCTCACTTCAAGATTTAAATCGCACAGAGCCCATGCTAACTCCCGGAACGTTACGTCGAATGAAGCAAAACGATTGAAGCGAAAGGGAACTTTATGTGTAACGGACGAGGATCTGAGTCCAATATCCAAGAAGATTCGTCAATTAGAGGATAACATCGAAACTCTCTTGGAACAGAAGAAACACCCACTTTCACGAGCTCAAACATAGATACGAACAGATAGTCCCCAATTATGTATTTCAACGAGTATTAGATCTCCCAGTCTACATAAGGTTCATCCCTAGCTGAAGTGGCATCGGTTCTCCCCAATTTTGCTATGGTATATCTCGATCAGTCGTGATGGAATGCGCTACGCAATTATGCTTCCCCGGAATACGTCGCATTCCCGCAAAACACCCAAACTGCCGCATGTTGCACATGTGGAACGCATCGAATTCCAGAACGTGCACTATTGGAATTGTGGCTGCAGATTCGAAACGTGCCATGTTTCAGCAACTGCAAGGGTACATCACAACACTACTGTAGTCCTTATCTAGTAGCAACAAAGTGCTGCTCTTTTGCTACAGTAGTTCAACGAGCACATCATCTTCACATTTCCCTTCGAATAGCATTGATAAGCGACATGGTCCATCAGTGCGACCATCTTCGGGATGATTTAACTCTCCAGAGCTGGACACAGAATGGGTTTGTCCACATTTCCCGGGAGGCGCACGGCCACGGGCTGGATGCGCCCGTGAAGCGCCTTCGTAGGTGTAGCTTCTATCAATGGCAGTCAATTTCTCGGCTACGCACGGGCTGAGAGGGATGGTAATTTATCAGTATGCTAGACAGTCATTAATACGTTGTCACCGATTCTGGACCACGTGGTGAACCTTCTGATTTTCGCCATGCTCATTGCTTTGTAGATGTGCCACCAGGGAGATCATACGGTGTATTTGCAGCAGCTAGTGACAGCACATACTTGCATGAGGGTGGCGGGGCGACTCCGGTGAATAATGCGGTATCGACGTGACTGCTCCTGCAAGAAGTCGACCATCATATTTAACACCGCAAAGGACCTGTAGTGTCAGACACTCCGGATCACATCTTCTGTTGTCTTCGTTGCCTGAAGCGGCGCCCTTCGCCGAATACTCGAGATTATCGGCACCTTGTCTTCGCTGAAGTCCTATCGTCGCCGCATTCCGCCGCTGCCATTGCCAACACCCACCCATCAATGCCACAGAATTGACACATTTGCGGAATCACCAGAGTAGACATATGTCTCTAAATTATCTATGCACCATTATATCTGAGACCCTGTCAAGATGAATTACGCATTACTGGTTGCTTACTACCGATCCATCGAATTTTGTCTGAGGCAGAAGATGTACGGCGGAGACTGTATAGTCTTTGTCACCGAAGAGACTAGGTCGCTGGTCGTTAGGCCAGTGTCTCTCACTGATGATAGGTCTACAGACCGTTATCTTGCAGAGATGACACAAATGTCTCTGAAGGATGCACTGGAAGAGACGATCCACGTTAAGCGGATCGATATACCATTGTTGGAAAAGGATGGACAAACGCGGTTTACCGGAGATTGAAGAAGATCTCCACGTTTTTCAACTGAAAGAAGGAAAACTGGTGGTGATGACGAGGGATGGAATGGCTGCGATCAATAAGGATACGTGACAGTTGTATCTGGCATCATGGTTATTGAATCGACTTGAAAGCTATGTGAACCATAAATTCATACGTCTCAGCTTCTACGTCGATATGACCCTAGCCAATATGACCTATATATGGCGGTGAATCTGACGCTATTCCGTCTATGGCGCAGATTTGACCGCAGGAAGCGCCGCTCCTGCTCCCAGGACGTGCTGTCTGCGATGCAGATGGTGCGCTTGGTGAAGTATCTGTCGGTAAATGCCTCTGATGTCTTTGCCTCCAAGGAGATGGAACTCGCGCGCGTTCTTGCCTCTCTTCTTTGCCTCTTCTCCATCCTTGTTTCTCCCTCTTCTTCCACCGGATCCGTACGGCAGACGATCCTGCGGGTATACGTCCACTGCGCATACAGATCGACGAAGGACGAAGTGTCGTCAGGGAAGGGTGCGCGGTGCTCTTGGCCCTCCTTCCATCCCTCTTTCGAAGCGGAGGTGAAGAGTTCAGAGGCCTCGCAGAGTAACGCTTTGTGCATTCTGTATTCCACCCCTTCTTCTCCCACGACGAGTGTCGTGACGGCGTCTTGGAAGCTGGCCGGGGTTGTTTTGAGGGGGAACAGTGTGGCAGCGGCGCCGCACCTTCCCGTCAGACGCGGGCAGGTGAGGGTCTCTAGCCATTGTTGTCGGTATGTGCTCAGTTGTGAGACCTCAACGATTCACCTGAATTGTGTGGAGGCGTGAGGGGTCAAATATGATCAGTGATGTGTCGCTGCATAAGCGAACATGCAGTTTGCGCAGCTCGCTTAAGTTGGAATCATGTGAGGCAGGTACGCGTCGTTGATTACAGCACGACGCGACTGAAGTTCGACCTCTTTGTAGCATTATACAAGCAATTTCAGTATCAAACTCTGGTAGCAGACCACTTGCAGCCTGGCACTGGATCAACTATGTCCGGGAGACACGAACTGAAGAGGGGAGCGGGGGTATCAAGCGATGATATGAGCGGATACGACTCACTGACGCCCCAGCGCGGAGAGAGAGGTTCTGCTGACGAGAAACGGAAGACCTTGCGAACGAAATGGAGCCGAATACAGAAGAATGTCATGAAACCATGATAATCCTGACGACAGCATTACTTCAGAAACCATTTCACTGCCGAGGAAGAATGACAGCGGTGGCGAGATAGCGTTGGAAGTAATTGGGTCTGAGAGTGAAGACGATTCTCAGCCCGTAGTGTCACACAGAAGGAGAAGACCGACTTGCCAGCCAGCCGATGGACATTCACAAGCATCGTGGCAAGAGCGAGCTGATCTTGAAGCAGACCTGGCGGACTTGGATACGAACTCTTTCAGTCAGCCGGTATTTGATAACTCACGTCGAGTGCTAAGAGCGCATCTCTGGCCAGATTAAAGGCGAAACGCTTGCGCAAGAGCCAAGGTCTTCCATCTCTCACGCCAAATGAGTTATCTAGCCAAGACAATGAGGAGAAGTACGTTGCAAGGACCGAGTTCACGACTGCCTCAGACATGTTCGACACAGATACCGACGACGGAGAATTTGTAGAACAAGACATCACACCCGCTATCTCCACGACGGCTGAGGATGATGTATTGTGCAATAGAGGATCTCTTCGATGGATTTGAAAGATCTATGGCCTCATGCCATTCGGTGGATGGTAAACAAGACTCTGGACCTGCATGTCGAAGAAGATAAACGCTTCCGACGCGTGTTTGAAAGGCTTGACAACGAGCCTTCTGGCCTTGTGAGATCGAAACATAAGTCCTCTTCTTGGGCGCCCAATTTTACCGCCATACTCGCTTGGCCAAGAATGGTTTCAGCGGAGGCCACGTCCGAATACGAAACTTGTGATGCATGTGGTCACAAATGCCATTCAGCTGTTTTCGAAGTGAAATTCTATGGCAGGCTATATTGCCGAGAAACGCTAGACGACCTAGATGGACACGACAACACCAATGGTCATGGCCAAGATCGGGTCAGCAGCTTTGGTGCCCATGTCAGCGGAGCGTCTGTGAGCCAGACTGAATTCGCTGAAGACCAAAGGCTCCTATCAGATCACCATGTATGGCATCTAGGTAGTACCTGTGTGCGCAAGGCTAAAGTCTCGCACAAGTTGCAGCATTGGCGGTACCATAACTACAGTGATGTGGTCAGCTGGCTTACAGACCATGCCATACAAGCCACCCGAACTTGAGTCCTCTTGGCTTGTGGTGTGGAGATCTTGGACTGCTCACACAGTTGTGTATACGAATTGGCGGGCTGCAAACCGTACTGACAAGAAAGAGAGGGTGGTTTTGGTCGCAATGTTTTGCTCATAGTATATTTGCTCATAGTATAATTCCCGGAAAAGATCAAAGAAGCAATACGAAGCGTACGTTACGCATGTGGTGCACAAGGTCACAGAAATTGGCTGAGTTCTTCGAGGCACTCTTATCTCTATATGTATTCCCTGATAAATGTATGGTTGATCTTGTCTTTTCAGAGATCCTCAAATATGCAACAATGTACAGAAGCATCGAACAGGTCGCAAGGCTGTGCCACGACAGGTCAACCATGTGCAGATGGCGCCATAGCCGGTTCTCGTCCCCGGCGCGTTTATCGAGGTTCCGAGCTACAGATCGCACGGACATGATGTGCCGCTCGTAAGGACGTGGCTTTGGTAATGAGAGACGAGACCATAGGAATACAACACGCTAGCTTGTGTTCACTGCAGCTCAGTCTGCATGTCCGGAAAGCGTGCAAGATCTCCTCCAAGTAAGTATCCCCTACCGCATCGTCTTAATGCAGATTTCTTGCACGCGATCTTGCTTGCCTGAATGGATCCGTAGACTGCCTAGATCGGAGCATGCTACGCGCTCGGAATGCGACGCATTTCATGTACACGTCTTGCAGTTCGTAGCTGTAGACCAAGACTCGTCGCGTTCCAGGAGCTGCAAGGATGGGTCACAACACGATAAGAAAGAAAACCAGTAGGAAGCTGCCACGGTTATCGTGGTTTCGGGAAGCGGCATTACTCTGTCATAGCTCTGCATGCAAGCGCGCGTGGCTTACATGGAGATCCTCGGACTGGCGGCTGCGATATTGTTCAGTCGTACTTCAGAACGTCGGGCTGAGCTCAGCCCGGGAACTTCCCCACGCCGGCGTCTTTCCAGCACGGGGCCTCGCATTGCAGGAGCGAGGCGATGACTACGAGGTACAGTGTACCCTGGTAAGTTAATATGGCAACAATTACGTCCATGGGCAAAGATGAAACTGAAACAATACAAGTCAGAGGGATTTCAAGTAGCCAATCAACATGACAGGCGTCACTCACAACACGCTTGGTCTACACATGGAAGTCCTTCTCCTCAAGAGCCTTGGGCCTGATTCAAATGGCACCAAGCTCCATGCAAGCTCGTGGTACGCTGTACTTATGTCTTTATCATGACTGTGACGGTGTGTAGCTCTACTGACAATTGTTGATCAAATCACAGCGTATGAGAGGCGACAAAGTCTCGATACTGGTCGAATCCCTGATGACACATCGTTAGGGTTGGAGTTGTGGTTAAGCTGATATCTCGAAGCAGCCAAGACTATATTCCAAACGTGTTGAACAGCACTCTCGGGCACCGACCAAACAGCCAATATGCAGCGCATATATGTTCTCAAGCTAGTCAGGTGGTATGAGTAAGCTTTGATCTCAACACTTGAGGACAATCTCGTATACCATGCAAACGCTATAGTCATGTGTCGGAGCACGATACGATGAAGGTTTCTTACATCATAGAGCCCGCCATTTTCAGACGAGTGTTGTTACAGGGTCCTATTTGTTCCAGATATGAATATGCCCCGCAAAGCATCGGCGTTTGTGAATTCTAGTTCTCGCAGCAATCAGACCCCACCTTGGTATGAGGCTGCAACAATACTCCCTAGCTTCGCCCAATCCTACCCCGCCAAAACAGCTGCATCACACGCAGCCTCGGCTTTGTTGAGCCCCACAGCTTTGCCTAAGGTGCCACCAGCTGATGCTACATCCTGTTTCATCGAATGTCATCGATTCTGCGAAAGTGTAAGCCGCACCTCCTTGTCGTCTTAAGTCGAGCATGGCAACCACGGAATCAAGCTCCTCCGTTTGTGCTTACAGTCTTGTTCATACCGGAAAAATCTCAGTATGCGATGCTGCTGAAGCCAAGGTCTTTGATATTACTAAGAGGAAATACGATGTAAATGAGCATCCGAATGCTTATCCCAAGAAGATCGAGCATGACTCCTACGCTATCTCATTGCCTACGCCGCCAAACAGTCCGCAACCGCTGCTATGTATGGAAGAAGAGAAAGTGGACAAAGAAGAGATAGAAGACGCAGGCAAGGTGACCTTGAATGGCGAACTATGGGGAAGCACAGGATTTATCTTAGACGTGCAGAAATTGAAATGCGATCTCTCCTTGGATAGGATGCGGTGCCGCTCTCCAACTGCAACAAAGGACAAGCCTTGCAGGCGCCCATATCTAGCAATGAGCACATTGAGATTCTGAAGCTCCTTCACGCTTTGAATCAGCAAGGATTGTTGCTAGAAGAGCTTGTGGAACTGTTGGAATCTCTCATCTCACAGGTACATTGCTTCCAACATAAAACCGGACTTGGGAAGGAATCTCGTCTGGACACATGGATATCTTTCATCGCGAGACCGCACGGAGTGCCAAAACCAGTTCTACTTATATCTAGAGACATCACCAGAGTACTGAATCTATCCACGAGATGTATTGGACTCACACAGGAGAAAAAACACTGTAAATATACCATTGGTGGCCAACGAGTCCATAATTGTAGGCGCACACTGGAACGACTCATCAATCCGGAAGTATATCGTAGCGAACCGTTCGTGGACACATTCCTTAAAATCATGGAAGCCAATTCATATTGCAAACACCATACAACTCAGCATCGCCAGGATTGCAAGGAAGTTGGAAGTCAGCGATCGGGGTGGCTCGTGAGGAGCCGTTCGTCACAAACGAGACAAGCGAGCATCTTCATATCGATCGGCTTGGCTTGTCTGTGAGGAACCACAATGGCAATTCGGCTTATGCCAGGACGAAGAGCAGAAGTATACGGACATTGTCTTCGCCGACAATGACTAATGTGGCCAGCATGGATGCAGCCACATTCTGGCCCGAAGCCATGGACACCTCACCTTGGAAACAAATGAGCCCCACAGTGCAAAGCCCTTCGGTGAAATCCGTGGCTTGTGAGCCTTTGGACGAAGAAGACCAGAAGACGGGACAAATCTACATTTACCGCGTTCACGGGCAGCCCAAACTGTTGAAGATTGGTTACACTAGCCGCCCATTGCTGAACGGCACGGAGAGTGGGAGTCAGATTGCAACAGAAAGGTTCTATCGATATACCCTCTCGAAACAAGCGCTCCTGACAGGTTCGAGAATGCTCATCGCATAGAAGCCCTTTGCCACGCTGAGCTTGACGACTATAGAGTCTGGATCTATTGCCAAAACTGTATGAAGAGACATGACGAGTGGTTCGATGTTCCGGAAGACCGAGCAGTATCTGTCGTGAAGAGATGGAGTTCTTGGATGATGACTAAGCCATACCATGGCACTCGATTGAAGGAAGAAAGGCGAAAAGAGTTCGCAAGGAAAGACGGCAAATGACATTGTGGGGCCGAAATCCCTAATCATCACAGGCTATTGAGATTGATGCAGTAGACTCGCTGGAATTACTGCGGGACGTGCCTGATGAGAGATCGGAGACTGGGCTACATACAGTATTTTTATTTGACGATTTGTATCACTAAGGATAGTGTATAGAGATATCAAGACGTGTGTGGACACGCAGACTGTTGGGCAAGTTTAGCCGACCATATCCTGTCTTCGTGGATTCACAACGCACGACTTATCTTGATAGCAGCTTGCAGATTCCCCCGGCCTTGAAGACGGGTGGAGCTCGGTTCGCGAATCCCATAGGCGGATGAGCCACGCATCGCTTGCATGAGCTGTCATTCACGAAGTGCATATCCCACCAGACGCAGCGGCAATTCTCCCTGTTGGTCGGGCCTCATCTATTGGGCTCACATGCAGCTCCAAAACTCAGCCATGCGAGCCAATGTGTAGCTCCGAAGATTTCTTCAGCGTGATATTGTATGCACTGTTGCACACCCGAAGCCTGGGCGTATCGCAACACACCACACTTTGCTGCCAATCCCAACACACACTTATGCGTCCATGTGCGGACCGAGTTGCTATTCTTTGGAAGACGAGGTGACTACAAGCTATAAAGACTTGTCTACTCGATCGTTGATGTTGCTCTTTTGCCAGTCTTCATCACACTTTGATGCGCACTTGACGGGACAACCATGCCTGGAGTGAACGGAACCAAGTCTCCAAGCCCTCCTACCCCTGGCTCGCACGCCACGGCAGCACACCCTACGTGCTTACCAGAAGGTGCCAGAGCGGCATTTGAAACACTTCTCACTTCAATAAGTACTATCGAAGGACCGTGTGTTCTCGACTATCGTCGATGGATTGCAAAGGATACCCGTGCTCGAAGAAGAAATTGGGCGCAATCAAAAAGAGAAGGAGATGCAGAGATTTTCTGTGAAAGAACAGCTGGATGTCTACAATGCAGATCGAGAGGCCTTTCTAAACGAACGAAATGCTTTACAGGAAGGCCAAGTCGCTTCGAAAAGGGAGATCGAGGCATTAATTGAAGCCAACCGAGAATGTAAACTGCAGGAAGCCAGCCATGTGTCAAGGGTGAAAGAGCTCCAGAGTGCGATCGAGGCAGGCAACATGGCAGCACAACGTGATGCAAAACAGATCGAAGGGTTGATCAGAGCTATCGAAGTGGAGAGAAAAAAGAAGATCGAACTGACTACTCTACTTGAGGAACAAAGCGCCATTTTATCGAAGGCTCGTGACGACTTTGAGACATGTCGGCGAACCCATGAAACACTGCGCAAGAGAGCTGACTGGGATGCTCAAAGACTACAGCGCGCCGCAGAATTGACCACAACACTGAAGCACAATCCCGATACGTAAGATATAACACCGAAGCACTACTCCGACACTCTGTACTGATACCACTGATATAGCATCCAGGCCTTGGACGACGTGTGGCGGAAAGTGTCTGATATTGTGATAGACCGTTTTCCGAAGATGTGGATCTGTCCGCTATCGAGGTATGGATGAGTCCACGGCGAGTTCTAAAGTATTGCTAACATTACAATAATGTATCAGGCCTTCCAAACTCAGTTTCAGACCCCAGGGCATTGGGGGAGTCGCTTCCTCTTCCACAAAGTAACACAGAAGCGGCCAAGCAGGCACGATGTGCAGCGGTCATGGCAGTAATAGCTCGATTATTCACCGATATCATTTTCAGCCGACGCATCTTATTTCGTCCCAAGGCGAGATGAAACAATTGCTTGTCAGGCAAGCACGAAGTCACCCCAGCAAAGAAGCTTCCTTCCGGGCCTCACTCCTAGCACTTCTACCTGACGAGCAGGAAATGGCCTCTTCTGTGGTCATCAACACGGCTTGCACTAAGATCATGGCTGCGGTCTCAGGTCTGCTTTCAACGATGGTAGAGCAAGATTTCGCAAGGTGTTACAAGACATAGCGGAAGACGCGAGCGATGTCTGGCGGGAAGTCTGTAGCCTGGAAGAATGCGTTGAGCTGAGCTTCGAGCTTTTCGCATTACAAAGATTGGAACTGGCGTCATTTGTCATTCCAATCTGGACTGCTGCAGATGTCAGAGCTCCATCCATATCCTGCAGCCGGGGTTGATGAGGTTCTGTTTGTGGTCTTCCCACGCGCTTTCAGCATATCCGATCCGCAGGAGGATTACCCAGAGACCCACGGGGCACTACTCATGGCTTCGCAGACCGTGAAAGCTCGAGAGGAGGTAGAATGCCTTAGATTGAATCGCGGGCATGGCAGAATTATGTCTTTTCTCGACAGGCCTACACGATCCAGGAGACTTTCTGCAAGGCAAAACTCAACTGGGGATGGTCCGTCAGACACGCCTTTTTTACATGCAAGTTATGGAACCAGTTGAAGAGAAACCTGCGGCCATCGGACCAGCGTTGAAACAGAAGAGAATGATGATTCCCAGATGTCCTCCATATACAACGAGCAAAGCCGTCACAGAATGTTGTGGTGGATAAGGACCGATGCTTTCATGTTTTGTTTCGTCACGAATCATCAGCTGCTGGGAACGGTGCTCATCAGTGAATGACACAATCAATTCAAGGCAATATGGACCCCTCTGATTGATTGCCTTGATGGTATCTGCTAAATTGGTCGATTGGTGCTCCAGGCAAATTGATTGCTTGATGATTGATTGGTCACATTGGTTGCATTGGTCACGTTACTCCCGTTGTTCGTCGTCAGCGCCTTCATGTCAGCTTTGGTCCAGCTAATCACACTCTCTCTCGTCCAACTCTTGAGACACATAGTTGCCGCAATGGTATCACTCCGAAGGCGATTGCGACGGTTGGTTACCATCATGCCGGTATCGCTGAACTGCCTCTCGGGTTCATCGCTCATTGGTGGTATTGTCAGGATGTCCAGTGCCATCACAGCAAGTTGGGGCCATCGGTGACGTGTCGACCACCACCAAGCGTATGGATCGTGGACTGACTTATCCGAACGCTGCGATGTGTACTCCTGCCACTGGTCCTGCATACTCGCTGGTGGCGAGTCTTCTTCGCTGCTGTAGGCGAACTTCATCTCGTCGTCGCCAGCGTCAAGACACTGCCGACGTGAACGCTTCTTCGATGATCTTTGCACCGGCGTGCACGAACGCTTTTTCGTGGCGGAATCATGGAACTTGTTCGGAAGATCACTGTACTGCTGCCAGAGCTTCAACAGGACTACATTCGCGTTCTTGATCCAGTCCGTACGGTCGCTCCAATGCCGCTGTATCCAAGCCCAATTGTAGCGGGGATGGAGGATCAAAGCAGCAGTGTAGACCGGGGTATCATCCAACCTCTCGTAATATTCGTTGAGCTTCTGCCAAGCAAGATTGATATTGAACTTGAAATGGTGTTCTTGCTGCAGCTCCACAGCCTCCGGATAAGCTTGCGACACCTCGGTCTCGTTGTCAATAGTATACAGGTCCTTCACGCGCTCGAGGTGTTCGAGTAATTGCTGGAAGATAGGCAGGACCTCCCAAATATGACCGTGCCGGCGAACCTGACCTTGCAGTTGTATGGTCGCCTCTTTTAATGGCTTCAAGATCCGGTGGTACTGCGAAAGTGTATGCCAATCCTCTGCCGAGAGTTGATCGTCCAGGATAGTAGGCCGCTTCTTCTTTCTGGGCGGTTTGTTCTTGTGGCTGTTCTTTGCCTGCCAGCGCATTTCGTACTCGGTCCATTTGGTTGCTCTCTGAAGACATACTCGTCAATCGCTTCCCGAAGCTTCACAGCTCGCTCAATCATTGCAAAGAGGCTGTTCCATCGAGTGTCGTTGTCGTGTACAAGTCTGTAGATCTGTTCAGTGAACTGGTTCCCCTCGTCCAGTGCTCTCTTGGGTAGAGTTTCGAACACTTCTATGCGCTGCGGCGATCGGCAGATCCACACGACGATGTTGTGCAGCTTCCCAACGGGACCGCGTCTCCGCCATCGTGCCAATTGTTCGCGCTCGTCTCTTGCTAGTGATTGAAGCTGTTGTTCGAAGACATCCATGTCTGGTTCATTTCCAGATCCTCCCCCGATCATGATAGCTTTCGCGACAAGATTGAGCACATGCCCCACACATCGCACCCGGCGAGCTGTGTGGTCAAAGTCGAATTCCGCAGCTAGATATTCCATGCATGTGTCATTGTTGCTCGCATTGTCCGTGATGAAGTACCCGATGCGGTCTTGGATGTTGTACTGATATGCGATCGCTGCAAACGTCTCTGAAATGTTGTGACCAGAATGCGATTCGTGGTGATGAGGCAGACCAAGTAGGAACTGCCACACCTTGCCTTTGACGTCCATGAAGTGTACGACCACTCCGAGAAGCGCGAGGCTGTTACCCGACGTCCACATGTCGAAGCTGAAATGGACAAGTCCGAGTGCCGTGTTGAGAAGCTCCGTAACAATCCCTTGGAAGTTGTTGAAGGCGTTATGGATCCACCGGCTCACCGTTCGCGCCGACGGTAACTCGGCTGCAAGGAGTGGGTTGCAGAAGAGCAACAATGCTTTGAAAGCGCGTCGCTCTCGACTTTCTTGAAGGGTATGTGGTCGAACACGATCCAGCGGAGTAGGAGTGAGCGGAACTCGTGGACGTCAAACATCTCGGTGAGCGCGTTGACGACAGCTGTCGGAGTACCTTGGGGCAACTGGAAGTAGTCGGCAATCTTACTCTTCTTCCCTATCTGTTGTCCGACCAACTTCTGTTGATCGGAGACTTGGCTAGGTTTTATGTTGGCAATGAGACCTTCTTTGACCCTACCGTGTATGTTCTTGAGATGCGTCGCTCCGCCAGTAGTCTGATCACCGGCGCGATACAGATGGTTCCGATGATCTTTCCGGCGGTGGCATTCTTGGCATAGCCAAAACTCTTTACCATCTTTGTTGTCGATTCGCCCACCCATGATCCCAAATCCAGCTGGTCTTGAGCGCAGATGATTTGGACCTGTGTAACCCTTCAACGAAGGCCGACTCCATTCGACGCCGGCGTACTCGTCTTCTGCCACCGATCCATTGATGTTGTCGCAAGTCGTTGCCTCAGAGGGCTCGAGCCCCGGCGTGGTGGTTGACATCGCGGCACGCGGTGGCTCGGTGTTGTGGGCCGGCACCATGATGATGACGGTGAACGCGCCATAGCTTTCATCACCTCGACTGGTGTCTGCGGGGCGTGGAAGACGCGACGATACGCGATGAGGCTCTGCGGGCTCGGCCAGCCGAGAAAGTCTTGTCCCAACAGGGGAGAAACCCTCGCGGTCCGAGGGTTTGGGGTTTCCCGCTGCCGAAGCAATGCTCAAGAACACGCAGTTCTCAGGCCCTATCAATTTGACCAATGCATCAATCAATATGCCATGACCATAATTTGATTGCTTGCCTTGACGCCAATATGCCAGAGGCGCTGAATTGATTGATTCCTTGGTCAATCGATTGGCAAGGCAATTAAGATTCTTGATTGTGTCATTCACTGGTGCTCATGGCTTTCTGCGAGCTTTTTCTGTTCTTAGTCATAGTCCAAGATCAGGAGAAAGTATAGTCCTCACGATCAGATTGTAGAGACACCATGAGAATGATTTCGCGCACGATGCTAGTAATCAATGATTGATCAACATCATCATGAAACCCCTGACAGAATTTGTCTTTGCGATTCTCGGCTTAGAAGAAGGGGTTCACCACCCCTCAGCGCCCAACTTTACGTGAGCTTCGGTTTACCTGTGTTACAAACCCCAATTACCACATCGCCGACTAGTTTTGTGCGAGAGTTCTCTGAGGCACGGAGGTTTATAATGTGCTGTTTGAGTGTGCTACGAAGAAATGTGAAGGTGGCGTGACTAGACAGACGACTTCTCCAAGGCGGTCCGAACTCTGGCGATATGAAGCCTAACCTATAGGATGGGGATTCTCGGCCGGGTTACATGTATATCTCTGGTTTTTTAGAGGAACTATTAAAAATGCCGGTGATTTTGTATAGCAGCGGATGTTTTGTACAGCAGCGAAGGTTTTGTACAGCAGCGAAGGTTTTGTACAGCAGCAGAGGTTTTGTATAGCAGCAGAGGTTTTGTACAGCAGCAGAGGTTTTGTATAGCAGCAGAGGTTTTGTACAGCAGCGAAGGTTTTGTACAGCAGCAGAGGTTTTGTATAGCAGCAGAGGTTTTGTACAGCAGCAGAGGTTTTGTACAGCAGCGAAGGTTTTGTACAGCAGCAGAGGTTTTGTATAGCAGCAGAGGTTTTGTACAGCAGCAGAGGTTTTGTATAGCAGCAGAGGTTTTGTACAGCAGCGAAGTTTTTGTACAGCAGCAGAGGTTTTGTATAGCAGCAGAGGTTTTGTACAGCAGCAGTTTCTCTTGCTCTCACCATTTGCCAAGAGCCGACTACAACCCGGTCTTGGCGGCTATGTCCCGAGACTATCTTGGAAACGATTCGACGGTGGATCCAAACCATCTTTACGTCAATCTCTACTCGAGCAAATGATCTTCTTATATAAGGTACAAACTATCGTCGATCTTGCATTTCGCCATTGCGAAGCACCCATGTCGCTACTTATTCAAGGCGAAGCCACTGTCGATCACAACGTTGGCACTTATTCTACGGACTGATGCCAGATGCACAAGACCGGAATCTCGCAGATTTTTATGGCACTAGGCTATCACTTTCGTGGTCGGTCAGATCTTGAAGTAGACTGGCGACTCGTATGACACCGTCGATCATCTCATCAAGTACGTCAATCTTCGAACGACAGCTGGCACAGCAACGACCAGCCAATCTGATCAATGCCGAGTCATTCTCTTGTAGCGCCAACGACATGATGACACAGCGTAACTCGATAGCGGTGGAAGGGCCGTCGCACGAGAGTGATGAGAGCGAACCAGTAGGAGGGCATCAAGCCCAAAAGGCGTGGCGGCTTGGTAGAGTCGGGACGGCGAGCAGGTTGTACAGTAGGAGACTGCGCAGGGCACATTTAGAAGCCATAGAAGTCGTCGGGAAGATAGCCGACGTGCCATAAGCTATTTAGCTTGAATGCAATATGATTCAAAAAAAAAAAAAGAATAAGCTGGACATCCAAATGGACAGCGCGCGTTAAATTACCCCGCGGATTGCGTTACACGCTTAGCCCGCACTGTCTTGTGTCCACAGCCCCGATAGCTCTAAGCCCACCTGCAAGCCTTGCATGCATAGCCACAGTGGCCACAACCTCTTCTGTAAGTCATGCTATGCAGCCCGCACGATCTTGAGTCCACAGCCTCGATGGCTTCAAGCCTATCTGCAAGTCTTGCCCTTTATGCTCAAGCCCCGCCACCTTGAACGCACAGCCTCGGTAGCCCTATGCCTTTACGGTTAAGTAGTGACACAACCTCATATCACCCGCTACTTATTCTTTCACACTGGTACTATCACAATTCTTTTTCCCAGAAGAGTACGAAAGCTAGGACATCGGGCGCCACACGTCACTTTTCCAAGAACGGCTAGCAGTAATAGTACTTCAATACGACTTTTTGCGCCAAAGACTTGCTCTATAAATACAGCAGCCACGACCACGAGCGTGACACCCATCAAATGGATACTACACGCAGGCACCCAATTTACAATCTTCTGGAGACATCGAGCACAATTCGGCTGCTGGCAATCAATGAGGAAGATGGTCATTGGAGCTACTCCTTGTCCCATCACGATCTGAACTCAGCCTCGAAGATCTATTATTCCGCCATGTCTTATTCATGGAATACAGAACAGGGTGACACAAGTTTGATTGTCAATGGAATCAAATTTGATGTTCCGAGAAATGTCGAGTCACTCCTCCATCGGTTCTACAACATGACGGGAATGAAGAAAGTGATGCAGAATACCGAGCCGGGAAGCCATCCGTTATATGTGTGGATCGACCTGATATGCATTGATCAGTCAGATGATACGATATCCAAGCAGGAGCGATATGCTCAACTCAAGATGATGGACCGCATCTACTCATGCGCTATACTTGTTGTCGCAGATCTAGGGTCTGAAGGTTTCGCAGATGCGCTTACGATGACGTTGCTGGCCAAGCAAGAACCTTTCCAGTGGGAAGAAGACAGGAGACAGATCCTCGACGAGACTGGCGGCACACTCGAGTTGACAACCCAATCAGTCCACGATGGCCTTAGAGAATCTCCTGCTGCGAAGATACTTCACACGCTCGTGGATTCTCCAAGAGTTTGTGCTCAATCCTACCCTTGCATTCCTCATTGGTAATTACTCATTCGAGGCAGACGCAATATGTCGGAACGTTATTTTGGCATCAAGCACTGCTTTTGAGCCTGGAAGAGAGCCTGTCATGTTTATAAATGAAAGAAACCTCCTCAAGAATTCTCGAAATCTCGCATTCATGGCACAACTTCGCTGGTTTCGATGGACTAGGCGTGGTCTTAACTTACCGAAGCTGCGATTTTCCGAGATTGTTAAACAAGCATGCAAGTTGAACGCAACTTACTTACATGACAAAATTTACGGATGCCTTGCATTGGCGGACCAGGAATTTAGGAACGACTTTACTGTCGACTACGACGAGCCACTCGAGACTCTTGGTCGCCGTATAGTCCGAGCGCTGATTGAGTACGAGGGAAGCGTTTCCATACTCTATCAAGCCAAGTGTTTGTCCGAAGGAGCGGAGCAGTGTAGCTGGTCTTTAGAATTCTCCCCTGAACGCTTAGGTAAAACGCCTTCAGACAGAACATTTGCAGGCATCACGGGAAAAGACTTCAATGCCAGCGCAGGAACGAGTCAACGCTCTCCTACTGCACAGACTTTCGATCCAGCGATTCTTGTTGTTCAAGGCTATATTATTGATACGGTCAAAGCTACGACAAAGGCTACAAACTTCGATCTAGACGATGAACGCTTCGCATACTCTAGGATCCAGGAGTTCTATCACCTTCTTCCGGCAGACATTCGTGAGACAACATCTTGCATCAACGCATTCTGGCGAACAATCATTCAAGATCACATATATCCCAACGACTTGGACGGATCTCTCAGCCGGGCTCTACCACACCACGCTGTGTATTATCTGTGTTATCTGAACGTCATGCAACAACGAACGGCCGAATTGTACTCTGATTCGCTCCGAGATTCTGTGCATCTCTTCGCCGGTATCTTCCAACGCAGCGCGGAACCAGGTCTCATGGAGGGACAGTTGAGTCTTACGATGATGAAACGGTTAGCTAACACGCCCAAGAGATCGAAGTCAGGCGACATTATAGTGGTGTTGAGGGGTGGAGACTTTCCATTCGTGCTGCGCCCATATAGATCTGGCTTTCGGTTGCTGGGACGCGCTTATGTTCACGGAATCATGGATGGGAAAACTATGGCAGAAGGCTATGAAGAGAGAGAATTTGAGTTAGTTTGACATAGGATGAAGTCCTCGCCAAAAGGCCACGGAGGAGAACACTGATCTCCTACTAACCCTAGCCTACTCTATTATTCTGCCTGAGACGCGAAGCGTTTCGGCAGAATAATGGAGTTTTTCCAATGTGGCACCTTGAAATGTGTTACTACCTTCACCCAATTTGGGAAACGCGGAGCGTTTTCAAAATTGGGTGGATTTGTAGAAATGCGACTCTACCGGGAACATGCACCCAGCTAGCGTGCTGTGTGCATGTGAAGTGCGTCGCTCATCCGGGCTCAGGTAATCCTTCACTAGCGATGTGCTCCAGGTTTCCCCGACAAAAGACCTCGTAATACGCTGGAATCGTGTCGCATTACCAGCTGCTGAAAATGGATCGCTAGCGATGCATTTCCTGATGTCTTTCCGATGCTGACTGTGAAACGTTGGAAATGCGTCGCACCGCCGATGGAGGAAAATAGGTCGCTAGCGATACATTTCCTGATGTCTGTTCAATATCAATTGTGAAATAGTCGAAATGCGTCGCACTGCCGTTTGGAGAAAACGGGTCGCTAGCGATGCGTTTCGAGATGCTTTATCGCCCCGCATCGATGGCTGTTGGAAGTGCGTCGCATTGCGAAGCCGGGGAAATATGTCGCTAGCGGTGCATTACGAGATGCTCCTTCAGGCGATTCCATTGTGTATCCGAAATGTGCCGCGTTTCAAGCTTTGGAAGTGCAACGCTAGCAACACATTTCAGCCCGCCGCGCTGCAGGTTTGCTCAATGCGACGCACTTCCCTTGCTAAAAGTGCACCGTGAGCCCCGCGAAGGACGCGATCTTCCTCAGCTCGGAAGTGCTTGCAGCGAACGTGTCGCACAACGCACACAGATTTCCACATGTTCACCGCTGCGTCTGGATTAGCAATGGCTCGCCCATGTGTATTGTGTTTGTAAAACAACCATTCTCGTACGATATCCACGCAGTCACAATGTCAAACTCGAATGTTTTGGATGCATGGATCGATCTGTCGCCCGACGACATCTGCCGACGGCTGAGGAATCTCGGTCTAGTCTTGTGCCAGGCCGATGGAGTCCTTGTCTGCATCCACTGCAAATACTCCCTGCAACCTTCTGGTCAGACCGTCTCGAAACACCTGTGGGAGAAACACTCTCTGCCTGCCAAGGATCGAGCTGGCTTGAATGCTTTCGTCCGTGGCTTGGACCTGCAAGACCCCAATGCACTACCTCCATGACCGGATGGATCTGCGGCCCACCCACACCTTGCAGTCCACCGCGGGGTGACTTGTCTCCAATGCCGTTACCGGACCACCAGTCCAAACCTTCTGCGACGCCACATGATCAAAGAGCACGGGCAACGAAAGTGTCGCGATGGAAGCGACAAAGGCACACTTTGGGCGGCAGTCAGTCTGCAGAGTTGGTCTCAGCAAGGAAAACTAGACTTCTGGATTGTCGAGACTAGTTCAGAAGATGGACTATCGGTTGTGGTACAATCTCCACGGAGAAAGAGAAGACTGTCGCAGATACGCAAGGAAGAAGTGGAGCGTGTAGCCCGACGTCAGCAGTCTATGGATGCAGCCGAAAGAGAAGATCCATTGCTCTCCAGCAACTGGATGTGTCGCACTGGCTGGACAGAACTGTATTCAGGGACGGACCGGTCTATACTGGTAGCATTGTCGAGGCCTCCAGCAGCACGCGCCGAGGGCTTCGATGTGGGTGTTGTGCACAGGGAAGAGATTGTGTTCTCCGCCGCGAACGAGTGCAGACTGGCCGTGTTGGGAGCTACAGTCGATCGGCTTTTGGACCGGTGTGAGGATACCTTGCGCCACACCGATCATTCAATTCGCTGCTGCCTTCGTAGTCATTACCCTGGTCGGTCCTACAAATCGCCATTCGAGCTTCCCAGCCGCAAGTCTACATAAACGCGATATCGTTCGCTATGGAAAAGGATGGTCTATTTCTGTGTTCGCATTCACCTCCTTCGAGAAAACGTCCGAAAGGATATCCTGCATCTCCCCCTCTCTGCTGACCTGCAGTTTTCGACTGAGAAGCTCTGGTACCAGTTCGTCGAGAGTTCGGATACTTCGTCTGACTCTCGTGGCATTTCGCCAACACAACACTCGTTTTTCCCTTCACCAGTCATGCGACCTAGTGCGACGCGCCGTAAAGGTGGGAAAGCATTCGTTCCGATGCCTGAGACAGTCAATCCTCGCTCATCTGCAGCTTCCTCCTTGGCGAAGCGATCGAGATCATCAGTGACAGCGATTGTGTGGATGACTCGGATGAGGAGGGCGATCTCGATGAGGACGATGGTCCCTACGAGGTGGATGATTCAGATGAGGAGGATGATCCCGATGCGGCATACCTGCCACTGTCGACTTCCGCAAGTGAAGACGAAGCGGACGAGGATGATGCAACGACCTCAGCGTCAACGAGTGCAGATGAGTACATAGATCGGAGCCAATCCGCCCTTCGGACAGCATTGTGCGGATCACCTGGCCAGAGGTTTGAAGAATTTGCTATGCAGGACGGGCATGAAGACCGCCTCTTGGACGCCGTGGCAAGCTTCTGCGTCTTCCTATGTTTTGAGCCTTACCGCGATGGAAAATCGGCATCTACCGTGATGATGTATTTCGCAGGAGTGCTAGGGATCTCTCAAGACGGCACTACGTTCGAGCGGCCTTCGAAGTACACGCCCAAGCTCTCAGCCCTCGTGCACGTCGCCCGATTATGCCTACTCGAAGCGACGTTGCCGCGATTCAGCTACCCGCGCTTGGGCTGGAATGCTCGACCCAGTCTTGGGCAACAAAATACGTTGAATCAAGTCAGGGAGGCCTTCCTGTGCCAGGGTAGCGCTGCACCTATCGGAGAGCTGCTAAGTCTCCGTGCGTATGGGAGAACTGTATCGCGAACCGACGGTCCCACTTTTCGAGTCGAGTGGTCTAACGATGGCAGCAGCGTACGGTGGGATGGCGGAGAGCTCACTATGGCAGACTTTCGAGGCATAGGACACCAAGCCGCCAATGTTGTGCATCGATCGATAGAAGGTGTCCTTGGTACACAGGCGCCCAATCTAGACCTCAGTCCACTGCGCGATCGGATGTCCGAGCACAAGAACGGCTACTCGTTCGTGCATGACAAAAACAACGGGCTTGGCCACAGATACTTGGAACTCTCTGAACGGGTGTGTGCCGACCCAGTCCACAATCTGATGACACGTAACGGTTGGAACGAACGCTCAGTTCGGCGATTTCTGAAGAAAGAAGAACAACTGCTCGAGCAGATAATGGTGATGATGTATCTTCGTGGTGGACAAGCACCGAGGATCACCGAGTTCTTCAGCATGCTATGCTGGAACGGTGCTTCATCATCGAGGGGTCTTAACGTTCATGAGGGTTCAATGTTGTATATCACAAGGCATTCCAAAGCCAGAAAAACGACCAATCAGGAATTCCAAGTTGCTCGCTATCTCCCGACGGAAGACTCTGTCTCCTTGGCCACATACTTGATCTACAATTGTCCGCTGGCGGACATGATTCACCGTACCTGCTTTGGAACGAATAGGGATCGCAAGTTTCTCTTCTCATCAGTGGAAACCCCTAACAAATCTTGGAAGCCCAGCCGCCTCACTGCCGTCTTGAGGAGACTTACCAAAGAAACGGCCGGTGTTGAGCTCGACGTCCAAATCTACCGGCAGCTTTCCATCGCCATCACGGAACGACATTTAGCTCAAATAAGCAAACCTTTCAGTCGGTTCGACGACAAAACGGCAGAGGCAGATCTTGACGTAGCACTGGCGTGGCAGAGTGGACACCGTCCGATGCAGCGAGGGACAGTATGGCATCGATGCCGCCTACCCCAACTCTCTGCGACCGACGCTCCTCAGGGTTTGCAGATGGACATCCAGTATATGGCACAAGTTTCTCGAACAGGGAGTGCCCAAGGCAGGTGGCGGAGGAAATACTCCATCTACCAGAAGCAACATTTGTCACAGTGAAAGGCCGCGCAAACGGAGACGTACTAATCGCGAGACGTCACAACCCCGAACATTGACTGAAACTGCGACAGATCCGCGACCAGGGTCAACCAGGGTGTTCATCAAACAGACACAAACAAGCAGTTTGTCTGTTTGATCACGTAATCAGACAAACAAACAGCCTAAAACCCTGTTGCGATGTTCTTTGTTCTTTGCAATGCAGACGTACGGCATGGGCCTGCATGTAGACACCCTGGATCCTGAAGATGTCGTCGCAATGAGCAAGTTGTTGATCGCGGTCGAGGTACTTTACGCATTTAACCTCGGCTATGTCAAACTCGGGCTTCTGATGATGTATTATCGCATCTTCCACATACCACAATTCAGGCGCATGGCTTGGGTTGTGGGATCCTTGGTCATGATCTGGGTCGTCTGCGCAACTTTCCTCTTTGTGTTTCTCTGTGTACCTGTGACCAAGATATGGCGCCCGGAAATCCCTGGAAGATGCATCAATCAGATTGGCACGTGGATGGCCAATTCCGCTTCGACCATCATCACAAATATCATCATCCTGATCATGCCGCTGCCACAAGTCTGGACTCTCTCCATGAGCACCCGAGAGAAACTCGGTGTTACATTCGCTTTTGGCCTCGGTTCTTTGTACGTCTTTCGCTATATGAGACCTCTGCATGATGTGTATCGGATGTGCTGACTACTCAAATAGTGTTCTCTTCGCGTCGGCTTACCGTACTGTTATTCTGCTCACCTATACGGCGTCCGATCCAAGCTATTCAATTTGCCCTACGATAAGCTGGACTGTGATCGAGCTGTCTGCTGCTATCATCTCTACATGCCTACCGACAATGCTACCGATCATCAACGCATTTGCACGTGTTTGCGCTCACCCAATTGGATCAATGACAACACGGACATCCTTGCAAGATGTTCCTCGTGTTAGGAGGTCTAGGACGAGTACTTCACGACTGAGCCTTGACCGCAGATTGCCTGTAGCCCACTTTGAGACCCATATCAGTGCACCGCACCGTCACCCAGAGGGAACTGCATTCGACTTCTTCCAAGATGAGCGAACTCCGCAGCCTGTGACCATGAAGGACGAGCGTGAGTCTGAGTACACAATTTTCAACATTCGATCTGCTCGCACCATAACGATGCGACTGAAGCAAACGACGAATCCGCTGTATGGTATTGGAAGACAGACAGCGTGCGGAGGGTCAGGTATAGCGAAGTTCAAGCGTCCTGACAAGTAACGTCGCCACAAGCAGTGCCAATCCCTCTCTTGAGAGAATGGTTTGACTTTACTATCATGGAGGATCGAACATAGGATAGCGATCACACGAGAATCGCATTTGGCGTTAATGAAGAACCATTCGTAAATGGTGTGATCAGCCCCAAAAGTCTAAGGCGTTGGCAGAGGGGCCACCCTTTGAGCATACATATGGCTAGGTCTGGCGATCCAATAAGTTAGCACAAGATAGCATGTTAGCGTGTTAGATTGCAACGGAGTCGCCATGGAGGGTTTTATGTGGGAGATCTGGGTAGAATGCCTATACACAGATCACTGGTAGGATTCGCGGTGTTTGTTTATCAGCCACTATTTTCTATGATCAGGAGAGACCAGCACGATCAATGATATACCTCTTCTCTAGATCTTCGGCACCAATTTAGACCTGGTGACTACGATGCAGTCCTTCAAACCCATCATTCCAAGAGTCTGAGCTAGTGCTCCTAGCCACGTGGTTGTTCCGGTCATCATGTTGCTTTTCCAGCCTAGGGAATTCAGTGATAAGATTTGGCACTTTCCCGAAACCGCACTGTCTTTCTCGTAGCATTGGTTTGGAGGTCCATGTCCTCCACTTGAGTCATTTTGCACCGCTCCTGCACGGAGCCTCACGGTCCTCACCCCTACCTAGCCTTGCTTCCGCACCCTTGTGCTATCCGCTCTGCCTCATTGCAGCCCAACGACATTCAACGCTAAGCATGGGTCTTGGCGATTGAACTTCCAGGTACATTTCCGCCCAACTCAGCCCCGCTTTCGTGCCCTTTTGCCATCGGATATGCCTTATCTTGGTCAACCGGCTTGAAGGTACCTTTCCGCGCAGCTCCGCTTCCGCACATCTATGCTTTCGGCTATGCCTTAGTTTCAAACTAATAACGTTAGATTTCCGACGCTATGCATCAATATCCACGTGTTGATTCGAATAGAAAGGTACCGCTCCGTCATTCGGTATCATCCCAAGATCCTTCGCACTCAGTCAACTCTTCGCTCGAAATGTCATCCATCGGTGATGACCTCGAGGCCGCCATTCCCGAACATCTGGTGACCGAACGGACCCGGTCTTCCAAATTACCGGTCGGCTATCGCCCTCCGTTCCCTGCATACACGGCAAGGTTTCCCAAATCTTTGGATGGCTTGGTCATGGCAGTCATAGGCTTCCAGTGGCCAGCAAAGACGTCTTTCCCTGATGAAAGTCAGAACAACCTCTTAGGCTTCATGAATCTACAAGTAGGTGACGCCACACCTCGACATTGGGATTTGGCCTCGGTGCTCGATAAAGAAAATTACCACAATGTTGCTGTCCTCGCGTACTGGAGAAGCTGGGCTGAGTTGGAATTTTGGATGGATCAAAGTGGATTTGATGGCTTTTGGCAAGAGTTAGAACCAGGACGCGAGGTTGGCTGGTTCAAAGAGCTATTCTCGCCATCAATGGACAGACTTGAAACTGTGTTTTCCGACAGTCGCACTGCAGAAGGTATTGCGCATATGCGGGAGAGCATGAGCGGTCAAATTGCAAGAGCACGTGTATTGGGGAAGCATGCGCGATCGACTGCCTGCCTCGCAGACGGACGCATTAATTGGTGATGAATCTTTCTGCACGAGTGAAGTCAGATTGGAAGACACCAAATTGTGGAGGATTCGTGTACAGGGAAGACAGAATCTTGCCATGATTCGTTCTGGCCAAGATTGGTCTGATACAGATTCGCATGAGCGTGATCTCTACATGAGGACCATGCATCCTGTTCTCATCAAAGGCATGGAATTCCTCGCACGAGAGGGTGCGCCTCTTGGATGCTTTAGCAACCGATTCATGGAGGTGCGGAATCCTTTGGATCCTCTCAAGCTTACTGACAAAACATTCGGGCTCGGCTATTTCAGCGACATGGCTTCCTTGGAGCAGTGGAGCAGACAACACAAGACACATCTCGACATATTCACACGGTTCATACAATATGCAGCGGAACTTCAGAACAATATCAAGCTAAAATTGTTCCACGAAGTTATGGTATTGCGGCCAGAACAGCAGTATTTCGAGTACGTTGGCTGCCATTCTGGCACGGGCATGTTGGCTTTGCATGGGACAGACACCAAAACGTGATAGGGTGTAGCAGAAGGCTGGACGTAGACCAAGGGATAGGTGGTTCACGCACGAGGAAGATCTGCCCAGCTCTCTGGGTAGCGCTCTTCTTGAGACTAGAGCAGTTTCACGAACCTGATCACCCCTGCGCGTGCGATTTGACTGAATTTCTTTGCTTGGCCAATCAACGGCCACATTCCTTTGCTTTGCGATATTATTATCGCCATTTAAAGCGTCTTTCTTGACGTGGCTCACCCCAATTATCCAATCCACTCTTCCCAGAATGCGTTCACCATGACTCCTTCGGCGCTAGCGTCCTAGAACTGAAGAAGCGAGAAGCGGATGGTCTCTGAAAGGCTTAGTATACACGACTCCGCTCGACACTACTACGATACTGCATCACTCACGAGCACATAAACGTGATGTGACGGCTCAAAATAGCAAAGGCTGGTGTGATAGCGCTGTGAGCAGTCAAGGACAAGCACACCGGTCTGCAATGTTTCTTTCTATAGTACAACCGAAGTTGACGCTTTCGGATCATATGTCTTTGATCTTGCAGAATTCCTCACTGGACACCCTTACGTGGAGTCAATGTACCCTGCGGGACTGCACACGCTTGAGCGGTTCTATATCTACCCACATACTCGGTTGATGGCTCTGTCAATCACAGACATCGCGTTCGCTTAAAACTGCGGAATTCTTGTGCGGAGGATGAAAACACTGGCCGCACGGTTCTAATCAAATTCTCAACACTCGTGGTAGATTTCTGTTACTGGCAAGCAGGTCATCACCTGTAGTCACGGTGCCAGGGAGAGATCTTTCTGTTGGGTTGTTCCGCTCCGGCAGTCTGCACATATCAGCCATCGACCTCACGATACATGATCGACATATTCGGCTGTCGCCCAGCACCTGAAGATATTGGCATAACTAAACCTATACGCCGAGTTCGATCACAGCCAGCCAGCCTTGGAGGTAGCAAAGAAACAAGACCCGCAAGCAGAAATCTCTTCATGGGGGCGAAAAGTTGGTTGCGATCAAATCCCTTTCCACCCGGCGGACATGGCGTCCAGCTATAGACGAAGACGTACTCGGCACTTTTCTGCTGTACAGTAATGGACGTCACCGAGAGAATGTCCGCGCCTGAAGCAGGATGTGGGTATGCACGGGATGATCGATCGCAAGTGCAGATAAGGGTAGAATTCAATCAACCGAGTCCCGGTATTCCTCTCGAAATTCTCCAGATCCTCGTGGTGACAGTGCCTCGACTGGGCGGGAATGGTACGCGTCTTGTCGCGAATGTCCAGGTCCGAAGTCGCGGTTTAGGATCCAAGGAAGCTCGCCCATTGACGCTTATAGCGAATACAGGATAGCAGGAGACGGAGGTGGTGCAAGTTCAGGCGCAGGTAGAGGTAGAGGTCTCAGCGTAAAAGATTGTCGAAAGGATCTTTTCGTGCTAGTCCCTGAGCAGGACGAGGGCGGCGAACTTATGGACGAAGGATTGTCTCGGCGGTTCCTACCTGAGCTCAGCGTGTGGACGTCCAACTCTGGGATCGATTTGTCCGGGTGTCGTTGCGTACGCGCAAGATCAGCGCCCTTGGTTTCAATTTTCGAATATGGATGGAGTCTTCGTATCGGTGGAGTGCGGTGCCCGCTATGGTCGAATCCCTCGCGAGGTGTCAATCTTGAATCACTCGGTGACCTCGACGAAGGCAGTATCTGATCGCTGTGTATGCTTGCGTATCGAGCTACAAAAGATATTTGCTCCTCTTTACTGAAGCATTGAAGCTTGACTTTAGCGGGCAGTGACATGAACCACATGGCGTGGCCGTCAAGAACGGACTCATCACAATCGACCGAGCTTGGCAGAAGACAGGGCAGGTTACCCGCACAAGTCAGCAGTCTCATTTCCCGATGCTGCGCTTGACAAGCTTGCTTTGTCGGAGACGCGTAATTTGAGCGTGTCTCTCTGGCCACACTCCACTTGCATCTCTCTGCGGCTGCTTGTTGTTCATTGCAAAGGATCTCGTAGGTCGGGAAGTACTTCTGACTGTTCACCTAGTCAGCGACTAGACACACTTGATCGTTGCCGTAGCCTCAACAAAGCATCCAAGCAGCTGCGCTCCAGTCGAGAATCTCACATTCTGTTCTGAAGGAAAGGGCCCAAGCAATTTTAATGTAATCGACCTACCGAAGTGCCTTTGGTAAAGCTTCATAGTCCCACACAGAACATTGTCTCGATGTCTTCTCCCCTGCTTTAATGCTCATGACGGTGCAAGGAACCTCTGCCTCTGGACAAATTCTCGCCACGATGAAATACGGCTTGCAAGAGCGGCACGAGCAGAGGCTGGGCGACGCGGTCGACGCAACTTAGGATTTGGTAACTCCCGTCAAGTTGGGTTGCAATTCGAGCGTTGCTCCTCGAATATTTGCAGTTCATGCGGCCAAGTTGGTAACACGAATGTCTTCAGCGCTGCCCAAATGGCGATGAGGGATGGGAACTGAGGTCGCGCCAGGGTGAGATGGAATCAAGAATTAATGAGAGAGATCGTTGCCCAGAGTGGCCGCACTCGGTCTTTTGAAGATTGCTTCGTGGGCCTGCAAATCACGCTGCCCTGGTCGCTAGTGTCACGTCGCCATCTACCGAAGTCTGATAACGTGTCTTACCAGCTTTTGGTTGATGCGAAAAAGCCGGGATTTTAGTGTTTGCAGGAAATGTCTGAGTTGCGAACATGGCGGAACAGCGAACTCCATGCTAGTTTGATATGAAAACAGATTGCAGCAAGGGCAGAAGGCTCAGCGGCAACGCCTGCCGACACGTGGACTGCAATAGTGAAGCATGAGCCGCGCAATCACACTAAGATTAGCCAAAGAAAGCAAAGCAGGGCTGGTGACTGCGAATTAGGGCTTCGGCGATCTGTCCGTGCAGACAAATGCTATGTCATGCTGTGATCCTTCGGCTTGTTCCAGCTTCGTGCATGGGAGCGGCGTGTTTCAGATACAACATTATGCCGACAATTCGGTTTCACTCGTTTAGAGTAGAGTGTATCACCGTGTCACCAGCGCCGATAGCCGCCAGATTGTGTGCGCTATGACAACAAAGTTGTCGCGATGACTATCCATTTGTAGTCATAACTAGTTCTACGGTGATAAAGCCTCGTAAGGGATCACGCGGCTGAGCCAGTCGTACGTTTCGCGCACCGAGCTCGATTTTAGGAGACTGCGTCAGGGTGCGTTTCCCCAAGACAGGACTTCGAGACAATCAACTACGAGAAGCAGCAGAGCTCAGAGACTCAGCTGAGTAAGATGCTGAAGGCCGTCGTTAGTGCTCGCGAATCTGTTGACGAGCGCTTCGCGCTCATGCAAGAGGCTATCGCCGAAAGATCGAGCATCGAACAAATCAAGCCGACCATGTCGAAATGGTTGCGCAACGCCGTACAAGACCGACTGCACTTCACGAGGCTTACAGAGAATGTATAGCTGAGCGTGGCCCCAATATTGTAGAATCGCGACACATTTCAAGCTGATCCAGCACCGAGTGCGGGCTCATTCGCCACCTACAATGTATTCTACGAGCAAAAAGTGGGCCGCGATTTGAAAGTCTGGGCCGAGTTCGCGGCGCACTTCGAGGTGCCACATGTGAGGAAATCTAGTATTCTTACTCTTTTTTTTCTGCCTGAAACGCGCAATGTTTCGGCAGAATAATGGAGTTTTCCAATGTTGCACGTCGTAATGCGTTACTACCTTCACCCATTTTTCGAAACGCGGAGCGTTTCAAAAATGTTAGAAATGGGACGCTACGGAAAATGTGCACCCAGCTAGAGTCATGTGTGCCTTTGAAATGTGTCGCACATCCAAGTCTTGGTGATTCGTCGCTAGCGACGCGTTGCAAATTTCGTGAACAAGAAATGTTGTGACATACTGGAACTGTGTCGCGTTACCAGCACCTAGAAATGCATCACTAGCGATGCGTTTCAAGGTACTCAAACGATGGTTAATGTGAAATGCTGGCAACGTGTCGCATTCAAAGACCAAAGAACCGCGTCGCTAGCGATGCATTACCAGGTACTTACGCGAATGTCTTCCGTGCACGTCCGAACTGTGCCGCGTTTCAAGATTCGGCGATGCGCCGCTGCCCGAGGGGCGACCATTCCTGTTCGCAGAAATTCGCCGCCAACCACGCGTAGACGTGATGTGGAAGTGCTTGCAGCAAACGTGTCGCACAACGCACGCATGTCTTCACAGCTTCACCGCCTCATATAAGTATACAATGATTCGCCTGTGTATGCTTTGTTCATGGAAGTGGTACACACCTATGATGAAATTAGGTGTGAAAGAGTTGATTGAGCTGTGTATCTACTGCTGGGGCCATCCACTGCTTTATACCTTCAGTGGGTCTGTGGCGGTCTAGATGCTCTTGTCCGGCAATCTTCAACAGGGAGTACAACCTGTGAGAGCGCACCTGGGACAGACATGACGATCAATTTCTGAATTGTTGTGCGCCAAAGTGCTCGCCTGGCTGGAAGAAAGCAAGAGGGAGGAATTTGTCGCACGGACGGATTATGTCAGCGGCACGGATGCGAGGGGATGACATAAGCAAGCCACGGTTGGGTGCGAGATGTATCAATCGCAGTCCGTCGGTGCTTACATGTTTCCAAAATACAAGCTTCATTGGAAGGGGCATGTGTGCATCTTCGCAAAGCCAATAGTGGCAGATGTGACGGGTCATCGCATTGTGAGCGAGCAAGGATGCGTCGCATGTTGAGAGGTGATAGTGTCGTACGCGCAAGCAGATTTCATGCCCCAGGGTTTCCATTCGCTAGCACATATGCCATTTTTGGCAGGTTGCAGCCCACCCATGTCCGTGAAACAAGCCCAGAAGCCATAGCCCACAACCCGTAGTCCATATTCCCGCAGCACACAGCCCATAACCCATAACCCACGACCCATAACCCACGACCCATAACCCACGATCCATAACCCACAGCCCATAGCCCACGACCCATAACCCACGGCCCATAACCCACGGCCCATGGAGCATTTTCATTATTCAGATGAGTGGAGGGTGGTGATATGTGACGATTGTGGGTACGCAGTATGGCCGGACCGGATCGCGACACATTTGAAACGAAAGCATAAGACGACGAGGAAAGATGCCATCGCAGCCGCCAAAACCATACGTCAACAACACGTCAGCATGGCGGAGTGTCCGAGCGAGTTCATCGGACCATCAGTCATACAAGCCCGGATTCCCCAGTTACGGGTGTACACCAACGGATATCAATGTCGTGAGTGTGGAGCGATTAGACAAGATGAGTCGTGCATGAGGAAGCATTGCAGGCAAGAGCACGGTAAGACGATGCACACAAGTTGTGGACGTCCGAGCAAGGCAAAACAGATGGCGATCGCGAAGTCAGAGAACCGGTTGTGGAGCAAAGTCGAACAGTTTCAACGATTTTTCAGCGAAGGCGAACATTCCAATTATTTTAGCGTTCACGAGCAGCGCGAGCAGCAAGAGCAGCGAGTGAATCCCCCGTCGGACGAAGCACAGTGTGTTGCGAGAGTGAATTGCGAGTTGGACGAGATTTGGAAAAAGGCGGCCGAGATCCGAAAGAAGGCGGATCGAACCACGAAGAAGGTGAGATGGACGAGGTGAACAAGTGGGTAAATCGGACGAGGTGGGCGTATTTGAAAGGCACCGAAGTATCGATTGACGGAGCAGCAAGAAGAGGCGTGGGTGAAATTCATCCGCCAGGCCAAGGAAAGAGATAAGAGCGAACGGGCGGGAGCCAAGGAAGACAGACCCGAAGAGAAAAACGAAAGAAGCGCGGACGCAGGGGGACGATGCCAGTAGCGAGGAGGAAAGAACAAGGAAACGAGGAGCAAGGAGAGGAGGCAGACGAACAAGAGTTGACGGCGATCCAGCGACAGCGCGGACGACAAGGAGCCGCCAGAAAAGCCGTCACGGCGTGATCGGGGCAGTGGCACAGATGATGGATCGATTCATGGTCCGCGGCACCAATGGTGCAATGCAGTGGATGCTAGATTTACGGACGTACGGGTTGAAGATACATTACAACACAACCAGTCCCGGGCACGTGGATTGGAACGACAATGAGGTGTTGACGTACAAAGGAATCGACATCAGGATGAACGCATTCCGCGGATTCGTTGGAACATTGTTGCAACAAGCACAGGAATTATTGAACAGAACGTTATTGATGGGGTACGAGGCGCCGGAAATTCCGTGGTCCAACATCCGGGATGACGCCAGCAACAGCAGCCCACGATTCAATTTTTTGCGAGACGAGCACAGCAGGATGCCGGCGGATGGAGAGACGTGGTTGCGTCGGCAGATGGGAGGCGACATGGAGAAATTGAAAGAGTGGTACAAGCCGGGTACGAAGCGAGCCGACATGGCGCAGTTGGACAAGTACATGCGAGCCGTGAAGGAATTCCGCATGCAGTTGTTGATTTTGATGCACATCACAGGCGGGCAGCCAGCCCGGGCGCCGAAGATTTTGAGCGTCCGACACGAGAACACGGCGAAAGGAAACCACCGGAATTTGTTTGTCGAAGATGGGTTGGTGGTGTTCGTCACGCAGTACCACAAAGGGTACGCGATGAGCGGCGACATCAAAATCATCCACCGATATTTGCCGCGAGAGGTGTCGGAGTTGGTCGTCCGTTATTTGTGGTTGGTGTTACCGTTCCATTTCGCCATGGAAAGAGAGCATTTTTGGAGCACGCCAGAGGACGGAGAAGCCCCCAAGCCGGTGTCGGCGCGTTTGTGGCCCGTGGACCATGAAGGACGCAAGACGACGAGCGCACAGATGCGAGAAGCGATGAAAAGATACAGCAGGGAGCATTTGGGCCAAACGTTGACGATACAATCATACCGCGAAATCGCCATCGCGATCAGCCGAAGGTTCATCGGCGAGCAAGATGCGTTCATGAAAGATTTCGACGAGATCGACGAGGGTGGTTTGGACGAGGGCGAGGGAGAGCAAGGTGTGGGTCAGCGTTTGCAAGCGATCATGGACAAGCAGGCAAGCCACACATCCAGCGTGGCGGGCATGATATACGCGCGATTGATCAACGAGCGGGATGGAACGGTGGCAAGCACGCGAGCCAGATTCAGGACGGTCAGTTGCATGTGGCATTTATGGTTGGGTTTCGACACGGCATTCGACCACGAAGGCAGGGACGGAAGCCAGAAGATGGGCAAGAGAAAGACGAGCGAGATGCTGTGGGAGGCCGTGATGGAAGCGAAGCAGGCGGCGAGGTGGAAGCATTTGCGAGCAGCGGATATCCAGACCAGTTTACAGCAGATGATGAGATCCGGCGCGGCCAGATTTCGAGGCGTGCAGAGAGAGGCCATCCAGGCGATCGTCGAAGGCGCGCCGAGGATCATCGCGGTCATGCCGACAGGCGAGGGGAAGAGTTTGTTGTTCCAGTTGCCCGCATGCATATCGCCGCGTGGGTTGACGATCGTGGTGGTGCCGTTGGTGGCATTGCGGTACGACATGATGATCAGGTGCGCAGCGATAGGCGTGAGGGCCCGGGAGTGGGAGCCGGACCGACAGGTGGACGACGCCAGCATCGTGTTCGTTACGCCCGAGACGGCGGCGCAGAGCGCGTCGTTCAGATCGTTCGCACAGCGGAATCGTCGGCGATTGGATCGGATAGTCATCGACGAGTGCCACGTGGTGTTGAACGAGAGCACGACGTTCAGACGCCATTTGCAGCGATTGGGCGGGTTGGTGAAGATGGCGTCGCAGATGATCATGGTGACGGCGACGTTGCCGGTCAGCAAGATCGAGGCGTTGAAAACGAACATGTTTTGGAGCGGGTTGGCGGTGCGAGAATTCCGCATGCGCACGGCCAGGACCAATATCCGTTACAGCGTTTGCACAGTCGACGGCAGTCAGAAAGAGCACGACGAGGCGGTGGTCAGAGTGGTCGAGGTCAAGTTCCGGCAATACCAACCAGGCAAGATGATCGTTTATTGCAACAGCACGACCGGCGTCGGCAAGTACGCAGACATGTTAGGGGTTGATGCATATTACAGCGACGCCGATTTGAAAGCGGAGAAATTCGAAGATTTCCGCCGTGGGCGCACGCAATTGATCGTGGCGATGAGCGCGTTGGGGTTGGGCATCGACATCCCCGACATACGTGCCGTGATACACGTGGATTGGCCGTTCGGGATGATCGAGTTCAGTCAGGAGGGCGGACGTGCCGGCAGAGACAGACAAGCCAGCGAGAACATCGTGGTCATGAGGCAAGATGCAGCAAGCGGCCGCAAAGACCGGTTTGCCGACAAGCGCGACGGTGCGGTCGAGAACACGGCGTTGATCGAGCGATTCATGCAGATCGGTGTACCACCCAAGGAACAATCGTGTCGAAGGATCGTTTTGAATGAATATTTCGATGGCGAGGACAGACGGGCGTGTCAGCAGGGCGAAGAGGCGTGCGACGTTTGCAGTCCATCGGCGGATTTACAGCGAGCAATAGCCGGCATCACCGAAGCGGCGTCGGAGCAAGCCGTGCAAGGCGAGACGGGAGACGATGGCGGGCCAGCGACGGTGTTCACGACCGGAGTGGTGTCGTCCCGAGCCACAGACGAGGTCAGCGTCGACCGCGATGATGTGCAAGCATTCCGCGAGTCGCAGCGCGATCGTGGAAGGGCGAAAGAGGCGGAAGCCGAACGGACCAGGAATCAGCAGGCACAGACGAGACAGATAAAGTCACGGTTGGAATGGCGCGGCAAGTGCGTGTTGTACGCGATCGACTGGCGGGCGTTCGATCACAGCGCGTGGCGTTGCGAGCACGTGCAGAGTTGCGGTGCGTATGCGATGGCACGGTTGGCGCAGAAGTCAGCCAAGTGGAAGGTAAATTTTCGTGCACGATGTGTTTCACGCCGCAGTCGATGTGTCATTGGTTCGTCCCCCACGCGAACAAGGCGGGTTGGTACGTCCCCTCGAGGACGGGCGGAGGGCGAGTTTGTCCGTTCAACGGCAAAATGGTGATGGTATTCGCGTGCGCGATCCACAGCAGCGAAGGACCATACCATCGTCGGCAGTTCGCGGCGACGCGAGCGCGGACGGATGTGCATGGACGACATCGAGACACAGGTGATGAAGCCAGAGTCATGGGACGGGAAATCACACTACACGCGACCAATCCATCCTACCTAGAGTGCACTCACTATACCCTCTTCAGCGCTAGCGTCTCATTCTATTGTCGCTAGCGCGCATGTGTAGACGCTAAACCCTAGTTTGGTCGGGAAGCAATCATCCCCAGTGTAGACTCATATACTAGGAGTCTTTGTTGTGTTCAAGCCCGCCGAAATGCATGTACACTCTGTGACGTAAATAGTACAGTGCCCTCTAGGTGCATGGCGCCGGCGAAATCAACTTATCATCATCATAGTAGACGAACACTTTCGCACACAACATCGCAGGCCAGGATTCATCTCCAGTATGGATTCATTTCATGAATTTTGGGGATCAATCAAGCGTCGGTGATCGAATTGACGTTTTGCTAATGACTAAGCAGCAAATCTTGCAACCAGCCACGCAGTGCCATTTCCCAACGATTGCCTGACGTTTTTTTGCTGGAGTCGCTTTGCGCCTCGATAGCGACACCTATACTGTCTAACAATTCAGCATTCGAAATGATGTGTAGTGCTTGGAGTCCCTTGAAGCCATTGTATATCTGTGCCAAAGCCCTGATGGCTCTGTTGTGCTCATCAACCGAAATCTTCGGGCTGGTGTTTGAGCTGACCACTAGCTTCGGGTCCGATGAAGTCTTCGCAAAAAGGCCCTCAGTTCGACGCACGAGATTTTGACTTTTTGCACATCGGGTCCAACAGAGGTCCAGATCGCGTCTTTTTCAATCTTACTGCCTTCAGCTTCTCTGAGGAGAGTTTGTATTGAAGGCAGTTGCTCGGCTATCTTTTGCGCCTGCTCTGGAAGTCTCATTTTGGTGATGCTGCACATCTCGATAGCATCTGTAATTGCCCCAATAGAGTGAGCGATAGCTTCGAGTAACGAGGAAGCTGAATCTCCGGTTTCTGGCATTGCGATCTTCCTATTGCAGTGTCGTGCGCGTGCTTCAGGTTTGTTGCTCGAATGATCTTGAGAAGGTTCTCCCAGTAGTGCAGGTTGATGGCCAATGGGACAGTGGTGTGAATAGTTGTTGTCTGCAGGAAGTATGGAATGGAAACAAGCAAGCGCGTGAAATTGAAGGGACTTCTAGTCTTAACAACTCTCGAGTCCAGCTGGTAGTCGCCAATTGGTTCACCTTCCACCTCTTATCTCTTATCTGGCTGGTTTCGTTATCTCTCTTGGTGTCCCACATCCCGGCTCGAATTCGCCGATGGGACTAGTGTATCCGACATAAGCCTAAGTACGTATGCCAAGACTGATATCTACGCGAAGCCCTGAGCCCCGGAAGTTCCGTGGTCTTGGCTAGTCACGGGCTTGTTCGCCTGGCAATAATCTTGACAGTACACCTGGTAGAATACTTACTCTGGGGTTCAGTCCGAGGCTGGATTTAGGAAAGGGATGCATGAGAAGAGGAAGGGCAGGAAGTCCATGGATGATGACTGTTGCGACGCAGATGCGTAGTGATTGTCCAACGCTTTCTTTTGGCTCCAATCTGACATTCTCTGCTGCACCGACCCCCGTCTCAGATGTTGCACTAGGGTTGGACCCTTTGTAACAAAGATTTGTGGGGTTGGTTGATTGTTGTTCTACTTCAGGCGCGGCCTGTTAGACCGAATCTTTCTATCTACTGTCTTGGCGAGCTAATCCTGCGATCTGCGACTTGGTTACCCAAGGTACCTTGGCCTGCGACAATAAAACCCTAGCTGTCACGATTGATGTTGCACGAGAGGATGACCTCTCGCTGATATGAGATTGTGGGTTGATTGATTGTTTTCTAGCGTAGGCGCGCGGTCTTGTTGACCGGGCCTTTGTATCTAGTGTCTTGGCAAGCTAATCCTGCGATCTGCGACTTCGCTTCACCAAGTGCCTCGGCCTGCGACAATTGATGTTTCGAGCTCTGCCCGTAACATCAGCTATGTCTCGAAGCAGTTAGCCTGGTAAACGCCAAGCTTGACCATTCGAAACTTCAGGAGAAGGGAAGGCTGAAGATTGACCGGGCATATCTAATTGTAATTTGCTTAAGCATTGCAGAGCGAGATCGAAGACGCCATCTGCGGTCTTCACGAGTCATATATTGACCGTTGACCATAAACATCAGATGGCGCGGCAACAGGTTCGACAAGAGAGCATGGGTGCAGCGGTGTTATGGCACGGTCTGCAATAGTGACATATGCCTTCAACGCGAGCTTCTGAATGGTGTGGACACTATTGGGTATCTTACTCGATTCTATTGGGCCATTCGAGCCGAAATCCATTCTTTGATGATGTTCGATTGGTCTCGAATGATAGTCCCACTTGTTCACACGTTCGATCTCGATGATTGTAGAGATTAATTTGCGAACGCTCAGATATCAGACGGCCTGACTATCAAGACTGTTCATTCGTTTTGGATTGCGTTAAGGCTGTACTATCTGCTGGTATTGGTCTCTTGTGCCTTCGCTTAGATCATCATATCGTCCTCAATCTTTCGAGCCGTCAGGCCCCAGGGTTTGCAAGCTTGTCGGCATCATACTGTCAACTTTCCAGTAATAAGACCCTTCCTTATTGTTGCTGTCACATTTGACAGTCTTTCCCATTCATAACTTTATCCACCTTTTGTCATCTCATATAATGAGCATAGATAGATGGCCGACGGCTGCGGTCAATGCTATTGCTCCTTGGCATGATTGAAGATCCCGTGGGGCGTTGAATGCACTTGCCCCGACGCTAGGAATGATAGGAGATATGCGATACCAAGAGACGACTCGAGCACCGTAGAAGTGGTCGCCTCGACTAACGAATTGTTAGCACTAGCTTATCATATCGTTGGGCAGCACTCATCTCAATACACGGGCATATCTTGGCCCAGCGCTAAGACACAGTGTCTATAAAAGCTTTGTAACTTCCAATTCTTTTTACTGCATCTCAACAGATATCATTCACTTCCACCACTGGTGCTCAGCATCATTCCGCCTTCTCCTCTTTCCCAGAATCTCTCTACCTCGTGGCGTCTACCACCAAAAGTCAGTCCCTTTGCCATGATTGCATCAGCAGTCTTCTTGCTTTTCACGGTCAGGACCAGTGTCGATCTCTTGATGCTCCGCTGTCGAAGCGCTCGGCCAGCGTGTCGCCTTTGAGCCAACGCGGCGCGTATGGCAGCTGTTCACCTGTCATCAGTTCGATCTCCCCTCGTGCTATGTCCAGTCCGCTTTCGCTCATGTAACGATCCAACGCGACTCCGTGCACCCGCAGCTTCAGCCACCTTTCTGTTTTCTCCATGTAGGCAACTTCGGGATCTAACTTTCTCACGGCACCCATCACGGTTGGCGCATAGTTGAGCAGCTCGTCCGCAGACGCGTTTTCGCTCATAACGCATGTCAAGTTACCTTTGTCGGTGTAATGCATCTTGACCAGTCTCACAGTCACTGGTGCTCTCGCGTGAGCGAGTGCTTTGTTGACTTCGAACAGGATATCCCTAGGGTCGCAGTTGTGGGCTTGAACATTTCTGACAAAGAGGGCCCGTCGCTGGCTCCGAGGATGTTTCTTCAGCTTTTTCTTACCGCATGTAACTGTGGTCCAGCCGTTGCCTGATCCCAGGCTGGCCACATTGGCCCAGCTTGACTGCGACTGTTGTTGTGCTTCTCTGTTGAATGTACCTTCGGCGTCTCTCGGCAGAGCGCTGCTTCCTGACACTGTCGGCACACCTCGACTTTCTTGCCTCGATGTCTCTGACTTTGAAATCACAGACTTGACGAGCTGCACGAGTTGTAGCTGCAGCTTCTTGATCTCTTGCACTTCATCCTGAAGAGCTCTCACCCTGTCCCCGCAGCCAGTGGTAGCTTCGGGGCCCTGGAGGCCGCGCAGGGCTTTTGCAATGGCATGCTCGATTTCTTGGAGGCAGATATGCTCTTGTATGCTAGTAGCCGAGCCTACATCCACTTTCCTCTTCTTCGGGCTCGTTGGCCCTATACCACGGCTCTGCCTCTCTTCCCTTTCTTGCCCTCCACCTCCTCGAAATTGATTGATTGATTAATCTATTAAGCTATGCACGGGTTCGACACCCGTATGAGCTGTCCCTGAGATCTACCTAACGTTCAAGCTCTCGTAACCGCCTCGACTCAACTGAAATATCCCCAAGTCTGAGTTTTGTGTCAGAGTGGGACAGGGGTAGACACTCTTTGAGAGCTCTGTGAAATCACACCGCGCTTAACGAGTGTGAGTCTCGCCGGGAGGGCGAGCCTGAAAACGTCCTGTTGCTTTGAGAAATTGCACTGTTTCCCACACCATCTTACAATCTGGTCTCCACTTTTCCGGTTCGTCGATCAATTGACGAGTTGTCGGGTGACGCCTTGAGCTTCGTCCTCCAAGGAGATACGAGATGTCTCCCCACCTCTCGCCAGCTCTCTCCTTTAGTCCATCGCGTAGATGACTCCATCGTTCGCACGACAGCAGCACGTGGCCGACAGTCTCATCACCGGCTCCGCATTCACACTTGCTATCTTCCACGACCTTTATTCTCGCAAGGTACGCGTTCACTCGCGCGTGTCCCGTCCGCGCTTGCGCAAGAATGCTGGCCTCTTCCCGCGAAAGCATGCCGTACAGCTTGAGCACGTGCTTCCCTGGCAGAGCTGCGTCGAGCTTATAGGAGTATCTTCCCGAGAGTGCTGGTGGGACTATGTTCTCTCGCCCGACTGCTTCTTTCACCCTTCCCATCACCTTTGCCCGTTCGCTCACGCGAAATCCCGGAACCCTTGTCGGTTGCCCGGGCACCTCCGTCACTTCTCTTGCTGCACGATCTGCTGCATCGTTTCCGCTACGCCGCTGTGAGAGGGTACCCAGAGTATTTCAAAATCCAGCCTCTCTTCTAGACAAGAACAGAGTGCTCTGAGCACCGCACCAGCCGCCTCTGTCTCCTTGGTGAGCGACCCCTCTTGTTGATCAACGTGATCGACTCCTGGCTGCCTGTCACTACGGAGAAGTGCCTTCCGATGCTTCTAGCGTAAAGCACGGCGAGCTCAATACCCTTCAGTTCCGCAGCAGTGGCGGAACATGTGTTCTCCCATCCTACTATAGCCTGGTACACCAGTGCTGGCACGCGGCCAGGTCTTCCAAAGTCCACCGCTGTCACTGCAACACCAGCAATTTGTTCCGTACAGATGCGTCAGGGTACAGAACGAGTGCTCTACGTGTCCGTAAGCTGTCTTTGTACCGCTTCATGGCCTCTTTGGCTGACTGGGAACCACGATTGAGGGAGCGCCGTCCATGGTTGCACCGTGTACGGTAGCCTAGAGTTCATGCCCACCAGGCCGTCTTCTTGAGCCCGCGACCATATCTGAGGATCGTGTGTGCCAGGGGCGAGCGGCACCTTCCCTTTTCTTGAAGACTCAAGACTCTATGGATCGGGTGGCCTGGTGTGTGGTCATGACGTCCACGGCATGCCTAGCCACTTTCCTAGTAGGCGTTGTTCCACCGCTTCGAGGCACGCTTCGTCCTGCAGGACATTGAAGAGACTGTTCTGAAGGCACCGGTAATCATGACCGCTCCAAGTCGTTGAACGCGCTCCAGTCTTCGCACATGACGCCGGCCGCCCGTGAGCCCCTGGAGAACCATACGGACGCCGCATAGTCTGTGTCGGTGTCACCACTGCGTTGAACAGTTGGCGCTTTTGCTTCGGCCGCATTTCCTTGAGCCTGCCGATGGCGAGACACTTCTTGGTGGCGGCGAGAGTCACCTTTTCCAAGTGTGAACTCATGTTCAGGTGCGCATCTAGTATGACGCCCAGTAGTTTGACGCGGGCTTCGACCCAACCTCAGCTCCGCGGCACTTGAGGCTAGTCTCTGCATTCACCTTGCTGCGAGGTCGAGTGAAGTGGACAAATCCAGTCTTTTCCAGGTCGAAGGTGGCACCACTCTGTTCCGCCCATTGTTCTATCTTCGGGATCACGTCGCGCTGGATTGCAGCCGTACCTTCCGCAGCCGATGGTGTTGTGACCCACGTAGTGAAATCGTCTACGTAGCCAAGTGATCCTTCGTTGGCATCGATGTTCCCCCTAACCAAGCCGGCGTTGTAGAAAATGTACAGGATGGGCGACAGAGGTGATCCTTGTGGGATGCCGGCGTGAGCAATGGGTCGCATCGCCGACTCGTACTGCCCTACGATGACCTTACCGGCGCGGCCCTCACAGAAGCTACGAATCCATGCAACCAACCTTTCTGGGATTCCAGCTTGACAAAGCCTTGAGCAAAGCACGCTTCGGTGTACTCCGTTGAATGCTCCCTGCACATCAAATGTGACGAGTGAAAGGACCCTGCCGGTCTTCCACGCCTGATGTATACACTCTACCAGAACGTTGAGTGCCTGCTCAGAAGACCGGTGCTTGCGGGCTCCAAAGTGATTGTTCGGCAGCAAATTGTACCGCTCCGCCATGTACGACAGGCGGGTTGCGACGATGGACTCGAATCCCTTGCTTATTGTAGGCAGTAAGGAGATGGGCCTGTATGCTCTGGGGCTGCTGTAGTCCTTCTTCCCGGGCTTGCGCAGCACGACTATGCTGGCCTCACGCCATCGCCTAGGGACGTGGCCCAGCGACAGAGAGGCCTGGTATAGCCACCTGATCCATTCCCTGGTGAGGGGCAAAAGCTGTCTCCACACAGCAAACGGGATCTCATCCGGCCCAGGGGCCTTGTTGGGGTTCGGTCGTGTTACTGCCCTTTCCATCTCCTCATCTGTCACTGCCGGCAGTGGACCGACGCGAGTGTGCTGCCCTTCTTCGGCATGCCGGGCTGCTGGAGGCCCTTGCGGTGGTGGCGGAGTGGGAAAGAAACTCTCCATCAATACGTCCTCTTTTCCCTCGTCAGTCTCGACCATACCATTTTCACCGTAAAGTGTTGGGATCCTTGTTTCTCGAGACACTGATTTCGAGATCTAATTTGCTTTCCAGATATTATTCTGGTCAGCGAGGAAGTCACGCCAGTGCCTCTTCTTTTGAGCTTCCATCTCCTGACAGAAACGACGTTTCGCGAGCGAAAACCTGTCTTGGACTTCGTCCAGCGCTCCCCCCCTGCGCCGTTGGGTTGTGATAGCATTCCTGGCAGCAGTCATATTGCTTCTCAATACAGTCAGCTCTGGCGTCCACCATTTCTTCACGTATGGTGAGGGTTTGGCCCGCGGCACTCTTGTTTGAACCTCCTCTGTGACCACACTCATGAAATGCACTGCACACCTCTCCAATTCGTCCTCGGTAATCGTGCTCGGAATATCAGAGGGCGGCAATCGCGTCGCGATTGCGTTCCCGATAGCCTTCCAGTCAGCTTTGTGGAATTGGAGCTTCCGTCTGCAGTTTTGGGGTGAGTCCGCCACCAGGTCGAATCTCATCTCGATTGGCTTGTGATCCGAACCATGATCTGTCCCGTACACCCTGCAGTACGTTTGACACTCTACCATGCCTTCCGATGCTAAGATAACATCAATTGAGGACCGAGCGTCCCCAGTTGGTTGTTCCCACGTTACGGTGCCTGGCTTAAGCAGCGACTGCAGGCCATACTCTTGAGCCAGATTCACTACCTGGATGCCTTCGTCACGCCTGTTGGGAGCCACGCCTGCGAGCCCACCCCACAGAACATCGTGGCGATTGAGATCAGTGCACAGAACTATTTGTAATCCATCCCCTATAGCTTGTCTGGTTGCGTCTACCACTTTTCGGACATGGCGTAGCTTCTCCTGAAGGGCCGCTTCACGGTCACTCACGTGTGATTCGCTCCTTGGGTCGTAGATCGCAGCGATTAGCACAGCCTTCTCCCCGACTCTTATAGTCGCTGCAACTATGTCCGGGTCGTCGACCGGAATTTGTCTGGCGTGCATATCGACGTTGAAGTATAACTTGCCCGGAATACATGCCTTGTGCAGACCCCTGATCTGTGCCGTGACGGCGTCATCGCATACCACCGACCATGCTGGTGCGTCCTTGGTTGTCCTTCATTCGGGTCTTCGTAAATATATGGCTCCAATATGGCCAATGCCGTGAACTCCTGCAGGTTCGTATCGTTGAATATGCTCCACTGAACATGTTTTCGCTTGCCGACGTTGTAGTGCAGTATACTGAGTCCGTCAATCATGTGGATGGATCGGGACTGTCCATCTCGGCATCTCTGTCGCCTGGGGCCATGTTCTGTTCAGAGTGCGTCGGCCGGAGGGTGCCCGACCTCTTTGGTAATTGAGCAAGATACTTCTTGTGCGCTGGGTGATGCTTACAGCACCAATCCTTGATCGTGTGTGCTCCTAGGCATGCTGGGCATTTCAATGCGGCGGTACCCGAGCAGTCTCGTGTTTGATGGCCACCGGAGCAATTTCCACATCGAGTGACGCGCCTACAATTAGCTTGCGTATGTCCATACGCGTTGCAATTGTAGCACACCTTGGACGAGGTCTCCTGAAGATACTTCGAGCAGAAAGCCCCGTACGCCCCGCCACCAAACAGAGCCTGGCCTGTCTGCAAGAGCCAATCGGCAGCCGCTTTACTCTTCAGCCATATCACCATAGATCCGTTCGCTTTGCGCGAGTCCAGCCTGCTGAGCCAGCTGGCTTTCATCGCCGTAAAAACCAAACCTACCATGGCATTATCCCTGGCAAACTCGGCGCAGACCTCCTGGCGCAAAGTACGTCCGTCCGGTGTTTGATCGTCCAAAACGGCCCTCTTGGCAACCATGTCACATTTGACCGGATACCATGGCTCGCTCAAGACTCTTGCATTTGGCATCGCAGCTCCGAGCCACTCGACGCGGTTTCGGGCTCTTGTGGCTTCCGCCGCAGAAGCGAAGACCACGTTGATCCTTTCACCGGGCAGCTGACGGAGACAAGTGAACTTTGCCTTTCCCATAGATACTCTGTCATTGATTGCCTGTTGGAACTTGGATTTGACCGCTATGAAGTCCGACTTTTCGTCTTTGACCCTCGAGGTGTTGACAGTGATGGAACACTTATCGTCCTCAACACGCAACCTCTGTTGATGTTTCATTCCATTTGCTTTGTCGCTCGTTGCGGTTGCTGCAGGCACGCTTGTCCTAGTGACATCTGCATAAGTGGGAACTTGCGTCTTGTTCTTGCTGGCCTGTATCAGCTTCTTGAGCTCCCTTACTTCCTTCTTGAGCTCTCTGACTTCCTGCCTGAGGTCAGCGATCTCTTCCACTTTCTCTTCATCCTCTCTAGCTCTGCTCCCCTCGCGATCGAGTAAACGAAGGACCAAAGATTTAAACCTCTTCAATCTGGTTCGCGGTGGAGCTCCCGTCGCTAGATCTTGCCAAAGCATCCTCAGCCCTGCGTTTCTTCGACCCCTCGGCCTCCTGGCCTGGTTGAAAGGCACCAGTCTTGGGCCTCGTCGTAGTACTCTTAGCTGCTTGCTTCGGCCTGCCCTTAGCCCTCGTTACTATCTGATAACCCTCTTCCGCCACCACCCCCAGCCTTGCCTCCGGCCTTGGCAGCCCCGCACCGGCGTCAGCAAGGTCGGCGGCTTCCCCAAATTTCGCGCCCCGGTTTCCTCCCACGCCCTCTTCATCTTCCACCATCACACAGTCGATTTCAGAAATTTCGATATTCATGTCGTCCTTTTTTCCTAGATTTCGAAATTGATTGAGCGAGGAGAACAGCTGGCTTCCAATTGGCTCGGAGGTTTCCCCGCGCGTTCCGGACCCTTGAACGTGACCCGAAGCAGGTCTTCCGCAACCTTTACTGCGGGCTGACATGGCCGCCAGGTAGGCGCGCGAGGTCGCGGTAGTGTGCACTTGACGAGCTCACTCAGTGCTCTAGAATGATACAAATGAAGACCCTGTCCGTGACAAAGTCGAAAAGAAGTCCTGCGCCGACTAAGATGCGCAAGTGGTATTCATCACACCTAGCTTCACTTGCCAGCTTGAACTTTGCAACGAAGCAATTGAATATATATGGGCGATAGAAACTCCTCCTGTACCTTCGCTAAATGGTTCGTGCTTTCCTGGTAGACGCGGCCGGATGTCGCCGCCCAGACTGACTTTCGCATCATGAAGATGTTGTTTCCAGCTCGTCCCTTGACATGGGAGAAAATTAGTCGTCCAGTAATTTGCCAGGTGCCCCCCAAACTCTGGAGCTATTTATCTGTCCTGCGTCCCCATGATGTGCGGCTTCGATTGCAGCAGTCTGCTGCCGAGGCTTGCCGTAACACTAATGCGATAACGGGGAAGTTACGACAACGCGGAAAGGAAAGTGGCGCTCGATTTTGGGGCGTATACACGTTCCAGCAGAAGAAGAGTTTCGCTATTGCCGTACTGGCGACAGTCTCAAAATGCAGCCCTGTGCCCAGACGATGGAAGTGAAGACATGTTGTCGCACTGCGACACGTTCCCAACACTTTACGTTAAAGATCGATGAAAGATCTCGAAACGCATCGCTAGTGATACTTTCTCGGATTCGCATTGCGACACGTTTCCGACACTTCGACCTGGATGTGCGACACATTTTGCACGCACTCGACGCCCCAGCTGGGTGCACATTTCCGGTAGCATCCCGTTTCTACCATTTTTGAAACGCTCCGCCTTTCGAATAATGGGTGAAGGCACCAACGCATTTCGAGGTGCCACATTGGAAAGCTTAATAAGAACCTTGTGTCTCATTCTTCATCTTGACTGTCTGCGGGTCACTTGCATATGGTGGAGGGACTGTGCTGGATGGAGCAATCGACAACGCTGTCATAGATATTGATGTAATTGTAGGGCAGAGGAATATATCGTTTCCTCGAGCGGATACTCTCACCACTGATTTCAGCTATATCGTTTTATGAACAGGGGCACTGGTGCGAATGCTAGCACAATGAATGCAAGTAGACTGTTTCCCCAACCCAAACCTATCGCGTCGTAAAGTCGGAGGCCGAATAGAGGTAGAACACCTCCAAGAACGTTTCTCAAAATATTGTTGGCTGCCAGTACACTTGCCGCGTGTGAAGTGTATGCATCAACAAGGAATGTCTGGGCGCACATAAAGACCGTCAGCATACCAAAGCCGACGAGCGCTGTCCCAACCTCCGGCACCGTCCAATGTAGTCTAAATTGTGAAGACCACCCGTAAATCATCAGGCCGGCAGGTATCGTTAGTATTCCAGGAACCACGATCCTGTGTGATAAGCGATGCTTCGGTTCTAGAAGTTGACTAGATCTCTGGACTGATTTTACGATCCTGTCACTCATGAAGCCTGCGTAAGCCAGTCCCAGAAATGATCCAACCGCAGTGCCAATATAGGAAAGACCAGACTGAGTAGCTGTGAAACCATATTTTGACTCGAAGACGAATGTAAAAGTCGTGTAGAGAACGTATAGCGCTCCATAAATGGTAGCTGTGTAAGCGCATATCCCCGTTACCGCAGGTATGGTCAACAGCATACACAAAGGACGCTTAAACGCCTCTTTCAGCCTGACCACAAGTGCCTTGTCCTCGGCCAGAGAAGAACGTATCATATGATTGCCGGTCGCTTTCCGTAGAGCCGCAGCTTTACGTTCCAGTATGGTTGGCGGATATGTCTCCCTGAGCACTGCCAAACCAAGAACGCTTGATACACCGGTCTGCCTTCATGTCAGTGTATGTTGAGGGCAAGACTGCGTAGTACCAAGCAATCAAGAGGTTACCGTGTGCTTACTGTTATCGCGATCACCCAAAACACCCATCTCCAGCTCATGCTTTCTGCAACAAGCCCACCTATCACTGGCCCGAGAACCGGACCGAGTAGTGGGCCGATCGACCATATCGCCATTGCACGACCTCTCTGTGTTTTAGGCAGCATTTCGGCGATACTCGCGCCCCCACAAGTGATTGGGGCAACTCCCGTAACGCCTGCAAAAAATCGAGCCACCAAGAGGTCGCCTTCGTTTCTTGCGACAGCGCAGAATACGGTAAATGCTAGAAAGAGGATATTGGAAGCGTGATATATTTTGACGCGTCCATAGACTTCGCTCACCGGGGCGATCACCAGAGGTCCTGCAGCGAAACCCAATACGAATATGGAGACAACAAAAGTTGCGAAGAATTCTGAGTTGGTTCCAAGATCCCTCATGATGCTGGGCACAGAAGGGGTCATCATAGATGATGCAAGCGGTCTGCACGTTACATCAGCTACGCCCAAGAAAAAGGAGGGGTTGACATACGTCAGAAGAGCGTTGAATGATAGAAGTCCGATATTGGACCATTTACGAAATGAAGGCCAAGTCATGGGATCTTGGAAGTCGTCGTTGGGAGGACTTTCCCATGAAACCGGAAGACAATCTCTTTCAACACATTGGTGCTGCAGCTTCGGCCCTCGGAGAAGCTTCGGAGCTTCACGGCTCATTCCAACACACAACGATGGGCCGAGTTCCAAAACGTGCTGTTGATCAGACGAAGATTCTGACATGACGGAGACCAGGGGACAAGGGCTGAAAATAACAAGCGATTTGTACAACGAGCGGCTTGGGCCAAAGTGCGTACAAGCAAAGCTATATGCAAGTAAGTACATGACAAAGCTTTGTACCGGAAGCGTCACATGCATATGCACATGATGACAACAGTGGGATAAAGAATAAAATTACGAAGCAGGGTGCGGATCTAATGTCCGCTAGTCAAAATCGTGTATATTATGTCATTTCCGAGCTACACGAGACCCTATCTCTCGAGCTCCAGTTCATGTCGCAATCTCCGTGGGTGGTACGTCGAGATAGAGTGGAGCGAATGAGATGCCCTCCGTTCCATTTCTCAAGTTGGTTGATGGATGTTCGGGTCGTACCGTTCGGAATTCTGAGTAGGAATAATATGATCATAGCGCAGAGTCGTTTCTCATACGAATGGCCTGTCCAAGCTGACTTTGCGCGATCTGCACCGAACCCAGTCGGCCCGGCTTCCGGATCTATCTTGACTTTCGGAGCACTATCGGTTGTCTTGTGTCTCACGGCGTAACGCATTCCGCCGGCATATCGATCCTCAAGATCCGGCCCCGTTCCATCGTGGTACATAGTCATGGAACTTTGCGACAGTCGGCCCCCAGACTCTTCATGCTAGAGACGTAGTACCGTGCCAGGTGCGCACAAGTCAGCACCGATGCTTGTCTTGCAGAGCGAGGCAAAGTTGCGTCCATTGAGTGAGAGTCTGCACGAGCGTGTGTCAACCCACCTGGCCAAGCTGTGGAGATTCTTCAAGAAGTATCAGGCATAGTTGCGAGATGCAAGGCAAACGAATTCCGGGGCCTAGCGCTCAGCACGTTGTTCGCATGCTTGAGATTTTGGCATAGAAGCAGACGGCAGGTGTGTAAATTACGCGCGGATTCCGTGTTGGGCATCGCGAGTCATGACACAATGAAACGTGCCGTCTCCGCTTACTCAAGCAAATTCTACGTGCTAGCGCAGTGCAAGCGATCAGAACAACCTCGAGCGGTACGAACCGGCAGATAGTTGAGGTTGGCTCGTTCATAGCGCGCTATGCGCCACGACGCTGCCACACTTTGTGCCGATAGCCTGAAGGCCCGCACTGGCTTCCATACTCACCACTCACCATAATGCCTTAGATTCCTCTTCACCCCAACCCACCGCCCTCTCGAAATTTTGAAAATATCAACGACGCCCGACTCCACTTGCTAAGCTTGACTGCGAAATCAGGTTCACAACTACCATCACCCAAAGCTGTGCTAATCTGGAAAAGCACGCAGTTATACGCCATGAATAACGCTGTCATTGTGCTTCTGTGCGTTATTGGCGCCGGTGCAGCGGTCTTGATGGTTGGCGCGGTGTTCAACATGTATCGGCCAGAGAAGAACGGCAGCAGGACTACTTTTGGAGATCTCCAACTGTCTTACATGCGAGATGTACGGACGCGCAACCTAAGGGCTTTCGCGCCTACTTATGGACCCACGTGCTGGGTCGGAGTCGTAACAACATCGCCGCAAGCAGGTTTTCCAACCTTGAGGATACTGGCAGAGACAGCATCTGAGTTCGCAGGCATGATACAAACCAATGACACAGGAAGATTTTGAAAGGGGCATTTTCGCGTACGGTCACCATATGGCTGTCTTCTCGCAGGTGGGTTTACAGCCCTTTCCTCATACGCGAGCAAAGATAGCGCATTAAACGAATGCTCTAACAGATTCCTCAGTCTTTTCTGATTGACCATTTCAGACCTCGCAACAGCCCTTGCTTGGTTGACGGTTTCCCAGTGGATGGTTGATGAGATGAGGCTCCATCAACCGAAATGGTTGCCCGACGAGCCATTGATCAACTAAACATCCAAAGTTGATGAATGATTGATGACATGGTGTTCTCAGTGGTAGTCGACGACTACGGCAAGACCTGGCTGAGTCGTGTGATCGGCGCCGCAGTGCCCAAGCGTGTATGTGCATGAGCTTATGCCTAAGGCAGACTTTGCGTGGTGCACGTCTGGTTCTGGAGTTATCCGAGGCTTTGATTGAACGAAATAGTCGTAGATATTTACTCGCTGTCTGCAGGCAGTCTGCAGACATCGTATATGCCTTGGCATTGAAATGATGCATACCGAATCACGTCTTGCTACCCAAACCCTGCCCCCATCCGTGCTTGGCCAAAATCTACGCAACTCTGGTGCGTCATGCAACGCACGCGGAGCGTCGACGGGCTAAAACTGCCGCCTCATGCTCGATTTGACACAGCAGGGCGTGTAGAAAGCAGGACTGCACTCGCCTTCGTCGCTGGAATGGTAACGTCAAGAGAGCGTCACATGGCCTTTCATCTTGTTGCTATCATGGCAAGCATGTTGGGAAATTGAAGGACCCATTCCGTTATAGGCAAGTCCATTGGGAGTTACAGGTCTCGGATATTGTATGAGCTCGTGGAAGCGTAGCACCTTTCCCGCAGCTAGTGCGGTGAGGGCACTGCCTGCAATTGATTATGCGGACGCGAAGCCAACGTGTGACAACTGTCTTTCGCGCCCACCACGCTACATCCACTGATCCTGCATACTCACTGGGGGCGGTTCCTCTATTAGCCAATACTTCTCACCACTCTTGTTTTCCATCCGCCACTCATATTCCCATATCCAGCTGGTCTTGACCGCAGACGGTTTGAACATGGTGTGATCTTTCAAAGAAGGCCGACTCCATTCGACACCGGCGTACTCGTCTTCTGCCGCCGATCCATCGATCTTGTCGCAAGTCATTGCCTCGGAGGGCTTGAGCCCCGGCGTCGTGATTCGCATCGCGGCGCGCGGTGGCTCGGTGCCATGGGCCGGCACCATGATGATGACGATGGATGCGCCATAGCTTTCATCATCTCGACTGGTGTCTGCGGGGCGTCGAAGACGCGACGATACGCGATGAGGCTCTGCGGGCTCGGCCAGTCGCGAAAGTCTTGTCCCGACATGGGAGAAACCCTCGGGGTCCGAGGGTCTGGGGTTCTCCGCTGCCAAAGCGATGCTCAAGAAAACGTAGTCTTCAAACTCTATCAATTTGACCAATACATCAAACGATATGCCATGACCATAATTGATTGCTTGCCTGATTTGACGCCAATTTGCCAGAGGTGCTGTATTGATTGATTCCTTTGTCAACCGATTGGCAAGGCAATTATGATTCTTGATTGTGTCATTCACTGGACTTTGATCGAATTAAACGAATGTGGGCCGGCATGTTTGCTTGTAGGTTGCCTTGACTTGGTTGCCTTGCCGGTTTGGTAATGTCACTTGAAGGTGAGCACAGTTCCAACATTGTGAGCACCTGAATGTGAGATCGCGACACAAAGGCTGGACATGGAAGAGAAATGCTTCCTCGTTGAAGACCTAAAGTCTTCTGGAAGACTGCTGAGTCAGCCAAGACGGGTCCAGGGAAGGGATCACAGTCGTCAGCTGCACCTGTGCATATGGGACAATACTTCCGCCACTGCCAATCTACAAGTCAAAGGCTGGTGCAATGCAGGAACCCTGGGTCGAGGACACCGAGAAGCACGCTTGCTGCTTCACCTCATCACCAGATTACTGTACTATTAACGGGTCAAGACTGAAAAGACTGGCCCAGCTATCTCATCAGAGACTCAAGGACATACGGACGCGGCGGTGTAGGTCGCTTTTTGTGGATAGCCACGGCTCTCATGTCAGCCTACCATTTCTTGAACAATCGAACAATCTCAAAATCGTAGTCGTTGTGTATCCTCTTCATGTCACACATAGACTAAAGTACCTGGATGTTTGCTGCTTCGCATCTTCCGCCCAACGTTGCAGTCAGAGCCTGGAGCGGTTCACTTTCATCCCGAGGCTCACGAAGCTGCGAAAGAGGGAATTTCCCGACTTGTTCAATCCAGCATGGCACGACGTCTTTACAGAGAATAAAGTGGCATCATGTGGCGCCAAGGCCCGCCTTATTTCATTTGATACAGACGTGGCGCTCAGCCAAGTCGGGGGTTCAAAGCATGTCGTCAAAGGCCAACAGACAGCTTTCAATTAGTCTTCCTGTCTACTTTGACTCGCCAAAAGCCAATAAAAGGCTCTGAGATATGGTCAGTAGAGCAGTAGACAAGAATACCGTAAACTGCATGACACAGCTTACCGAGGAGGTCCTGAGCACGAAGGCAGAGCTGACACTGATAAGTATCGAGGAACGGCGAGATAGTGACGCTCTATATCAGGAAAAGAAGTGTAGGAAACAAGGAATAAAGCTCATGGTATACTTCAGAGCTCAGAAAGGTGCTAGTGCCATACAGTTCAGCCCAGATAAGGGCCAAAAAGCAATCGAGCTCAAGGAGGGTGGAGAGGAAGCTAATCTCGAGGAAGACTACAAGACAGAGCTCTAAATCCAGGAGAGCTGCTCAGAAGCGCTGAAAGAACAAGAAGCTCAACGGAAGAAAGCGAGGGGTTAGAACCAGGCTGACACACTGAAGGTTAAGGGGGCCAAAGCTGCTCAAATCAAGCGCAAAGAACAATTCAAGGCGTTCTCGGGTAGGGTAACAAGGGAGTCGAAGACAGCATAAGGCGCAAGTGGCTGCTGTCAAGGACACAAGGCTTGTGACGGGAGAGGTGTTTGGACGGGCAGGCTCGAGGTCAGGCAGTGTTGAAGATTGCCGGACAAGAGCATCCAGATCGCCAGACTCACGGCGAGTATAAAGCAGTGGATGGCCCCAGCAGTAGATCATAGCTCAACCAACTCTTCACACTCAATTTCCATCAGGCAGCACTATCACTAAGCCAGCGAGGTTGAGGCAATGGAAACTAGATAGGTGTAGGGATTCGGATTGACTTGAAAGAGTACAACTTTTGAGAAAATGATGCACTACCTAGTAGGCTACTTGTGATTTCCTGCGACGGCGGTGAGGCGAGAAAGCGTGCACGGTCTTGTGCTGTGCATGGAGTGGGAAAGACTTTAAGCCCGCGTCCACTTTACCGAGGAACTGAAGTCGCAGTAGTGTGCAGCCATACAACAAACAACAATGCCAGAGAAGAACGACGGAACGAGTTGAAATTCCAAAGTTGGCCGGTGTGTTTGACTTTCACCAGAAATAGAACGTCGCTTGTGTCGCACGGGTCATAGATGCAGGTGGCATCAGACATGGCGTGGAGAGCGACAGAAATCTAACATTGCCCGCCGGGAAGCCGAAGAAGCGAGTGCTCGCTCGGGCGCCCTTGGCGCATCTTCGGTAGTTCGTCTTGCAGTTCAAACCCGACGGATACGAGGGTACGAGTATATTGAGATACTTGGACTGACGCGATGAACTGTTGAACTGTCCGACTCCACATTTTAGTATCTGGAGTGCACAGCATGGCCCCTGCCAGTTCCTAAGATATAAACTGCGAGGACCAGCCAACATCTGAAGACAACATCATGGCACTATGATCGCGCTGGAATCATACATTGCTATCCTTCTGATTTGCTCAGGCCTCCCTGTCCTCGACGACACTAATTCATACCTTAAAACTTACAACATATACCGCTGGCGGATGTACCACAGGCTCCCGAATTCTACATCGACAGCTATGTTCCCGTTGCCGCTCATGGGTTGCCCAACAGATACGGGAAAATACTGCAAAGGTGACAGATCTCGAACCCTGTGTATAGAGTCGTTCAGCGATCGGAGCTCTGGTTACCCGTATCACCCTTGGCTTTTCGGCGTCAACGTCCGTCCTGGAGATTGGGATCGTTTCACCCGACAAATCACGAATACAAGCAAATTGCGCGCCACAAGTCTCGTCGGTTTCATCACGATGAACATGGCTCACACTCTTGCAAGAGCCGTTGACTTTAGCAAATGCAGAGTCGTGACCATCGAGGATTCTCAACCTACAGAAGCGTCATCTACGCACATCCAAAATTTGGAACATCTCAGGTTTCATGAAATACTACAGCAATGGAATGAGCATTATTTTCGTAAAAGAGGATTACTTGTCGAATTGAGGGTGAATACCGAAGCAAGAGGTGCCGTCATATTACGAGACGCTGCAAGTTGGAGAACAAGATCGGATATGGTGAAGCCCACAAATCTTCCAAGGCGGAAGGAGTCATATGTGATCATTGTTTCTCAGGTATGGAGGGCTAGAGAGGACACAGAAGAGGACACCGGGTGAAAGCCGAACATTTTATCCGACATGAACATGCCGTTGCCCTCGACCGGATCCGACGACTCGCTACATATTTAGCATCGCGCGGCGAGGCTAAACTGCGGTCACAGACTGATGGGCTCGAAGCATGCATTTCGGGTCTTTTGAGCAAGCTGTGTTGTTGGTCCCTGGACTGCCGGCTTCAGCGAACCATACAATGGCTTCTGGCACGGATCTGCGCCCGTGAAGTTCCTCCGAATATTTGAGCCGGCAAGTTACTACAGTCAGTTGCAACACGAATGTTCGAACGATTCGATCTGAGTTCACGGGCCTATGAGAACAGGCATGCGCATGTGCCTGCGAAACTTTTCACGAGACTAGAACGGCAGACTGAGACCAAGACAGCATCTTGGTGCAACAATATCGGCGCTGTAGTCTTGGCGCAGAGTGGAAGGTTGATTGTCTAAGATACGCATAGCCAAAATGGCCCAGGAACCGATGCTCCGGGACAGAAACCGCGCCCGCATGCGCCAGTTAGCTGAATAGCCTGGTAGCCAGACAATGTACTCGAAAGTGTCGTTTTCAGAGGCATAGACCACCGCCTATCGTAGAATCATGCTCCCGGAGCTGGAAAATATCCTTTTCTTCGCACTTGCTCCAAAGGCCATGCCAGATACGACTGAAATTCCTCTGGGAGACTGCCCTCGATCTGGTCCAAGATAAGAAGTGGTAGGTCTTTGAGCCACCAATATCGGGTCCGCATATTCATGAGCACAGTAAAATGTGCAAGTATGACCATTGCAACGGGCTCTTTTCGTTCTAAATGCTTCAAATAAATGTCCTTTATCTCATTAGGCCAAGACATGATCAAGTGGGAGATATCATCTTCCGCATTCTGGTTGCAGAGAAGCAGAGTGACATTCTCCAGGCACCGGCGTGCCGCATGCATGTAGGCGTCCACCTTTTCGTCTCCGTCGATATGCCTTTCGATCAAAGCGCATAGATCATCGAACTGTTTCAAACCCAGGCCAGAGTTTCGCAGATCGACCAGCTCTGCCTCGGCGCTGATGTTAATCATATTGAATGCCCATGTGCCCTTAATCTCACTGTGGTGTGCTCTTGCTACCGTGGATATTCCTCTCGACAGGAAGAAGCACGACATGAGCCGGCTAACAATATCCGATTGCGCACCGTGTATTCGTTCCAAAAAGACTTCGCCATAGCTATAGATGGTCGTAAAACCAGCGAAAGCGAATAGCGGGATACTCGAATTCAGGCTCCCAATTTGACATCCGGGGCCACCTTTTCCAGAGCTAGCGCTCGGTGTCGGTAAGCAGTTTGAAGCAAGGATGCATTGCTTCGGTCTGATGTTAAAAGATGTAAGGCGGCGACCGCTAGAAGCTGGTGGAGCAAGTAGGCGTTTTTAATGGCAACTTCAGGCACGCGGAGCGTCCAGCATTCCTGTAGGCGCGTTCCGGCGGACAATCCAAGGCAGCCACAGCTTGAGTAATGTTGTAGCAGCTGCATGTCGGTGGTTGTCCACATAGCCGGGTCTCGTGGCTGTTCTTCCAGGCTAGAGGTTGAGGCAGGGGTGCTGCTTGAATTTGTTCTCACGTGGCGAAAATCGCACTCAAGGTCCATACGTGCGCAAGCCGAGCAGACAGGTTGGTTTTCGTCACATTTGACGCGACGTCTTTTGCACTCGCTACACCCTTTTCGCGACTTCGTGTGTGCCGTACGCCTCACGCTTTTCGAGCTCATTGCACAGCTGCTGCTGCAATAGTGTAGACGAACTTGGGCGTGCGGTGAAATTGAGCGGGCGTTGAGTTGCAACTCGTAAACGCCCGTACTGTACAGACTATAATGGTCTTGCGCCCTATAGATGTTGGATTACAATGTAGTCAGTGAATTGTGACTGAGTTGAGCGGGAGATGCGTAAGTATTGGGCGTGGCGAAATTGGCTTGTTCTTGCAAAGCTTGATCAATTAAAGTTTTTGATCGGCCCCAACATACCGCTCGCTTGAGCACGTCCGCGAAAAGTTGCCGGCTTGGTATGCACTTGCGGCCGAGGTATACACCTTGGTGCAAGCTCGATCACATAACTGTAGCAAGGCAGCCAGGAAAAGCGCGACATGTCAAGTGAATTGACTGATATGCTTCCGGATAGGGGTAAACCGACTTTCCAAGCCGCGCATTGCCGCGATCACTATTGTAATTCCATCGAGACCTGCGCGGAAAGTGTCAAGCATTGATAGCACTTGCTATATATCGGCAGCACACCGATGTCGAGAGCGAGCATGTAATAAAACAAAGGCCAGTGCTGGTGCGCCTTAGTTGATGATGTGCTCGCGCAGCAGTCGTGTGATCCTTCTTCCATCCATGTGCGTAAGTGACCTGTTCCTGAGCTTGATCAACGCCCCGAGCGGACTATTATTGCAGGCTATGAGTTCGCAAGACGACCAGCAAGAATCTGGTCGAAACAATTACTAGACCCTACAAACGCTCCGCAGCTGGCTCTGACCGCCCACGCATACTCTGAACAGCCAAGCAAGCCAAGTCTCATTTTAAGCTTGGCCTGTCGAGGTTTCCGGAATGACCGCTTCGATTTGCTAAGCCAAGTTGACGAGTCAAGCCGGCTTGTTTGAGCTTACTTGCTGGTCACAAAGCTCTATGGCGAAGCAGGTCAACACACAAGAAACACGAACAAGGACGGTGAGTGTCTTCTTGTTGCACTGTAGGGTGGTCCCTCATCAACATAAATTCGGGGTTCAATAGATCGTTGTCCTGTTTAAGCGCGCCGCCTGGCAGACCAGGCTTTTCAATCTAGTGTCTTACCAAGCTTGTCCTGCGATCTGCAGCTTAGATCCCGAAGTGCCTCGGCCTGCGACATTTATTCAACATCTCTTAATATTATGAAATCTGATGTCTCTTGATATATTGAAATCTAATACATCATAAATGTCAATCCGCTCTAAAATTTTCGAGGCTATCACAGCACTACAAGGAGCATTTTGTGAAATCGTTTTGTGTGCTCTGTCGTGTTGTTTACTCTGCTGCCTGCAATATACCGCGCAGAGCTGCAGCGCTCGCATAACTCGTATCACTTGGAACGAGCCGGCTTAAAGCATTGCGGACACGCTGTGAAAGTATGCACGAATCATGAACACGGATGAGCAGGAGCGACTTCCATACGAGCAGGCTTGAAACCGCACATTTGTAGCGGCATATTTAGATCGACCGGGCCGTTCACAAGGAATTCTAGGCCAAAGCGTGCCCTGACCGTTTCAAGCACGTGCTTTTTAACGCTATTGAATGGCGCTAACTACCGTACAGCGCTTACAAATCCGCACTAACGATCAAGCCCGCACACGAACGGTACGACCCTGATTTCCTGTACGACAAAATTGCACGGGCTTAGAGTGCGGGTGTTGGAAGGCAGGGAGCGCTTTCTAAACTCTATTCGCGATCAAAGGTTGACGAATTCCGAAGCTCCTAGAACTAATTACCAACAGCTGATCTGCAGATCGCCGCTTGGCTTCATACTCGATCATAGAGTATCATACGCTATGAGACCTTTGCTTTACGTGCTTACTCCTATGATAAGCGGAGCGTCACGCTAAGGGGCCTTACATAGAAAGAGGTATGCCGTCCATTCTGGCCCTTACAAGCTGTCGTTACCTTACTGTGTTCTGTACCCCGAACCGTTGTCCTTTATTTATCTCCCTTGCTCTTGGTCTCCCAGAATGAGACTTGCAACATGTTCGGTTATATTAACGGCGACCTTGGTATTCGCGCATCCAGGACTTCGTGATGTATCCGTTCCTTCTGGGTCATTCACTGAATGGGCTCCAGCCGGCGTCAACGATTGTAAGTCTTTTCTCCTCTGATATTTTCCGACCCGTCAACTTGTCAACGTATGGGGAACGCGTGAAGGCCCAATTATTATACGGATGCTTGAGTCGAGTACGTCTAATCTTTTAAAGTCCGCGGCCCTTGCCCGATGATGAATACGCTCGCCAATCATGGTTTTCTCCCCATGATGGGAAGAACCTCACCCAAGAGGTTGTCACGAAAGGGCTTGGCGACGGTCTGAACTTTGCCTCAGCGCTCACTGAGATCATGTTCAAGCGAGCACTACCCGTCAATCCAGATCCAGACGCAACATCCTTCGATCTTGATATGTTGAACCAGCACAACGTACTCGAGCATGATGCTAGTCTAAGTCGCCTCGATGCCTACTTCGGCAACAATCATTTGTTCGACCAGAACATATTCGACGAGACGAAAAAGTACTGGGTGAGAGCGAACATCAGTGCTGAACATATGGGGAACAGCAAGCTCGCACGCATGCTTCATTCGAAGACAAACAACCCTACGTATAAATTCACCAACACCACCGAGGCGTTCAGTATCGGCGAAATACTTGCCCCTTACATCGCATTCGGTGATGCAGATGAAGTCACCGTAAGACGTGATTTTGTCGTGTACTTTTTCGGTTGGTAGATTCCCGAAGTATCCTGGCACAGGCTGGCACCACTAATGTTTTTCACAGAAAATGAGCGTCTTCCCGTTGAACTCGGCTGGACAAGGAAGAACAGCCCTGTGGACCTCGCTGCAATCACCGATCTGTCCGAGAAGCTAAGCAAGGCTAGCACATTGTTTACGGGTAGTTCTCCATTGCTCAGCAAGAGGAATTTGATTCTGATGCAAAGCGACACGCATGCCGCTTTAGGCTTCTGAAAGGCTGTTCGTGAAGTCAAGATCCGAGAGGAAAAGTCGAACGTCATGTAGGCCACATGGCGCAAACAAAAGTGTGCTACATACGTCGTTGCCTATAGCGCAGGAAGAAGAGGCGAATTTGTACACAGACATTCATCAAGTTCTATCTGTAGGATTGGGCGGATATACAAACCTGGTCCCAAGTAGCTCTGTCGTCACGATTTGTTAGCCGCAAAGGCAATGTCACATCTAACAAGCCCAATGTTAACGGCAAGTCATTACTTAGTGCACTACGCGTTCTTTGTGTACAGCTCTTCTTCTCGTGGTCTCATAGCCAGCACGACTCCAGCGCGTGGGACGCATGAGTGTCAATATGTTTACGCAAATTTAGGTCGCATCGGACAAAGCCAAGACAGCGCTGGTGATGGAAAGACTCGTGTCTGCAGCTGGGAGTTTGTCTCATGGGATAAGCTTGCCGCTCTGAAATGACTTGGAGGCCATCAATTGCTCTGTCACATTGTAGTGCCAAGTACGACGGAGCACATTCAATAGTTTCGTAGATATGATGGACTCAAGGCGTACTATATCCTTAAACCAGTGGAACATTCTTCTGAGCAGCTATATGTTTCCCAGCTATACAGGACAACATTGCAAGATGTGGTATAATTGGGTACCCATCAAGCTGGGTATTTCTCGCCATCGCGCAAGCGCGCTACTGCCTACTGGTAAGGTTCACGGCTTGCCTACGTCGAGCAAGAGTACACGTTGTGTCTGAAAATAGATTGTTCTGCGCGCTTGCGGCGATTTGCATGGGAACACTAATGGAAGTAATGCGAAGGATAAGTGCCATGGTCTACTAAATTAATTTAAGGGTGCATGTAACACGATACGATCCAGAGCTTCCATCCAGCCAGTAAACATCTCTGGGCGTCTGTCAGAACTCAGGAATATGGTAGTGGAGGGCAAACTATATACATGCGAGGAAGGAGATGCTACTATCTTTGTTCCAGCCGGGCGTCGAGCAAACCGTCCCGCCAACATGCGCACAGCTTCGAGGCAAGTGTGGTGATGACGCCTACAAGTGCTACTAAACCCAAGAAACCGATGGCAAACGTGGTGTACATCGTACTTCGGTTTCAGACTTCAACTCTAGCTAGGGCTGCCGATTCAACAATAGTATATTGCTTTGTGTATTGCATGCCGGATCAGGCCAACCAGATTGAGTTATATTTGGAGAGGAGGACGGATGTGTGGCTTGCAATGTCCACACGTTCCTCCACTCTTACAAAGCTTTTGTGAGATCCATCCTTGTGCGATGAACCTCGAGACCGTTGGCAGACGTCTGCTATCCCTATACAACAGAGCAAAAGAACCATGTTCAGCAAGCCCTAACCCCCTGAGCCAGCGGAGTCGGCGCGACGATGAAAAATGACCAACATTCATTGGACGCGGTTTACCTTGTAAAGAGCCAGCGCCAGTGCGGGGTGTCTGTATTCCTGATCATTACTGCAGTCTGGTTTCAAAGAGCATGAAACGAACAGACGTTCAGTTATCTGATAATCTTATCATGGCCGCGAAATGTTTCCGACCTCAGGATTTTGTGCATTTTGTTGCGGCTTGTGGCCAAGGCGTCGAGCATATGAAGATTTCCTTGAAGCTCGCTGGCGACAGCCATAATGTGGTTTCTTCCGGTCTGGGAGGAGATGTCGGCGACGAAGCGCTAGAATCTCCAGGAACACGCGGAAATCATGTGATGAGAACCCAGGCTATTCGTAGTCAGCTCACGAGTGATTTCAGCTTAGTGTGAAAACAGACCAAGGTATTGCCAAGCACGATACAATCCCGTAAGCGCGCAGGTCGCAGAACTTTTGCGATTAGCAAATGCCTAGCAGCGGCCACCAGCTTTCGTAGACGGGGGAGAGTCAATCGCGATTCCGTCCCTGGCGACGCTAACGATTAAGGTCGCGGCATTCTCGCAAGATTCGGAGTGCGTGGGCACCCAACAGTCGCGCGAGCAATCTACTTCAACTAGTGACGAGGTCGCGGGGTCGCGTTGTACGAGACTCTTGGCAAAGACGATGCGACGAAAGGGAGGTGAACCGCCCCAGGCAGGCAAGCAAGACCCGGCGTCAAGATGTTTGCAAACGCGCTTCACGCTTTTGCGATTAAAATAATTCAATCCAGGCCTTCGTAGCTTGCCAATGTCTTTTTGATGGCCCTTGTCAAGCTTCATCGTTACTTCGGCGCATGTCACTTGGTCAGCAGCCTCGTAGCGCCGACGCTCGCATCAAATAAGGCTACTCGAGCGAGCGCTGCACAAACAGTGCCGCCAACAAGCAGCACCGGCTGCGGTGGGATTGCAGCATTCTGTGCCAGCCCGCGCACGGTTACCGAATTGCGGGCGCAACACCGACATGTAAGATGCTCGGTTCGTACCGACGAGATTGAGCAAGCTTTAGACTAGCTCTTCCTTCGAAGGATAGTACGGCCGAGCTCTCATGTGCTGATGTTGGAAAGCCTAATCATCATCGTCATCATCTTGAACCACCTTCCTCAATATCCCCCCGGCCCCTTGTGTGACGCCCTCGCACGGATATAGTTTCACCTGCCTCGTTGTTTCGATGTCTTCTGCTTCCATGCCCTCGATCTCGGACCACCTCGTCCGATCCCATACACAAGGGCGGGTCGGTCGGAAAGCGCATACGCTCGGTCTTTGGGGACATTACTCGGCCGGCTTGTTCTAGCGCCCACGCTATTGATGGTTGCACACTGCATAACAGCTTTGCAAAACAAATACCGCACTAATCGAAAGGCGCAGTTTGACGATATTCGTGACATGTGCGGCGCTTTGGTATCGCCGAACAGATCTTCTGAAAGAGTCAGTAGCCAGGTCACAGAAATGAAAGCTTTGTACCCTTGACCCCGATCACGTACAGCTTCTTTCAATAAAGCGGGGACTTCTCGATAGAGTATGGGGGAACTCAAGAAGTTCGCACGTTGTGACTCGGTTGCTAGATTTGAGACTAGTCCCAGATTAGCGTGGACATAGACCATGATTTCAGCTGGCAAACCCTAGAATCACAACTTTCACGCTAGTGTAAACGACGAATACGACGCTTCTAGTGGGCTACATCAAACCTACACAAAGAACCTCCACAAGCACGCTTGATCGCTGACGTTACGAGATCCGGAATCAGATTGTTTGATACGTGGAAGCTCGTGATCTATGCGACGTAGTGCAGGCAGTACTCAATGCTTATGGTCTTCACTATATTTAGAAGGGCGCGTCTGCTGAACTTGGTCTCTGCCCAGTGAATATTCTTTCTCTATTGCACACCTCTCAGCATAGTCACACCAAGCATGTCGACTGACGATTACACCCTTTGGCAATACCTGCCATCGTTGCCGGCTGCAATTGCGTTTGCAGTCATGTTTGGTGTCTTAACTGTGGCGCATCTATCACTACGCGTCACCCGAGGCTCTAGGATGTACAACCCGATAATCGCTGGGGGCGTGTGTATGTTTTCTGCCCCATCACTCTTGCACATAGTCTCTGACATGCCTTATAGTTGAGGTCGTCGGTTACGCTGCGCGCGCCGCGGCTCATTCTGCAGATGAGTCTGTCATTGCCTACGCATTGCAATCACTTTTTCTCTTGCTAGCGCCGATCCTTTTCGCCGCATCTGTCTACATGTTCCTTGGCTACATCATCCGAACCAGCGATGACGAAAGGCTCGCCATCATACCAGTGCTGTGGATCACTCGAGTTTTCGTCGGTGGCGATGTAACATGTTTCATCGTGCAGGCTGCTGGTGGCGGCATTCTTTCGGCTGCGAAGAGCCAGTCAACTATCAATATTGGAAACTACGTTATCTTGACGGGGCTTGCTCTGCAGATCGCCGTCTTTGCTGTCTTTATCATCATGGCGGCTCTTTTCCACATCCGATCTCTAAGACAGCCGGGCAACACTGGCTCACAAATTTCTAGACGGATGGGACTTCTCTACCTCACGAGCACTCTGATCACAGCGAGAAACGTTTATCGGGTGCTAGAGTATGGCTTAGGCCACGATGGCTACCTGCTTGGCCACGAGTGGCCACTGTATGTCTTCGATGCTGGACTAATGACGCTCGTGATGCTGGTATCAGCAGCCTGGTATTCAACCGCGAAGGACGAGAACAAGAATCACCTCTCGATGAATGTGGCCGACGTGGAGAAAGCGCGCACATCTACTGCAGACTCACCTCGAGATGACGACGGCATGATCTAGCTCCGAGGTGGTAATAGTCTGCTCTAGTGATCGAGTGGATACAATGGGTACATTACCGGCGAAGGTGTCAACGCGAAGAAGCATCTGGAGTGGGATGTTGCGATTCGCAAAAGTGGGCAGACACATCACACCTACGATACTGCGCATTTCAACATTCTGCCAACTAAGTACGATATGCTATAATGGCGAAAGATGACAGGGGATATGTGGGAAATACCAAGGGTGGCAACAAGAAGCTACAGGTGCCGACAAGCGAGCCATACTTACTGATCGGATTATAAACATATCGCAACGAGTCCTCTGAATACTGTGACCATGATGTAGTACCGGTTTGGCCTAGACACTCCATTTATTCTTCCAAACACAGTAACTATGAACATTTCCTCGCTTCCTCGCTGCACTGTGAATTCTGTTGTTGAGCCAACTGTTTTGAACTTGGCGTGACAAGCTTCGGAGATCTGCGCATGTCATACTGGTGATATAGAATGATTCAAGGTCACTACCTAATCTCTTAAGACACGTGGAGCGGCGTTACTAAAAATAAGACTGCATGCTTCTCTCGTCGGTGACATTGGACTGTTTTGAGTTGACCCCTTGTCAACATTCAAACGCGAGCGATACGACGCACCGTGCTCAGACTGATGTGACCCGTGCTCGTTAGCGCTTTCTTTACTGCTCGCGGAACATGGATTACGAGTCTTCCTGATGTCGTGATGCGCATGCGCCGCTGATAGGATGAAAGTGGAATTGTGTGACTGCCACAATGTAGAACCGCTGCCGCATTACTCGGCTCTGTGGTCTTCCTGGCTGATAACCCACCAGCCTGCGTATGTGACACTGCTGGTGCGCAAGCGAGCCATATGGGCCCCTCACGAATTTGTCGTGCCCTACGCAATATTAGCTTTTGGCGCCGAAGCCGTTACCATTCCATGAATCGCCTGGGATCAAGCCCTGAGGGTGACAACCCTGCGCTCACACATTAGCACCACGCGCTGGGTCCATGAGATATATCGAAGCGGGCTGAGTGTACCATTCTGACATCGTTGTTGTCACATGTGTAGATTGGTCTGTCACGGGCCTCTGCAGCCAATATAGTGCTGCTAAGAATTTTTGCTTAAAGTCCACTTCTAATCCTTTTGTTTCTGCGGACAAAAAGAACTCTTACTTCCTCATCTCACCAACTATTCGCTTCATACGCAAACCTCATTCCTTTGCTACATCACCATCCCCGAAAACTTCATCTCGCAGAAGTGCCGTTGCTTCACTGGTGTTCAAGGGACTCTCGCCGCACCTCATTACCAGGAAGGTCGATGCCGATAGGCTCTCACTCATCTATTCCGGACTCGAAGGATGGACGAAAGCGAGGCTCACAAAGACTTCAAACTCTATAAATACGACCCCTCTGTTGCTGCTGCCGTCGTATTTGTTATCCTGTTGTCTGCGTCGTCCGCGATACACGTGTGGCAGATGGTCAAGCAACGGATGTGGTTTTTCGTGGCATTCATTGTTGGTGGTTCCTGTGAGTCACTTCATTTTGCCACTGCTTTCGACTTCCGCGCATGCTGACTGCTATTAAAGTCGAGATCATTGGTTACGGAGGGCGCGCCTATTCTGCCCGTGAGGCGCCTGCTTACACAATCGGACCTTACGTCGTGCAAAGCTTGTTGCTACTGCTAGGCCCTTCATTTTTTGCTGCGTCTATCTATATGATCTTGGGCCGTCTCATAAGGTTGACTGATGCTGAGACCCATTCTTCGGACCAACTGGCTTACCAAAATCTTCGTCGCTGGCGATGTGTTGTCCTTTTTTGTCCAGTCCGGTGGTGAGTACACTTACTAATAAGTCAAATTGTCATCCTCGTGCACTTTGCTAACTCCGGCTCTCATATAGGCGGCGGTATCTTGGCCAATGCAAAGAATCAGGACACCCTCAAGCTTGGTAACAATGTCGTTCTCTGCGGATTGATTTTGCAAGTACTGTTCTTCGCTTTCTTCGTCGTGGTCGCTGGAATATTCCATAAACGCATCCGTACCCGACCAACTGACAGATCATCATCTTTGGATGTACCATGGGCACGCTATCTTCTAGTACTCTACTTGGCTAGTATGCTTATCATGATCCGATGCGTGTTCCGCATCGCCGAGTATGGCGGAGGGCAAGATGGAGCTCTTCTTAGCAGTGAGAGCTATCTGTACATCTTCGACGCAGCCCTGATGCTCGTAGTCATGGGGCTTTTCAATGTTCAGCATCCCAGCATGGTGATCAACAGGCACAAAGTTTCCGGGTACCGACTCAACGAGCTCTCTCCTGAGCGAGGATCGTGCATTGGGGCCATCGCTAATAAGCCTTGGAGTAGAAGAGATGCTACCTCAGGACAAACGGAAATTATAGACTCCGTTCAGGAGATCCACAAGTGTGTGGAAATTGTGAGAGAGGTAATTCCGCATCGGCGTGAGACTTGATCTTCCGGTCTTTGCGACATTGCGGTTCAAGAGGTGTAACTTCGAGGATTGAACTCGTCGTAGGGTATAGGTGTTCACGTCCTTTCCTAGCCTATATGATGGGGAGTCGAGGCCAGGTTCCATGGTGGCCTACTTTATTATTCTGCCTGAAACGCGCAGCGTTTCGGCAGAATAATGGAGTTTTTCCAAAGTGGCACCTCGAAATGCGTTACTACCTTCACCCATTTTTCGAAACGCGGAGCGTTTCAAAAATGGTAGAAATGGGACGCTACCGGAAATCTACACCCAGCTGAGGCGTTGTGTGCTTGTGAAACTTGTCGCACATTCAGGTCAAGATGTGCATCGCTAGCGATGCGTTTCGAGATGCTTTATCAATCTGTGAAGGGAGTGGTTGGAAACGTGTCGCATTGCGAAGCTGAATAAACCCGTCGCTAGCGATGCGTTTCGAGATGCCCAGTCATTTTCCAATGTGAGACGTTGGAAACGTGTCGCAATGTGAGGTTGGTGAAATCCATCGCTAGCGACGCGTTTCGAAGTTCGCAGTCGATTTGTGAAGTGGAATGTCGAAAACGTGTCGCAACCCGAAGCTGTAGAAGTTCGTCGCTAGCGATGCGTTTCGAGTTATTCAGACGATTCACATCGAGATGTATCGCAAACGTGCCGTATTACAAGGCCGGGAAAAACGTATCGCTAGCGATGCATTTCGAGATGCCCAATCGATCGGTGGCGTGAAGTGTCAGAAACGTGTCGCATTGCAAAGCTGTGGAATCGTGTCGCTAGCGAAGCGTTTCGACATCCCAAGTCGATCTGTAAGGTGAACGTCGTGAACGTGTCGCGACCCGAAACCGTAGAAGTTCGTCGCTAGCGATACGTTTCGATATTTCTAGTCGATCTGTAAGGTGAATGCCAGAAACGTGTCGCGTTGCGAAGCTGTAGTGCCGCATCCCTAGCGATGCATTGGAGATGCTTTGACAATTCGTCTCACTGCAGGTCTGAACTGCGTCGCATTCTGAGCTCCAGAGGCGTGGCACCAGCGACGCACTTCAAGTTACCCCACTTTAGACACAACGTTACTCCAAGTGCGACGCACTTCCATTTGCCGAAAGTGTATGGCTGGCCACGTGTTGAACGCGAAGCGGAAGTGCTTGCATCAAATGTGTCGCACAACGCCCTCAGATTTCCACATCTTCACCGCCTCACCCGGATACACAAGGACTTCCTTGTGCGTGCTGTGTTTGTGTAAATAAATCGTAGTTCTTTCAATACGCTCGACATCGAAGTGAAATGTCTGAGTGGAATGTCCGATGCATATAACGATCTGTCGCCTGACGAGATTGCTCGACGGCTCAGCGGCCTCGGTCTAGTCTTGTGCGAGGCCGACGGAGTGCTCATCTGCGTTCACTGCAAATATTCGCTGCAACCTTCGGGTCAAACCGTCTCGAAGCATTTATGGGAAAAACATTCCGTACCTGCGAAGGATCGAGCTGGATTGAATGGTTTCGTCCGTGGCTTGGAGCTGCGAGACCCCAATGTGCTAAGTCCGCGTCCGGATGGGTCGCCAGCTTCACCCACACCTTGTAATTCAAAGTGGCGTGACTTGCCTCCAATGCCGCTCCCGTACCACGAGCCCAACTCTTCTCGTCATATGGCCAAAGAGCATGGACAACGAAAGTGTCGCGATGGAAGTGACAAAGATACACTCTGGGCCGAAGCCAGCCTTCAGAGCTGGTCTCAGCAAGGGAAACGGGATTTCTGGATCGTGAAGACCACACGAGAGAATGGTCCTTTTTTTTTGGAACAGTCTCCAAGGAGGAAGAGGAGGCTGTCTCAGATACGCAAGGAGGAAGTGGAACGCTTAGCTCGCCAGCACTCTATGGAGGCAGGCCCCGTTGCTATCTAGTAATTGGATGCGCCGCACTGGCTGGACCAAGCTGTTCTCAGGAGTGGACCGGACTATTCTGGTTGCATTGTCGAAACCTCCGACGGCACGCGCTGACGACTTCCATGTGGGCGGTGAGCCCGGGAAAGAAATTGTGTTCTCCACCTCGGACGAACGCAGACTGGCTATGGTGAGCATCACAATCGATCGGTTTCTGGATAGGTGTGAGGACACCTTGCGCCACACCGATCATTCCATCCGTTGCTGTCTTCGTAGTCATTTCCCCGGCCGGTCTTACAAGTCGCCATTCGAGCTTCCTAGCCGTGACTCCACGCGCACCCGGTATCGTTCATTGTGGAAAAGAATGGTCTGCTTCTGTCTCGTCGAGAGGATATTCGCAAGGACGTCTTGCATTTACCTTTCTCCGCTGACCTGCAGCTGGCGACCGAGAGGCTCTGGTCTAAGTTTATGGGACTACAGACAATCCATCTGGCCCACGTGTCGTCTCGCCATCACAACAAACGTTTCTGTCTCGCCAGCCGCGCACCCTAACGTGAAGCGTCGAAGAGGTGCACGGGCATCCGTTCCGGATTCGGAGCCTTCTTCCCTCGTGACGCCATCGACGTCATCAGTGACAGCGATCGTGTGGATGAGAGCGATGAGGAAGAGGACCCCGATGAGGAATATCTGCGCTGTCAACATTGACAAGTGGGGATATGAGCATGATGCATCGACCTTGGCATCAACGAGTGCGGACAAGGACGTTGATCGAGGTCAATCTGCCTTACGGATATTGTGCGAATCAACTGGCGAGAGACTCGCAGACCTTGCTGAGCAGAATAGGGATGAAGACCATCTTTTGGATGCTGTGGCACGGTTCTGCGTCTTCCTCTGTACCGAGCCTTACCGCGATGGCAAATCGGCGTCCACCGTGGGTGGTGGTTTACTTTGCAGGTGTGCTGGGGATTTCCCAAGACGGCGCTAAATTTGAGCGGCCTTCTAACTACACACCGAAACTCTCAGCACTCGTTCATGTTGCACGACTGTGTCTCCTCGAGGCAACACTGCCGCGCTGCGGTTACCCGCGCCTGGGTTGGGATGCCCGCCCGTCTGTTGGACAACAGAGCGCCTTGAACAAGGTCAGGGAGGCTTTCTTGTGTCAAGGCAACGCTGCGCCTGTCAGGGAATTGCTGAGTCTCCGTGCGTACGGTCGAGCTGTGTCGCGTACTGACGGTCCTACTTTCCGCGTCGACTGGTCCGACGATGGCAGCAGCGTTCGGTGGGACGGTGGTGAGCTCACCATGTCAGACTTTCGAGCCATCGGGCATAAAGCCACCGATCTCGTGCAACAATACACAGCAGGAGTTTTTGGTACGCAAACGCCAAGTCTTGATCTCAAAGTCCTGCGCGATAGGATGTCCGAGCACAAGAATGGCTACTCATTTGTACACGATGACAGGAACAAGCTCAGTCACGGCTACTTGGAGTTCTCTGATAGAGTCTGCGCTGACCCACTTCACAACCTGATGACGCGCAATGGATGGAACGAGCGGGCAGTCAGGCGCTTTCTGAAGAAGGAAGAAAAGTTGCTTAAGTACATCATGCTTATGATGTACCTACGTGGTGGACAGGCGCCCAGAATCACGGAATTCTTTAGCATGCTATGCTGGAATGGGGCTTCTTCGTCCAGAGGCCTCTACGTACACGACGGGTCGATGCTGTACCTCACAAGACGCTCCAAAGCCAGGAAAACCACGAACCAAGAATTCCAAATAGCTCGGTATCTCCCGGCCAAAGATTCTGTCGCCTTGGCCATATACCTGATCTATATACGTCCTCTGGCGGACATGATCCACCGTTCTTGTTTCGGAACGAAGAGAGACCGCAAATATCTCTTTTCTACAGTCGAAGATCCTGACAAGCAATGGAAACCAAGTCGCCTCACGCCTGTCTTGAGAAAGCTGACCAAAGATGTTGCCGGAGTCGAACTCGGCGTCCGAGTCTACCGGCAGTTGTCAATCGCTGTCACCGAGCGGCATCTAGCTCACATAAGTAAACCCTTCAACCGTTTCGATGACAAGACGGCAGATGCGGAACTTGATGTAGCACTCGCGTGGCAGAGCGGCCATCGACCCATGCAGCGAGGAACATCGTACGGCATTGATGCTGCCTACCCCGACTCCTAACCTAACCTAACCTAACCTATAGGATGGGGATTCTCGGCCGGGTTACATGTATATCTCTGGTTTTTCAGAGGAACTATGAAAAACGCCGGTGGTTTTGTACAGCAGCCGAGGTTTTGTACAGCAGCAGATGTCGTGTACAGCAGCAAAGTTTTGTACAGCAGCCGAGGTTTTGCACAGCAGCAGAGGTTTTGTACAGCAGCAGATGTCATGTACAGCAGCAGATGTCGTGTATACCAGCAGCTTCTCTTGCTCTCACGATTTGCCAAGAGCGGACTACAACCCGGTCTTGGCGGCTATGTCCCGAGACTATCTTGGAAACGATTCGACGGTGGATCCAAATCATCTTTACGTCAATCTCTACTCGAGCAAATGATCTTCTTATATAAGGTACAAGCTATCGTCGATCTTGCGTTTCGCCATTGCGAAGCACCCACGTCGCTACTTAACGTATTCAAGGCGAAGCCACCGTCGATCGACAACAATCGTCGCACTATTCTACGGACTGATGCCAGATGCACAAGACCGGCATTTCGCAGACTTTTATGGCACTAGGCCATCGCTTTCGTGGTCGGTCAGATCTTGGAGTAGACTGGCGACGCGTATGACACCGTCGATCATCCATCAAGTACGTCAATCTTCGAACGACAGCTGGCACAGCAACGACCAGCCAATCTGATCAATGTCGAGTCATTCTCTTGTAGCGCCAACGACATGATGCCACAGCGTAACTCGATAGCGATGGAAGGGCCGTCGCACAAGAGTGCACCATTTGCTCTCACGCGATTCCGTAGCAAATCACTGTGCCGCAATATCTGCGACAGGTCTCGTGTCTCCAGACAATGACCCCATCCGCGCAAATGATTCTCTGTGGTCTGGGGAGGGTAATGGGATGGTCTGATCTCCATCTGATCTCCGATCCCATCTGACATCATCAGACACAAGCGAGCCGCTGTCATTGTCAGCCGGCGCACGCGTGCGACCATCGACGTCGAAGTCTTGTTGCAGTTCTTTCCGTCTCTTCCGCCGTGCCGCGTCGTTTGGACAGATCTCGCGAAAAAGCCGCGTTCCGTTTCGTCCCAGGAACGCCAGGGTCACATTTGAATCGATCTACGGCGGGCTCATCTGGACAGACGCTCCCACTAACACGATGATCTTGCTGGTCGGTATGCGGGGTGAAGTCGGGGGAGCGAACGTCGTCTGTGGTGATGAACGGGAGCGAGAGCAACGCATGCGTAACTCTTTCCGCACGCTCTCGTCTCTTCGTCTCCGTATCGATCGCGCCCAAGCGTGCTTTGCCGTTTCTAGCTGGACTCCGTTCTTGGCCGTTGCGGCGATGAGTCTGAGGAGTTGGTGAGAGCAGTCCGAGGCTCTCGACCACGTCGAGTCTTTCATGCCAGCAGGTATGTTGTCAAACCAGTCAGAGCCCCAGTGTTTCTGAATCACACGGATGTAGCGAGCGCGCGTTGACTGCGGAAATGCATGAATCGCAGTGCCCCGCTCGAACATACCGAACGCTGCCAATGGTCCCCAAGAACGCTTCCAGCGAATCGACGACGGGGTCAGGGTGGTCGGTCCAGAGACGATGGGCATGCACGTACCGGACAACCAAGGGGTGATCATGGAAGCATCTTCAGGGCCGTCCGCAAGCTCTTGCAAGACAAGAGCCGCCGCTTGCACTCTAGTAATACCGTTGCCAGGGGTTCGGAGAAAGGAAAGCAGAGAGCAGTTGGGGTCGTTCTTTCGATGTCGGCGAGATAAACTCGCTTCAACTTCTTCGACGGGAAGTGCCCACAAGCGCGCCAAAGAGTCACTCGCGGGCGCTTTCGGCAATCCGACAGTCCCCGACGGGGAGGCAAGCTGCACCGATGCTGGGGAGTACGAGACGATGTTTTGGCTCATGTCAAGTATAGGGGCTGGCTCACGCCACGGGATCGAATATGCGGATATCGTAAGAAGAGTTTGTACTGTCGACAACACAAGGCCAGAAGGCTACATCCGTGTATGTCACGTTTTTTGGAGAGGCGGTGAGCAGCGTTCCATGCAGCTTGCAAAGCTGAGGTGGTTGGGAAGAGGCAAGTACGTCGAGTTAACGTCGAGTTAACGTTACACTGCAGCGCCAAGGCCATAATGAGACATACTTGGCTTGATATATGTGTGTTTCAGCCCGCATGCAGCAAAGCTTATGTCAGCATGAAAGCTAGGATGAGAGCGAGGGAAAGATTGAGGACTGGGCGAAGATAGGCAGGTCAGCATGTTTGCATGTTTGGTCGAGACGATAAGCGGTGTAATGGGATCGTGCGATCATGCGTTGAAGGGGGGCGCACAACAGCGCGAAGATCATGAACAAGGCGTTTTGTGCTCAGGCGAACGCGTCGCGGTAAGTCAAACAAATGTGCCGGATTAGGAGTAGGAATCGGTTATTGAGGGCATAAAAGGCTCGAACTACCGCGAGTCAGAAGACACAGCATGACCATCAAGACCATAAGGACCATCAACGATTCAACAACAACCCACGACCAAGATGACAACCATCCCCGCCAGCGAAGCAGACGAAGCCGTTGGAGGCTACGAGTACTTACACGAGTACAAGATTCTTGTGTGCAAAGAGCACGGCTTCGGCTGCGCAATCTCAGGCGTCATCTTCTGGAGCAACACTCGTATTCGAGGCATGCGCGCGATTCCATCATCGAGCGTTTCGGGAATCTGGACATTGTCAATCCGGAAGACGCACCACTTCCACCGTCGGGGTCCGAGCCGTTTGAAAGTCTGCTGTCGCCAAAACCGGCTCTGCGTTGTGCCGGTTGGGCAGGTCAAGCTTGCGAATTCACGAGCACCAGCAAGAAAAGGTTAGCCCGGCACTGCAACGAACACGGATGGAAATCGGACGTTGGAGAGCGTGAGAATTGGTTCCAAGTGACAGTGCAGTCGTTCTGCCCAGCTTCGCATTCACCGCGATGGTTCGTCGTCAAAGGCAGCTATGAAGGAGATACGGTCGACGATGAAGACGATTCGACAATTCCAGTCGACCAAGGTCATCGTCGGACTATACTGCAAGGGTTCCACGCATTAGACGATCGGCACCGGCAAGAACAAGAGATCGTTGACGCGCCCGCAGAGACGGATCAGACAGGCTGGTGGAAGAAGACAGGAATGGATCGAACACTTGCAGGGCAGCAACAAGCGTCATCTCGCACACGCCGCACGCTTACCGACGAAGGATGAGCCGGTACTGAAGCAGGTAGGCGATCTGGTCGAGGCACTCGTCGAGGACTGCGTTGCGGGGTTGTCGACTCTGCCGCAGGAGCTTCGTCGCTGGCTCAAAAGCGTGAAGATGTCCGAGACCGACCCGCGACCGATGGGTCGTCTACAGAACAAAGACAGCCAGAAGAGGTACGCCGGGTACGCTAAGCGACTGCTATTCGTTGCGTGTCTTGGAGAGTGTCGATGCAACCGGCGTCGCCAACTCACAAGGCAAGGTGGAGACGAGTGGGTCAGCGTCGACGCCATGGACACCGCCGAAGAGGGACGGGGTGAACCATCGGCCGGAGGTCCGCCGGACACGATGGCCGATGCCAGACGTCTGTTCAAATGGAAGGAAGGGCAGAAGGAAAAGGCAAGGGCTGTGCTGCGGTCGATCGAGGGTGGAGACGAGGAAGCAGCACAGCTCGCCGCTCTGCTCGCATTCGTGGAGACATTCGTCTTCAGTAAGGTCTATCACGAGCCGTTCGACTGCCCAACCGTTCACTTTCTGGCGGTTTTAGGGATCGATGAAGAGAATGACCGATTGAGGACGGGCAACGATTACTCGTACCGCGTGGCCGGCTTGGTCTACTGTTTCCGTGTATTCGCGTTGGAAGCCGTTTTGCCCGCCGAACAGCGAGCCGCGCAAGGCCCAGACGAGTTCGAAGCTTTTCTGGAGCAGCGCAAGCAATACTTGACCGACGGATCGACGAGCGTGATGAGTACGATGATCAGTCTTCTCGCTTACGGCAAGTATCTCGCGATGAATCACGGCAACGCCGGCGCGATCTTCTGGGAGAAGGAAGACAGGGTGATGCAACTGCACGGCATGCGCATCGTCATGGACAAGTTCAAGTTCATGGTGGGCAGATCGATCGCGGACGCCGAGGATCTTCTGTGGGAGCGGCTGCTCTGGAGAGAGGGCGCGGACAGATTCGAGATGGACATCAACGCACTGGAGGACGACATGAGCTTCCGAAAACGCGGCTCGTACTTCGTCACCAAAACCGGCAGAATCGACTGATGTCGAGCTGGGAGGACAAGACTGTCAATTGGATGTTGGGGTCGCGGAGAGGAAGCAAGATGAGACAGGAAGATGGCTCTTGGCACACCCGCCGAGTGAAGGAGTATCTCCGCGAGGTCGACAAGTTTAGGGAGCTGCTACTTTTTTGCATGCACGTCACGGGCGGCCAGCCGGCGCGAGGCCCGGAGATGCTCTCGCTGCGTTACAAGAACGGCTTCTCGCAAGACCGCAACATCTTCGTGTTGGACGGACTGGTGATGAGCGTCACTCGGTATCACAAAACGCAGTCGCAATGGGACGTGCCGAAAGCAGTACCCCGATTCATGCCGTGGAGGGTCGGACAACTGGTGGCAGTCTACTTGACTTACGTGCAGCCGCTCATGGAGCGCTTGTCGGTCGCGATCGGGCACGGCTGCGGGCGAAGCGAATACTTGTGGGCCGACGCGAACGGACCGTGGGACACGACGAAGCTGACGAAGGTCATGAAGCAGAGGTCGAGAGGACTTGGGGGTCTCACTGGGCACTATGGACTACCGCCGCCGCCGTAGGTATGGGCAGGCGCTTCGTCGGGGCAGAGTTCGCCGCGGTTATCAAGCGGAGAACGAAGAGTGGACGAACCCGAGGTGAGTCCGACGATCCGTTGGAGATCTCCGCCGGGCGAGGATCTGCCATTGGCGTGAACAGGTACGCCGTGCCCAGCGACATCGTCAAACATCTCAGCGAGAGGAACATACAGACGTTCAGGCCGTTGAGCGAGTCGTGGCACCGCTTTTGGGGCTGGAGAGCCGAAAGGCAAGTGCCGGGAGGAGCAAAGGCCGGCGGCGAAGCGATCGAGGACGTCGATTCGGATCTGATGATGCCGGGTCCAGCGAAGATGCCGGTGGACGCCGTCGAGGGCGTCTCTCTCGAGATGTCGACATCTAGTGACTGCTCGATCACGTCGGTGCGCTCTCTTCCCGGGGACGTTGGCTCCGGCGACCCCCAAGACCCCCCGACCCCGGCGACACCGAGCACGGCGTCGACAGCATCGACTTCGAGAAGCTGGGGCAGCGACAGTTTCTGCGGATCACCACTGCTGCAAGGGCACCGTGAAAGCGTCAGCGGGCTGGCGTCGCCGCACTCGTCGACGAGCCCGGTAGCAGGACTCGCGAGGTTCACACGACCGAGCGAAGAGAACGATCACGAGCGGTGAGGAAGGCGCTGGGCAAACCGAAGAATGCCGCTCTGACATATCGATCGGCCGAGCAGAAGCGGCGCTGAACGGATCATGGACGAGTCGACACGACGCTCGGTGGTATTGCCGACGGGCGGGGGCAAGTCACTGCTTTTCACCGCACCCGCTTGTCTCGACGACCCGGGCATGATGGTGGTCGTGATCCCGTACAGAGATTGATGGACGACACCGTCCGTAACGCGCGAGCGCTGCGCATCGATTGCTTGGAGTGACTTACGGGGTGGAAGACGCGGCTACGATCGTGTTCATCAGCGCCGACCGCTTGTCGCGCAGCTTCTTCGACTACGTCGGCAGGATGCGTCGAAGGGCTTGCTCGCAAGATCTTCGTCGACGAATGTTATCTCGCCGTCACAGCGCACAGCTGGCGGCCGAAGGTGGCCGAGTGTCGGAGCTGCGAGGAATCGGGGTGCCGCTCGTCATGCTCACGGCGACGATGCCGCTGTACATGGAGAGCGACTTGGAGTCGACGATGAGCTCGACGTGTCGACGTCGTGGATCCGAGCAGCACGGCGCGGAAGACGACGAAGTACACGGTCAACGACTCGACGCAGACGGCAAGCTGATGGAGGAAGCGATCAGGCGGTGCAAGAATCTGACGGCTCAGCTCAAGCGCCGCGAACGCATGGTGCTTACTGCCGATCGAAGGCGACTGCGAAGAGCTCGCGGGTCAGCTCGACTGTGGCTTCTTCTACGCCGGCAACCCGAACAACCCGGAGGCATTGAAGAATGGCTCACCGAAGGCGGCATGATCGTGGCGACGACGGCGCTGGGGACCGGGGTGAGCTATCCCGGGGTGATGCTCGTCGTGCACGTGGGTTGCCGTACGGCTTGATCGACTTCTCGCAAGAGTCCGGCCGCGCCGGTCGAGGCGGAGAGCAGGTCGACTCACTCGTGCTTCTCGAACGAGGGTGGGAGGAAAGGGAAGATGCGACCGCAAGCGGCGGCGCATGATCTCGAGTCACGACGAGCGTGCGATGGCCGAGTTCGTGACAACGACGGCTTGCCGCAGGCTCGTTCTGGCGAACTATTCGACCGCGGCGAGCCCGTTGACTGCGCGGCAGGCGAGATGGCGAGGTGTGACGTTGTTGCAGCGGCGTGACCGACCGACAGCGCAGCGAGAGCCGTACAGCCCGTGAGAGAGGCATCGTGACAGACGCGCTCGGTCAGATCTCGGGTGGCTGTGTGGTGTGCTGGGTGGCCGGGGCGAGGGGTCCGACGAGGGATTGGCAGCACGATGGCCGGAGTTGTCGATGGCGAGAAGCAGTGCCCATCGACGACGGTGGGCAGATGGACGTCGGCGAGGCGGCGTGCGACAGCTTCCGCGAAACGATCCGCTATCTCAACGCCGGTCACACATGTCACCGCTGCGGGATCAGTCAACGCTTTTGCAACACTGGCGAAGAGGGAAGCATCTGTCAATGGCCGCACGTCGCCGTCCCACTCGCTCGACTGGCGCTCGCGTGTGGTGTGGGGCGCAACATCATCCGCAAAGCCGGCTACGAAGGGCAGAGAGGCGACGTGACCGAGTACGCGCTCTGGCTGGGGCAGACTCACCGGCTGAGACTGTGGGGAGAGCTGGTGAGCAACTCGATGGTGGTGATGTCGGAGTTTTTGATCTACTGTGCACAGCAGCGAGAGTCGAACGAAGAGGCCGAAATCGACGAGCCGGGACACGGACAGGTCAGGGTGGGAGGACGTGAGGGAGACAGAGACGAAGACATCATGCTCGCGACGACGAGTGCAGAGACGACGAGCCGCACGGCCGCCCCGCGCGACGAGATCGAAGAGGTGGTGGCAGCGACGCCGCCGCAACGCCGACAAGCAAGAGAGATCGGACCGCTGCTGGACGTCGAGCAAATCCGGCGACTGCTGGACGGGTGGCGCGAGGTGTGTGTGATCTGCAAGGCTCGAGGGCGGTCGAGCAAAGATCACAGGCACTGGAAGGCGTGCCCGTCGGACTCTGCGGACAAGGTGGCGATGGAGGAGACTTTGCTCAGACTCGAAAGCATCAAGTTTCAGTCGTTTTCCGGGTGCGACTACTGCCGGCGACCGCAGGCCGTTTGCGAGCTGTGGGCGAACTCAACAAACGCTTACGGGTGGACCTTCAAGAAACGGCAGGAAGTGCAGTGTCGATACGGACAATGGTTGTGCGAGGGTGCAGCAGGGTTGATGGCATTTGGATCGCGAGATTGGCTAGGGGAAGAAAGGGACGGAGTGGCGATACAAGACGGTTTCATGGTATAGATGAGTCGGAAGCACAGGAGGAAGGAAGTTAAGTTAAGCGGAATGTTCATGTATTTTACAGGTGGGCGTGGTGATGGTAGGCTTTTGAAAGAGTTGAACATTGCAGTAAATTCACAAGCGGAATGAAGTCGAGGCGGTTCTTTGAGAAGGAACACGACAGGGTTAGGGATGGTAGAAGTTTGGAATAGACAGGCAAGAGGTCTGACTGTTCAGGTGTCACGAGGAAAGGTAGGTTATAGAGCCGGGTGAAGCGAATCCGCTTATGTCAGGAAGGAGCGGGCTTGCAGAAGTTAGAGCATCAATCGGTGCGCGCTCCGTTCAAAACGCACGCAAGCGCTAGCGGGGAAGTCGGGGTGGGCGAATGAGGATGGGACAGCAGCTAGACGGGTAGAAGGTGGTTGATCTATGCAGGCAGCCGTTAGCGGTGGAATGATCTATCTTGACAGGGACTGGGTTAGGAACAGAACGAAAGATGGGCTGTTGTAGAAGACAGATGGAAGAGAAAAGGGTGACGCGCTAACCGTGATGATGAAGAAAGAGATTGCAGAAGTTAACGAACAGAGAAGGAAGGTGAAGAATGGCGTTTGGGTTCGACAGGAGCCCATTATGTCAGCAGGGCGTGAGAGTGGTGATGAGTAAAAGGTCGTGGTAAGGGTGAATCGGGAAGACGCGGAGACGGGGGATGTGGCCGAGAGGTGTGCTGTGATGGTTATTCGCGTACCGGCGAGTTGGCGATAAGTCGACTGACGTGCGTAGACTGATATAACGTAACCGGGTAGCACATGCATGCGGGTTGAGCGACATGTGCAACGTGTTCGTGCAGTATCGGCTATTGCAGTGCAGGTTATAGCGTGGAAACCGAAGAACAGACAGGTCGAAAGCGCTGATTTCGGTTAAAGTTGCACATTAAAATAATGTAACGACTTGCGCAACGAGTGAAGTGAGCAGAACGATGAACTGAGAAGAAGCGTAACACACACAGAGAGAGAGAGAGAGAGAGAGAGAGAGAGAGAGAGAGAGAGAGAGACAGAGAGAGGAAATAGACGCACGGTCACAAAATGGAGGTGGTGTCGGTACTGCGCGCGAAAGTGGAAGAATTGTGGGATGAAAGAGATAGACTGGAGAAAGGAGCGGAAAGAGCGCAACGACGGCTGGATAATGCTGAAGCGCGCAATAGGGATGTGTGGGGATCGATGGACGAGAGAAATAAGCAGTCGAAGGCGGTAGCGGAAGCGTCAACTCCACTCCCGGGCGGCGATATCCACGTCGCGGGGAACTTCGGCCTCGGGTTTTGAGGCCGAGACGGAAAAGCACAAAGTCACATCTTGCTCCCTTCTCTCGGCAAAGGCATTGAAGTATTTGTCATATCCTCATGACTTGCATTAGTGATCTTCGTGCATAAGAGCTCACGGTTGCCCTCGCATTTCAAAGAAACCATGATGTCATTCTTGAGAAGGTAAAAGGAGTACGAGTAGCCGACCTTATCGCAATCTACATGCCCTTGACAGCATGAGCTCTGAAAATCCTTGGCAAGAGTGGAAACTCCAGACTGCATCCTCGAAGAAGCAACAATACCCAATCGACGCCGAAGCGGCGAATGAGGAAGATGGACGACTGCCGAGCCTTAGCGCTGCCGAGATCAGAGTCTACAACCGGATAGCAGACAAAATGGATCTCTTTGTACGTTCCCTGTCTTCGATAGAGTTCGCAAAATGGCTAAAAACTGATGGCACGTAACAGCACAATCATTTCCGCCAAACATGGATCTTTCTACATACCGCCTGTTCTACTGGTAGAAGGCCACAAGGGATGACCCTACGTGCTTTCCTACAAATCGGCGACGAATTTGTGCAGCAAGTGACCTTGCATCATACAGTTGAGGAGGAGCGCCTGTTTCCAATCCTGGCTAAGAGGATGAGGTCATTTGCGAAGGAACTGGAGTTGCTTCAGCAGCATAAACGAATCCACGAGGGCTTGATCAAGTTAGAGACCTATATTCAGGAGTGTCGTAGTGGACAACGAGACTTCGTCTTTGCAGAGTTAGGAAGGATTATGGATACATTTGGAAATGTGCTATGGGAGCATCTGGACAAGGAGGTTTATGAGTTAAGAGCGGAGAACATGAGGAAATATTGGAGTCTTGACGAGATGAAAAGGATGCCGGTATAGTGTGATCAGATTACAGCTTCATTGTTTGTTTAATCGCCGAGCGTTGGGAGAGATGCGTTTTGTACTTCATAATCACCAATGTGACGGCATGATCACTGGACAGCAACATGAACTTGACGTTGACGTGGAACTCAGTCCTGTTGAGCATGATACATGACAGGCCTTCTCGCATCCTTCATGTTGGACCAGTATTGTATGAATCTATAAATGCAGATCACGCTTCACTCGCTATAGTGGAGTAGTAAGTCGTAAGTATATCGCTTGGCATACATGGACCATGATGTATGGAGCGTGAACTCTCTTGTGCTGTCGTGCTCTTGTTTGGAATTAGCGAGGAAGCAAGGTATAGCGTTTGCACTTAGGCGATCCTAAAACACATGTACAACTTGATACTATTTCCATTGAATTTTATTTGCTATGCTTTGGCTTGGTGTTTGCTCAGCGCGACTGGGCAGATGGTGCGGGCCGCGTAGGCGCTCAGAAAGCTGCATAACTTGATTACATTCACGCATAGGATTGTACCCTCGACGCTGCTACGACTCGGAGCCCGTGCCGATCGGCCAGCCAACCTGAACGTACACAGAAAATTATGGGACGCGCCTGACCGCTAGAATTCGTAATCAGAGCGTACAAAGACTCGGGTAGGCTTCCGCCCGTGCCCGACAGAGCTTCTGCTGACTGGAACTTCGAGAAAGCTCTCGGGCTCGGAGGCAAGCCGAGAAGGGTGCTAGCGACACTCAATACTGCACATACCGTAAATTTGAGGTATGAACTCGTATATGAACTCTGGTCGCACTTGGACCTATCATCATCAATCACCCTTCCGACCTTACTTTTCAGCAACTACTTCAATTGCCCTCACTCAGACCAACCGCTAAGCAGACATGTCCAAAATTCTCACTGTCGTTGGTGCTACTGGCGCCCAGGGCGGCTCCGTTGTCACTGCCGCACTCAAGTCCGGTCTTTACAAAGTCCGCGGTGTCACTCGCAATGTGAACAGCGAGGCTGCGAAGGCTTTGACTGCTAAGGGCGTCGAGATGGTGGCCGCTGATGTTAGCGATGAGAACGCTTTGGAGCGGGCCTTCCAGGTACGATAATACTTTTGGCTATCAGGAGATGCTATGCTAATGAATGAAGGGATCCCACGCCATATTCGCTGTCACCGACTTCTTCGCGACTTTTGCAACCCACGGTGTCGAGGAGACCGTTCAGATCGAGTCAACTCAGGGCATCAACTGCGCTAAGGCTGCAGCAAAGACGCAGACGCTGGAGCATTACCTCTGGAGCACCCTGCCGGACAACCAGAAAATCACTGGTGGCAAGTGCTCTGTCCCTCACTTCGAGAGTAAGGTCATTGTCGACAATTACATCAAGACCCAGCCGGCGTTACTGAACAAGACCACTTTTATGTTTGTCACGTACTATGCGAGCAACATCCACATGCCGATGTTCCTTCCTGCCCAATTCGTGAGTAACAAGGGTCAATCCTTTACCACCTGGCACTCTGATCCTTAAACCTTTGCTGACCACTATAGGCTCCGTGTGGCAAGCACGTTCAGCTTCTACCCGTTGCCGAGGATACTCCCGTTACCACCCTCGGAGCGACTACCATCAACGCCGGCATTTACGCTCTCGCCATCTTCCAGCAGCCTTCCCTCACCCTTCCTGCGAGAACCGTACTCGCTGAGACCGAGACCCGCACTGTCAAGGAAATCGTTAAACTTTGGTCTGAAGTTTCGAAGAAGCCTGCTGAGTACGTCTCTATCTCCCTCGAGCACTACGACAACCTCTGGCCTAAATGGGGTCGCGAGGTTGGCCTCATGTTGCAGTATTGGGATGCTGCTAGGGAGAATAGCTGGGTAGCAGATGGTCCTGTCATCAACCAGAAGGACCTCGGAATTACTTCTCTGGTCGGGATGAAGGAATACTTCGCCGGCAACGACTGGTCTAAGGCATAAGCAAGGGGTGGCAAAATGCTCAATGAGAAGCGTAGGCAATGATAACAAAGTAGTACGTAAATTATAAGTTAACGTAATCCGTGGGGTAGAGATGCACACAGAGATGAACACAATCCGATATAACAATCCTCGGGGAGGGTCCGGACTGTGGTAACAATCCAGATGGGTAGGCTAGATTGCGACAACAATCCATGTTCAAAGTATGGATTGGACTACGCGGATTGCCGGGTGATGCCGGATTACTAGATTTGGAAGCTATTCATATATTTGTTCATGGTAGAGCAGCTCGCCATCGTCCCTGAATGAGTCGTTGTCACTAACGTCATCGTCGCACTCATCGTCGACGTTACCGTCACTATCGCCGTTGCCCGTGGGCAATACAGCCTGCCTCATAAGCCGAGTATCAAGAGTGATGACCTCACTTCGTTGCCAACTCCAAAGGCATAACAACTGCTGAACAGCGTCACTGGTGAGACGCCTGCAACGTGGGTTCATAGTGTTACCTGCGATGCTGAATACTCGCTCCGGCTCGTCGCTCATTGCAGGCGTTGATCAGATATCAAAGGCCATCTGTGCAAGCTGCGGCACTGCCGTCGTTTGTGTATCCAGTAAGGCAGTGGTGAGTCGAAAGCAGATATGTCGGCTGACTCTCGCTCTTCTGTATACTGTAGTAGTTGATCCTTTGAAGGCTGCTCCTGACTGTCAAACTCCGACCACTCATCTTGGATAACAGTCGCAGGTGCTGCAGGATCATCACTTATCGATTGGTGTTTATACTGTATCCAGAGCTCATCAATTGCAGCCCTGGCATCTGCAATCCACTTTGGCTTGTGCTTCCAATATCTTTCAAACCATCGCCATTTGAGGCGCGGATGGCAGTACTGCTGCCCTGTGGATGGGGGTGACATCGGTCTTATTGTAGTACTTGTCAAGCTTCTGCCAGCCGCGATTGATATTGGCGCTGAAGTGGAGTTCGAGCTCAGTGTATTCGACCGACGGCAGCGACGACTGCGATATATCAACAATACTACTAGGGGTCTCTCCAGAGACGTTTGGAGTTGTAGCTGCCCTCTCGGGCGACGACCATTGTGTGCGATGGCGTTTGTTCCCTGCTGAGGCAGATAGTGATGAGCCGCGTGGTTGTTGAGATAGTTGTTGTGAAGTTAGGGGTCGATGTTGCTCGCGTGCATGCTCAAACCCCTGGAGTATCTCTTCGAAGGCAGGTAACACCTGCCAGATAGCACCTTTGATAGGCTGCTCTTGCTTCGCTGTAGTATTGACATTGCCTTGAAGGTTCATTGTGCCCTTTCTCAGTGGTTTCAGCAGCTCAACGTAGCGTGCGATAACATGCCAATCATCGTCATCAAGGCGGTCATTGATAAGTGAAGGAGCCTTTGGCACAGGCTCTGTTGCTGGCCTTCGGTGATGCCTCGCGAGTCTCTGATCGTAGTCGCGCAGCTCATTGTCGGTGAAGTCGTCAACCGCAGGTCGTAGGTCTAGTGCACGCTGCGCGGCATCGTGCCAGCTGTTCCATCGGGTGAGGTTATCGCGAATCAGCTCGTAGGTCTCCTGAGACTGGAGCCTCTCGTTCCGCAGGGCATCAGGCCGGTCACGTTGTGCCTGTGCGAAGGCGTCTCGCCGTTGAGTAGAGTGATTGATGTACCGTATGAGATTATGAAGCTTGCCAACTGGGCCTCGCCGCCGCCAATTGCGTAGCTCAACCTCCTCTGCGGTCACTGCAATGAGTGACTCCTCGAAAGATTCCGGGTCTTCGCCAAAGAGTAGCTGATGAGCCACCAGATTGATGACATGACCTATGCAGAACACATGGCGCTTGCCCGAGGTATGGCGAGCTCCGCTGACAGGATGTTCATGCATGCTTCGTTCTCGGAGGCATTGTCGGTGATGGCGTGGCCAAAGGATTGGTGGAGCTTGAAATGACGCAGAATCGCACTGAGGTTTGACGCTACATTGGCAGCTGTATGGGCACCTTTGACAGCCGGCAGCGACAGCAGTACTGCGCGTGGCGTGTAGGCGGCATCAAGATAGTGAGCAACCACGCCAAGAAGGGCTAATCGTCTGCCTGGTGATGTCCATAGGTCAAAGGATAGATTGATCCGTGAAGTGGCACGATGAAGCTCCGATTCGACGTTTGTGAGAGCCTGGTTGTACGCCTTTGCAATATGCCGGCGAAGAGTTGTTCTGGTTGGTATACAGTCAGAGAGCAGTGGTTGTAAATAGACGAGGAGCGCTCTGAAGGCCTTGACATCTATCAATGAGAACGGCACCTGCTCTGTAGTGAAGAGCTGCAGAATGAGGCCTTTGAATACCTCAAAGTCGAACTCCTTTGGTATAGCAGTCGGGAATGAACTGATCGACTGCTGTATGCTCCCTGCAAGGTTCCGGGCCTCGTCTATGCTTATGACGGGGTCTGTAGCCTTTGTGACACGATGAACAGACTTCAAGTGCTGTATAGCTTTAGAGGTTCCGGATCCGGCGTAATAACAGTGACCTGTGGGCTTGCGTGGTTTGAGAGGTCCGGTATGACATATTCGGCAGATCCAGTGTTCCCTTTGCTTCTTGTCCTGTACGCGGTATCCGAAAGCCCAGACGTAAGAATGAAGAACCTTCTCATCCCGTAATTCAGTGTAGCCACGGATCCGATCGAGGTCGCAATCTAGGAGACCAGTTGTGATTACAGGCAACTCCTGAGTCAAAGTGGCAGTAGTGTTGCTTGCTAAGCCGTGCGTATACTGTGGCTCAACCGAGGCTTCGGAATCAATAGTAGGAGGTGTTGAGGTGGTGAAGCCAGAGAGTGTAGATTGGGGCATCAGCGCTAGGCGTGGTGTTGTGTGCGGTGTGTTGACGACATAAAGTTGGCCCTGGGGACGCGCACCTCCGAATACTGCGGGGAGATCCCGAATCAGATGATAGATCTGCGTACCCGCGCTGTACTGAAACTAAAACCTGGAGAAGATCCAAGATCCAGGGAATTTCTGTTATCCAGCTAGGGTAAGGGTAGGGGCTGGTTTGAGATCTGTAAAGTCACAATCCATACAATCCATACAATCCACAGGGGGTTGGATTGTTGACTATGACAATCTGAGCAATCCACTGATATGTGCGGACTGCGACAGTCGGATGACAATCCGGATTGCGAGTAACCCGGATTGTGTTCATCTCTGGAACTGCCGGTTGTACGATTGCAGCAAATCCTTCCCGTAAATCATCCTCACGTTATCCAGGATCGTCAAGATCTAGGTTCAACAATCTGCGCGCAGAATTCCTTTCTGCCCGACAATGAGCATTAGTGACCTGCCAATTTTATACTGTTCCGTATGCACTACAGATTAGTCTGGGATATCATCCCGGTGACTATACGATGAGTGCTGTGGCCGAACGACCGTGACATAGATTGAGGCTGGGTACGAAGTTCCCGGGACACGTATACGGTCGCATAGATGATGCTATGGCGCCTTAAGAGCCACAGTATATAGACATAGGACAAGGGGAATTTCATATGTTTCAACTAGGCAAGCCACATACAGAGACGACATGAAGAGGAGAAACCTCGAAATGCAGCACAGAATGTACATAGGGGTTTTGTCACCGTGAAGGCGAGAGGGCAGCTGGTCATGCCTCTGGTATAGCGAACTGGGGTGCGCTGATTAGCTCAGTGCGCGTCGGCTGCCAGCTGAACCTCTACTCCCGCGCATAGCCGCAGGTTATTGCGGCCAAAAACGAGTAGAATAAAATACAAATCAAATCAAGTACGTTACGTACGTACGTATTAAGCGTGGTACTGTAACGAGTTGAACAATTGATAAACACTGTCTTTACATTCCGTTCCACCAAGACACGGCATCTAAGAAAGTATGAAATCAGTAGAGTCCGCTCTCCCCCGTAACAGACATGTGCCTTTGGCACGCCGCCAGGATCTTAGCCTGTTCGGCCACTTGCTGTAACCTGGTCAAGACCACACCGTTCCCGGCCACGAAACCGTGAATGAGGTACTCAATTTCTGTATCGGCGCAGAACTCTTGCACGAGTCCCTGTAGTTTGCGAAGATTATGACGTGGTACCCGAGGGAAAAGATGGTGCACAGCTTGAAACTGCAGGCCGCCATGAATGAAATCTAGCCACTGCGGGCACGAGACATCCATAGTCGTGCGGAGCTGGCGCTGTGCGAAGATTCGACCGGACCGAGATCGGCTGTGCTAGTTCCCCAATGGGAGAGAGTGATTTGCACGTGCAGAGGCATTGTGATCAAGTGGCTCGTCAAGACGAAAATGGCACGGGAGGTCCAAGTTGGGACGTTGCAGTAAAGTAGGACGTAAAGAATAAGAAAAGATAGCAGCTGATGCTGGCGATCTCGGTCGGACGCGCCCACCACATTTTGCCATTGTTGCGTGAGCGCGGAGATAGGAGATGGCCCCAGGATAGAATGTAGAGATTGAAGCGCGCGAGGGCCATGACAGGGTAGTAGGTGTATCTCTGCACTGTGACAGCGATGGCGGCAACACCATCCCAAATGAATTTGAAGTCATCGTAATAGCTTGATGTCATGGTTTCCAGGAAGGCGGGTGATGTGGCGAAGAGAGGGATGTTTTGGATGTCAGGGTCATGTTCCTATGCGATTGATGTTAATTGACTGTGAAAGGTGGAGATAAACAGATGACATGGAGTACTTACAGGAGCGTTGGTGACAAGATGATGAACATTGTGACTGCTCTTCCACCATCCGATCGACAGTCCACAGCAGAAGTCTGCGATGAAAATGCCGATCAACGTATCTGTAGTGATGTTCCTCGTAATGCCGCGATGACCTGCATCGTGCGCTGTGAACATGATTTGGTGCCAGAAAAGGCCAAGAAAGCAGGCCGAAAGCATATACCAGCCTTTGTTCAGGGTGAAAATGAAAAGGGCAAACAATGCCGTATACCGGACCATTTCCTTGCCATATTCGATGAAGCGACATTGGTAGAAACCTCGTCCTTGACCCGCTGATGCAAGTTTTGAAATTTGACAGCAATGTTGCGCTGCGTGCTGGGATCGAGAGACGGATATCTTGTGATGTCGAAGTTGATGTCCTCTTGGATGGCGTTTGCGACGTACTCAGCCCAAGGATGAACACCATCCACATCGAATACTTTGTGTACAGAATCCAACGTGCTGTCAGAATGTCCCAGCGTATAGTACTTTCTACGGATAGGACCTCTGTACGCACTTTGCTTGACAAACGAGTTCGTGCTGCTGGTTTCCGAAGCGGCACCAAACATAACATCTGAGACTTGCTCGTCATCGCCTGTGACTATAGAGGCGTTGTTGGGTAGTGCATCTGCTTCTTTTTCCCCAACAGGTGATACACCCCTCCTTGTATAGGAGGCTTCATGTTCTCCCATTCTCTCAATACTTCTCCCAATCCGATATCGTTTCATGGTTTCGAGGGTGGCCTCTGTGTGCATGCTGCAATTATATGCTAGTCAGTAGTGTGGACTTGAGTGGCTGTGAAGCTCAAGCTGAGAGAGCCCGCAAGCGTTTTTTGTGGACATACGCATCGATCTCGTCGGTCGCATCCTTCCCAATCATGTGGTCGAGTACGAGTTTGCCGCCTGGATGTCTGTCCTTCCACGCATCTGGGATCCGCAGGACGCTGTCCTGGAAGATAATGATTGTTTGACCATTGGCAATAAGGTTCGCAATTTGTCGTCTGGTTTGTATACGACCTTCAAACATGGTGAGTTTAGTAACGTTTAAGAAAAATAAATTAAAAGTAGAGCGTGATGAGGTTGGTCCAAAGTTGAACGACACTCGATCGGTGTCGGCGCCTCTCTTAGAAGGCCTCCTACTCCAACCTCGCTAGTTCAAATGTTGCAGACGCCTTAGCAGACGGCAACATCTGGCGGGATTTGTGACAGCCGCTTCGTCCAAGAGTGCAGCATAGCGACTAAGTGACGTATTACTAGGGCACTCGCGTGATTCGTCGTGCATAGGTACTTGCGGCACGGCGAGAGTCTCATTGAGGTAGATGGCTACAAAGAGCTTCGTGCCGCTGACGACACTTTTGCCACTGCCTACGGCTTGGAAATTGGTAAGATGCGAAGTTCTGACAACCGCGCGTGCCCGAGGCTGATATCGCTTGTAAAGGTTGGAAGAGGCAGGCGTAAGGTTCGAAGAAGCGGGAGTAAAGTCCGAAAAGGCAGGACTCAGGTCCGAAGAGGTAAAATACATGCCTGGCTTGTTTTCTGATCATGCTGTATTAGCTTTCCAGTATAAACTAGTCCCAGGTGCCACCCAGCTAATTCCTTCGTATTCTATGATCACGTATGGATCTGACTCTCAGCTCACCTACTGTTCTACGGGCAAAAACACTAAGGGCATGTCGCGGACTTCACCCATGTCAGCCACTAGAGAAGTCGTCCAACAAACTGTCGGGTGGATCGGAAAAGAGATCGAGATTGGCGATGGTGATCGCGGTACGCCACGTATTGGCTTGGAGCGAAGTACAATAGGCTGCCACCGCTGAGACCTTCAACAAGGGATCTCATTTACGTCATGCGTTGCTCTGACGACTCATCATCGAGATGGTTGTACTCAAGATCGATCCATGCAACGGCGTTGAGAATCGCCGGCTAGACTTGTTCTGCTTGGCCAATGCGAGAGAGGATCGGCTCTTGGTCCGAGTGACAAGAGGACAGCGTAAATGGAAAAGGCCTGGCATATAGTAAGCCTCGATATCCCGCAATAGCGGGGCAAGTATCCTGCCGCCTCGATTTAATATGATCGCCCAAGTCTTGCAAGTACTGTACGCAAGTTGAGGCTCACCACTTTTACTGGACACGGGTTCTTCAAGCTCCACGTGCTGACGGGAATTCAAGTGAGGAAGAGGTTCTCTCGCTAAGAAAACTCAAAACCTGGGGTGGGGCGAACGGACACGGGCTCACATCCGGCAAGGAGCAAAGTCCGGCAGCTTGAGCTTCATCTTGTTTTCGTGTGCTTCGCCTTGGAGATGAGTGGTGGCATCTCGGCATGGGCTGCGCTGACGCACTCCATCGGTTGATCCACTGTTGCCGGCCGTGTAAGACCTTCCCACTCGACTCGTCTCTTATCCGAGCCAGTCGTAGCGCCGATCGATCGCTGTCCTGATCGTCCTTAGAACAGCTTAAAACTCAACGGAGTACCCGGCATACTGATAACGTGTAGCCTAAGCAGACATGTTCACTACTATAGCTCTCGATTCTGTGTTCCATATCGACCAATCAAGCTGCTCAAACGGTGGCCGGCTCCGCGTTGGCGGTCTCCCCCCGGGCCGCTGCGACCTAGTCGAAGCCGACGCGTTCGCAAGCGTTGGTACGCTGAACGGCTCGGACAGCTGTTGCATGCGCAATGATTGTCTCAAAAGCTCAAACCCCTTGGAAATACGATCCGCTTTTGCCATGGACTTATTGGAATACTTTCCGGACTACAAATTTCTGGTGTGCCGGCTCTGCAAACATGCCGCTTCCCCGATCTGGGCCCCAGTGATGTTATTGGATTGGACCCTTATTGGATTGGATGTTATTGGATTGGATTTGGATGGATTGGATCGATGCTTCTCCACTATTGGATGGAGTGGATTGATGCTCGTAAATCCAATTGGATCCAATATCCCAAATGGGTGGACGATCACATGATGATGGCTCAGCAATATTGCGGGGTAGTGTGTCACGACTGCATATATCCTGTCACGACGACCTGCAGCTGACAGCCTGGCTGCGCAGATCTCATCACTGCGCCCCATCTTCACTGCCAACTGCCCGCGCATGCAGCCCGTCTCCCTGCGCGAAGTTTCCGTGCAATTCATCTCGGCGAGCGTAACTTACAATATGTCGGCTATTTACATATTTCGTGCGCTCTAACTATCTCGATCGTTCGAATCGCTAGGGTAATCAGACTTTATATCTGCGGGCAGGCGGGTGTCGCTCGCATGACCATAGAAATGGAGATCTACATACACTTTCCTAATGCGGTATTGGATATCCATTGGATTTTTGGATCGGCCTTCCAAAATTATTGGATGGATTGGATCAGGTAGCAAATCCAATCCAATCCAGTCCAATAACATCACTGGATCTGGCTGCAGTCGCGTCTGCAGCGCAGGCACAAGGAGGATCATCACGACCTGCGTGGCCAAGGCGGTCCTGTGAATGTGGCCAAGAGGCTGTTGTCGCGAATTGACATGGATTTGCTCAACCCTAAGCTGGAACCCACAGCGCTGCCCGCATCTGACAGTAACCATATATGATTCTTGGAAATACAGACGGGCGACAAGTGCTTGGAGTGTTTCAAGATACTCGCTCACACCAATGGGATTGCGAGGCACTTACGAAAGGCGCGCAATATAGTAAGCCGTGGCCACAATCGTCCAAGCATCGCTTCGCGAAGGCTGCTACTAGATCGAACAATAATCTCCTCCAACACTCGGAGTTGCGACTGACTCCCCGTCGCTGTGCTGTAAACCGACTGTCGCGTGTCATGGACGTCAACAGCGGTACGTTACACGCCGCACGTCGCATGTTGCACACAGAGGACTCCCGACTCTCCATCACATGCACAGAAACATTCGGCATCTGGGTGTCGAGATCTTTTTGCCGCGTCTGGTGACTATCGAAACTCGAATGCTGTGGACTTGTGTCGGACTACAACAAGAAACGTTCGGTGGTCTGCCAAAACCAGTAGACAGGGGCCATACGATGATACACCTTCTAATACGATGTTGTGAGGAGCACGTACGAAGATTTTGGCATCTCTTTCCCCCTTCGCCGTAGATGATACCCTTGGCCTGTTGATGGCAACCGCGCGACACAAGGTTCGTTTGAAGGTTCGGCGACCAGCTGAGGTCAGTCTATGTCTACTGTTAGTTTATACCGCCTTCAGTCGTCCACACCATGAGGCTCCTCCGCGTGTATTGACATTGTTAAGATGTAATGAGCGCACGTATCAGAACAGGGCATAAGTATTGAACTTCCAATGAATTCGCGTATTCCGAACCGGAGTTGTCACCGGCGCTTTCAAGTGGATGTATGAATCTGCCACATCTACCCAACAACGACTGCACTTCGAGGACTTCGCATACTTCGAAGATAAACTCTACAATCTCCAACGAAATGCCAGCGGTATTGTGTGGCCGAAAAATATATTTCTACCGCCGGACCTTTTCTGATGATGACAGTGCAATGTCTGCCCAAGAATACGCAGTAACATTATACCGTGCTCAACTTTGAAAAGAGGTCGATTGTCCCACTTGCTTCGCTGACACAAGTTATGGCCTCGAAACTCTCAATGCAGTGACGCGGGAACTATCCCGCCTTATAATCGGCCAGTTTCTACGAACATACGAGCAGGTATGTATACACCAGTGAACAGGCCGTCAATATGGCACGCGCGGCCGTCATCAGTTCTTTCACGAGATGTAGCCCGTGGATGGCCGAAAAATGGCATCCCGGCCGTTCATGTTTAATAACGCGCTGTACTTCACGACTTTTCTGACGGATACAGGGCCGAGCACATTCTCATATCCCGGTTTCGCTGTTCAAACCGTCGTTGTCAATCTTGAAGACACGCAACTGTGCTGAACCGAAAAATTGGCTACGAAACAACGCTGTACAAGATGTAATGGGGACCGGATGCTACCTCTCAGCTTCTCGTATCAATTTATTAGCATTGCATCATAGTCGCGTAGGGCGATTGTATTTGCCCGGAGACAGGGGAACAAATGCGGCTAAGTGGCCATCATTTTGTTCAGCCCCCTGTCAGCGTGTCCGGCCGCTCAGGATCTCGGCAGAAGCTGCAATTTTCGATATGCTCGTCGTCATCAACAGGGTCCAAAAATGTGGCAATCTTTCGGTGGGGATGGCCGCCGCCGCGATCCCCGACGGACTTTCAGTAAACATGGTTCGCTGCCCGTTTGAGAAAAAACCAATTTCCTATCTGCATTAAGTCAAGAAGTTACAACAAACACGCCCAACTCCAAAAAGAATTATCTCTGGGTTCGATCCAGTCCTGATACGCCATATCGACCAATTGGGTTTTCCAGGGCGTATTGGACTTTGTAGATACAGTTGCCCAGCACCATCTCTCTACAACACTGCCTGTGTTTCACACCACGAAAAGCCAAGATCGATACTTCAGCTGCAGTCTGAAGTCGGCTGCCCCAGCTTCGAGGCCTAAGGTGGCCCGCTAGATCGCACCAAAAGAGCGGTTTGACCACGCTAGGCTACTTCGTCATCATCACCCTCAACCGTTCTTACGCGCCCGAAGTCGACGACTAGGGTGAATAGCATCTTTACGACCGACATCCAATCTTGCTAACACAGAGCACCGAATGTCCTCGTTCTTAGCATCTGCGACTAGCAAGACTGGGAAAGATGGCGTGCCAAATCGGTCCACAAGTCACCCGAGCGACCTCGTGGCGGAAAGTTGAAACGCAAGCTTATTGAGAGCGCCTGTGAAGCTTGCCAGAAAAGGAAGTCACGAGTAAGTCCGGACACACATCGAATGCACATTGTACTAATCTAAACGGTGCTGATTCTCCCTCAGTGCGATGGAAATCGGTAAGTCTTGACAACACAAAGGTACTGCTCTTGTTGGAATTCGGTCTGACCCGATACAAATAGGCCAGTGTGTTCTCGCTGCCAAGCGCTGCAAACAGAATGCGACTATAACGCTGAGCAAGGCGAGAGTCGATGGTCAGCTCTTCGTCGCAGGAGTCGCACCCTAGAAAGAGAACGCGACGAGGCGCGAGAACTGATCGCTCAGATACAATCGAGGCCCGAGTCCGAGGCTCAAGAGATATACAATCACTTACGAACAGGTACGCATACCAGCGACCTGCACGAATTCATCCAAGAAGCCAATAATACTATCAATGACGGTACCTCGCAACAGCAGCCACAGCAGCGGCAGCGGCGGTGGTGGACACAACAGAATCAACAATACGAGCATGACCATCGAGATCCGCAGTATCAACTCCAGCAGCAGCATCGACAGTCACAAGAACCACAAGAACCGCAAGAACACACCACACAAAGAACAACAAACCACAAGAACAACAAAAACCACAAGACCACAAGAACCACAAGAACCACAAGAACCACAAAACCACAAGAACCACAAGAACCACAAGAACCACAAGAACCACAAGAACCACAAGAACCACAAGAACCACAAGAACCACAAGAACCACAAGAACCACAAGAACCACAAGAACCACAAGAACCACAAGAACCACAAGAACCACAAGAACACAAGAACAAGAAGAACCACAAGAACCACAAGAACCACAAGAACCACAAGAACCACAAGAACCACAAGAACCACAAGAACCACAAGAACCACAACACCAGAGCCCAACCGCTCTCTTCCAGCCCGGCTATGGGCCCACAGAGTCCACACACCAGCTCCCTCCTTGCGATCAATAGTAGGAGTACCGACGGGCAGAAGTAACGGGACACAACAGCAACTACAACAGCTTCTACCCCAACCCTTCTCGTCCTTGGCACCGTGAACTATAGGCCAGGCTTCTGCCTTATTGAGTGGTTCGCCTAGGTCTTTGTCATCTTCTGATGGGAACAGCGGACAGTCTCTATCTCCAAGAACAAATCAGCCTCGGGGATAGGCTCTTGGTCATGATGATCAGTCAGGAGATGACACGAACAAGATCGCAGAAGGAGAAGAAGACAATGCTTTACGCATGCTTGGAAACAATTGGAATAACGGTCGCGAAAAGACGGTATAACCGGGGAGTAAAGGGAGACATCAGAAAGGCAAAAGCAATTAGAGCTTGCATGGAATCCCGAACACCGGCATATCGAAGTCGACCGCATGAGCAAGTAGGGTTTCCTTCATGTAGGCCAAAAAATATGCCTCTTATTTTCCGACAAGTAGAAACGCTAGATTAGTGCACGACATCTCGTGCTCCTCTGCAAGGGTGCACTTGCGCGAAGAATGTACGGAACCAGCGCATGCTGTATGGAATTGAAGTCTGTATTGTAGAAGCACAACACCCATCTACTTTGTACCCTTCCACGTGCTATGCTACTTGACGTAGCTATGTAGGCGCAAGGAGTTCTGAAAGCCTTTGCGGTCATTTCTTTCTGACAACACCCTGGCATATGCCGATGAGTTCACCAACTTCGACGTCCGTTTGGTGCAAGCCTGAGTTTTCTTCTGACCTGCTTTCGAGTATGTCCGAAGAGACCGGCATAACAAAAGCCACGGGTACGTCCTCCAGCTTGGTGGTTGATAGATGGATCTTTCGAAACGTCTCCGACGCGACACCGGATAGCGATAGGCGCGAATGTATCGCTACGCTTTTCAGCCCTTGCAAGAGTTTAAGCGTTACAGGGAAAATTTTCACGTATAGGAAAAGTAGTGAGAAAGCTCGTCCAAGTAGGTCAAGCCCATGCTGTTTCGAGTGTGCATGGATAGGATTTATCGAGGCAGCGTAGTGTAAAGGATATATATACGACAGGGAGTGACGGTTGGCTGGGCGGAGCTCCCAATACAGTCCGGACATCTCGATAATCCGCTTGCAATGCTGCAGGCTCCACCCGCGGCACTTCAACCACCGACCGTAAAGGCGGAAGGGATATGATTGGACTTGTGGTATGAGCGCGCTCCCTAACGTGCGACAGCCGATGCTGTGAGTGCTGTTCGCCCTGCTCTGTGCTCATTCGGGAGTCGACACCGCCTCTTATTTGCTGGATGGATGATCCCAGATCCATGCTATCGGCGCTTAAGCGTATGCGATGAAAGATCACTTGCGCTTCAGACTCGGGTAGCGATCGGATGGAATTGAGTAGTTCGTGGGCCTCATCTCGTTCCGCCTCAAGTGTATGGTTCCTACGATTTAGAGCCGCCCATCGACTTTCGCCTTCTCCGGTTTTGTACTCGCACTCTTTCTCCAATGATTGACAGGTCGAGCATGTTGGGCTATCGGAACTATCGTCAAGACACTTGTACCTCATGTAGGGAAAGGAGGGCAGGAGCGGTACCGTATGCCGTCGCACTGTGAAGTATAGTCAGCTCTGCCTGCGTATAACTTCCGGTTATTGTTATAATCACCTTTGATTTCCTCTCACGACACGATGTGCAAGCATTTTGTATCTGCTTGCGCTTTGGTCTGCCGCTGCGCGGAGGAAGTGGCTCCTTGCCTCGTCTCGAGGTGTGACCAAACATTTTGTTCTGACCTGTCTCAGGTAGAAGTAGCCTCTGTGCAGCCATGAGTCTTGAGTGCCTCAGACGGCTCGGATGGCAGGTAGCTCGGATGGCAGGTTAGCTCGGATGGCAGGTTCGTTCTTGGACCGCAGCAGCTTTGTTTTCGAACTCGACGCTTGTGGACTAGTCGTGCAGGCGGCACGATGACGGCAAACAGACGATCGCTGCGTCAGTGGATAATGTTGGCTGTGAATGGTAAGTTGAGAGCTGTCCTCAGAGTATGTCCGGGACAACGCAACCAGTGGTACGAACGAGCATGGGAGCTGTGAGGTCACTGACGAGGAGGCCTTGGCACATCTGAACGTCCAGCGTACGTATGTAGCCAAATGTTCCCTGGACTGCGCGTCACGGTCAAGACGAGAGATTGCAGAATGGCTTCAAAGGCACGCGCACGTGATTAAGCTGCTGCTGCTCACAAGAGCTTGTGTCGAAAGCGTAAAGATCGCTTTGCTTGTCGGGGCTTCGGTCATCCTCACCGATAGCTCTTCCCCGGGAGCAATAGTCACGTTGCGACAAGACCCGCTGCGTGGACCCCGTCTACAAAGCGCGACAGGCTCCAGCCGTGTAGCCGCCCCTCTGTCACGGCGACGCCAAACATGACCTCATAACCGGATGTGACGCCTTGAAAATCGCCAGGGCGACACTTATGGATCATCCGAATAAACCAGCAAGTTTTCGCTCTCTAAACATAGACGGGCGAGCAGATGCATATATCATCCGTCTTGTTTCAACACATTTGACATACGTAACCCTACCCAGTTGGCTGAGAGTCTATCTCGTACTTGTGATTGCAGCATTGCGCCCGCCAGGTGTCCCCGAATCGACCAGTGTATCCTTTTCAAGTGAGATCATGCACAACCGACTTGACATAGCAATCTGAGTACAGGCTCCGTTCCATACTCGAGAAGTGCAAAGGTATCGCCTGGAGATAACAACCAATATTTCTGAATTGCAGCTTAGTTTCGTTCTTTCTTAATCACATTTCCTTCGCAATCGAATCACCTCCTACACTAGCCTTCTAACTCTTGAATGAACAAAGGATGCATCAAACGCCAGGCCCAATCTGCTATTCCGTCAATCGCCCTCAGATCTTGAAGCCAAGAAAGCTGGACTGCCACACTGATCCGTAGTTCTCGCATATCCAAAGATGCTCACAAATTTCTTTGAGCTTTTCGTTCTTTCCTATCATAACGAATATACAAAGGAAACTCATTGCGTTCTGTGTCCATGTAAAGTGATGTGATATAAGGCGCTTTCGATTGGTGACAGCCTCTGCTGACAGTGGCCATAGTAGTGTTGAATCGAGCGCTATAACGCAGAGCTGAACATCATCTCCTGATAGCAAACTCAGGGTGGTGCAGGGCGAGGTAGAGAAAGGGACTGAATAAGGTGAAGCGGGCGTTATAGAAACGAGCGCGAAGTTGCGCAATCATAATTCCCAAGTCAGATGAGGATCCGGTAACACCGTGCTCCGATGGTTGCACAGGATCCAAAAGCTCATGCCTCGAATGGTCGGACCATTGCAGCTCCAGAGGAAGTAGGAGTCGCCAATTAGAAAGCTGACGATTCAGTTCTGAGATGACTTTCCTGGGAGGATCATGACATTTTT